>WOFM01000292.1:936865-1166599 GCA_011428145.1 Ericerus pela | reverse complement strand
CAGTTACTCCTCCCTGTTCCCATTCATTTCTTGCCGTCTGAAATTTTCAGAACTTTCTATTTTACCTATTGAAATACAGTTCCTTTCGTAAATTTTCCGTTAAATATTCCTTCTGAAAAGGAATCTACGTTTTTCTTGATCTTTCAATTTAAAAATATTTTTTATAACGCTTAAAAATTTTTGTTTTTGCTCTGATCTCCCAAGTTTTACTGTGTTTCTATACCCACGCTTTTAATTTTACAGGATTTAGGTCAGGTTCCTAATACTTCAGATCTCTTTCAGTAAGTTTGTTCAGCTTGGTAGCCTTGGCCTAATTTCATTACTGAACATTTGCATGCTAGAAAATCTTGCAAGAAACATCGAATTTCTGAGAAAAACCTAACTTTACCATATTTATCATAACTAATCAATCTTCTTTATAGACAAAATGCCGAATAAATTAAATTAAATTAATAAAAGTTCATTACATTTATTACTGGACAATTTTAATGAAGATTTTTTTGGCAAAGCGAGGTGTTAGCATATCGTGTATTCGGTCAATGTAGTGACGTGAAAAAAACATCGGTCATTTCTTTAATTTGAAGTAGAGTGCGATTTAAAATCAAAATATGAATCACTAAAGTTTATAAAGTGTGTACTACGGTGCATTCTGTCCGTGGATTTGAGTTAGAGAGGATTGCTTCTGAAATTACTGTATAAATGTGAAACAATGATGGGTACATTTTCACTTATCAGCCTTAATTCTCAATGCTGTATTTCAAAATTATTTAATTAATTGTTAATGGTCATCTGCTTTGCTAATTGAATTAATCGTTCTTATTTCAGATAAATAGGCATTTTAAACGGGTTGCGTCAGCTCCCAGTGGAAAACTGTCCACAATGACGCCGGAAGAAGCTTTGGAATTTGCTCTTAAAGAACCGTATTTTGAAAAAAACTACAGAAAAATGGATGTCTCTAGTTTAGAGTTTCGTAATTTCGAGAATTTATGTGGTGAACTTTCTATAACCGGACAAAAAAAAGATATGAAATTGAATTCCCCTGCCAGTGAACAGATTATTTGATGAGCCAATCAGTAACGTAGTTAAAGAATTGTGAGCATTTTTACTTTTAATAAATTGTTATTTGTTTGCGTAGTTTGAGTGTTGAGCTGGTTCAATTTTTGAACCGTATTGTCTTCGTATTTGTTTCGAATTCAGTTTCAAAATAAACAAGTTACTCTCATTCATGAGAAGTTAGTCAGACCAGCGATGCTGTTTTAGTTCTCAGCAGTTTATTGATGAGTAAACATCTTTGTTCTCGTTCGTTAGACCTACGCGAAATTAATAAAGCGTCAGCGTCAGACCGTAAGTCTCGTTGATGTGTCTGAGTGTATGTGTGTGGTTTTGTGTGGGTGTATCTTGTCAAGTGAACACTACATTTCAGTTTTGAAACAAACCTTTTATATTTCATTCAATGATTCTTCAGCGTCTATTTAAGCCAGAGAGCTGGGATTTGTGTTGCTGGAAAGAGACAAAATTTACAAGATTTCCGCATAGTATTCTAATTATCTTTAGCTATTTGGAAATGAGCAAACAATAAAAAAACACAAAAATGGAAAATTTGTCATTTTTTGGATTCCAGAAACTTCTTATCTTTCTCTTGATGATTCCTCGGGGGCTATTTCAACTAAAGAACTGAGGTTGGTATCAATGGAAAAAAGAGAAAAGTTGTATAAGTTTACGATCCTTATAATTTTTCCATCATTTTAGCAGTTTAAAAATGAACAAAAGAAAAAAAGGAAAATTTCTCGGTTTTGGAATCTAAAATCTTCTCCTCTTTCACTCGATGATTCTTCAGCCACTATTTAAACTAGAGAGCTGAGGGTGGTATCATCGAAAAAAGGAGAAAATTTTCATAAATCTACTATCCATAAAATTTGTTTTATCATCTTTATCAATTTAAAATAAAAAACACAAATTATTGGAAAATTTGCCGTTTTAGCATTGTTTAGATAGTTTTATGTTTAAACATCAATCCTACAGCTGCATTCGCATATATTTTTTATACCAACAAGGATAAAATTAATGATAGCTTCTTTTTTTAGATCCGAGCTTAAATTCCAGAAAATAATGGTTGGGGCTATAAAAATCTAAGATTTTATAAGTCCTTATCACTTATCAGATTTTGTTTTCAATTCCCTACTTTACGTTTAAAAATCCTGAAAATCTTTCTGAAGTAGATAAGTAACATCAATATATTATTTTAGTTTTATTTTATTGATTTCAGTCTGACGTAAATTTAATTGAAGCAAAAAATATCACTTCATTAGTAACAAATAAAATTCAAAACCAATTAAAATAGACGAAAATTTATTTCAACGAAGAACACAGCATGAATTTTGTAAGGTGTGTTTCCTTGTTGTAATTAAAATAAAGAAATGATATCTTGAAAAAAAAATTGTAACCCTTTTTAAATGCACTCAACTACAAATCTTAATTCCCTCTTTAAATTAATGATAGTGTCTTAGTGTCTAATGTTTGATTAATAAAATTCCTCAATTCTTATTAATTGGCTGTAAAAAAAAAAAAAAAAAAAAAAAAGTGAAAAGAGAACCTATCTAAAAACAAACTTCAATAAAATATTTTTCTCATTGAATTCCAATTTCTAGTATCCTATTATAAGAACACACAATATAAATGAGAACTGATAAAAACTTGTAAAATTTTTATTTTTATAGCCCCAACAATTATTTTCTCCTATCTATTGAGTATTTTATAGACATACCCATCGTTTTGAATCCTAAGTTTAATTTTTTTATTATGACGGCCTGTACAACTGGAGCTCTGTAAGATGAAGATTCTTTAGTATCACTGGGGAGTGAACAAGCAAAATATTATTATCATGTATTGCGTGCAAAATTTTTCATAAATTTGATATGAAGGTGGTGTGAATGATCTAAGAGCTTCGTAATTTTCAAATAAAATTTTGTTTTCACATAAGTAGCACTTTCTTGGTCAACAGTTAGAAAAATAATAAAAATATTAGTTGAAGTTGTTTGTTTTTTGGTCAAGAAAATTTTATTAAAAACAGGTGAATAACGCTGTTTAATTTTGAAAAAAGTACAAATATTTTTTCTTCATGATGATAGTTTATTTGATTAAGAAAAGAACGGAACTATTTTCAAACGACTATTTGATTTTCAAAGATAGAATTTGATTAAGAAAATTTAATTTTTTCCAAAAGTGCCCAACTTTTTGATTTGAATACTATAAGTCAACACAATCTGATAGTTTCTCTTTAAGATGTGATTGTATTTGTGTCTTATGCCCTAGCATCAAAGAAGGTATTCTAGTTGTTCTATTTGAGATACCAAATTTCTAATGCTTGTCACTCTAAAAAACCAAACTATAGAATTGACAGGATTTACCTTGAACAGAACTTGTCAAATTAGAATTTTCAAACGATTGTACTTTTTTATCACATCAAACTCAAACATAAATAAGTAATATACTTCGTATATAGATGGGTAACTTTAACTTTTTTCTGTTACCTGTTTTATCAGCTGATAGGTTTTGGGTAGGGATACCAACCATCACAAGAAGGATTCCATCGCTAGAATCATCTAAATTATTTTAAAAAATTTTTGTTTTGTGGGGATTTGATCTCAGGTCTCTCAAATACACAGCCTAAAGTAGGGCTTGTAACCACAACTATGACCAGAACAATAACCACTAAAAACCTAAATAAATTTACAATTTTGATTTTGGAACCGATAACCATAACTAGGGCTTATAACCAAAACATTTTTGGGGTTATTGGTTATTGGGAACCAATAAAAATCTATATTGGTTTCTGGTTACTGGTTATTGGTTGATAGTGTAATTATTTCGTTACTAGTTATTGTTTTGGTTAGCCAAAACAACTTTTCTGTACTAGTTATCAATTAAGACAAAATTTGGGATAAAATAGACAAAAAAAATTTTCTCCAAGTCAAATTATCTATAATTAATAATTTTTCAGGAAATAATTAGCAATTTTTGAAAATAATATTGATATTTCATGAAAATCAATGAAAACTGATTCTTTCTTGTTATTGTTCTGGTTAAAGGTTTCAGCATTTTATGGGAATTGGTTATTGATTGTTGGTTAGATGAAAGTTTTTTATTTTGGTTATTGGTTCCCAAATCAATGTTGTCAATTTGTTTCAGTTTTTAATGGTTATTGTTCTAGTTATGGTTGTGGTTACCAGCCCTAACCATAACAAAAAAATTTCACCTAACCAATAACCATTAACCAATTCCTACAAAATTCTGAAACCATTAACTGGAACAATAACCAGAAAAAATAGGTTTTTATTGGTTTTTCTAAAATATCAATATGATTGATTTTTTTCCAAAAATTACCAATTATTTCCTTGAAAATTATGAATTATTGATAATGTGACCTAGATAAAAAATTTTTTGTCTATTTTATCACAAATTTTGTCTCAACCAATAATCAGAAAAGTTGTTTTGGTTAACTAGAACAATAACCAGTAACAAAATAAGTAAATTTTGTTGGGATACAATTCCCCACTATCTCACAAATATAATGATATATGCTTATACCTAACCTGTAAATAATATATATGTAACATTTTTGTATTTCATATGTGGCAACACTGATTGCTGCCTTATAATTTTCCATCTCTGATCAACAGAGACTTTTTTCTATTTGTCAGTCGTTACGATGTTGTAAAATAAATATTTGAGTTTACATTCTTTTTCACTGTGTCCATTTTTTCAAAGTATCTCAACTCTCCTCAACAAATTTTTAACCAATAACCAGTAATCAGTAAGTAATATGGATTTTTATTGATTCCCACAAAATGTTTTTATGGTTATTGGTTACTGGGAACCAATAAAAATCTATTTGTTACTGGTTACTGGTTAAAAATGTACTTATTTAGTTACTGGTTATTTTTATGGTTAATCAAAACAACTTTCCTGATTATTGGTTGTGGTTATAGGTTTTTGGTTGAGACAAAATTTGTGATAAAACAGACGAAAACAATTTTTTTTAAGTCAAATTATCAATAATTGATGAAAAAAATAATCAATAGGTAATTTCGATATTTCAGAAAAACCAATAAAAACCAATTCTTTCTGGTTAATGGTTTCAGCATTTTATTGGATTTGGTTATTGGTTATGTGAAATTTTTTTGTTATGGTCATCAGTTCCCAAATCAATGTTGTCAAGTTGTTTAGGTTTTTATTGATTATTTTTCTGGTTATGGTTGTGGTTACAAGCCCTAGTTCCCAGTAACCAATAACTCCAAAAATGTTTAGGTTACATTCCCACTCTTAACCATATGAACTGAGTATAGTGATAAGAATGTGAAGGCAAGATATCTCCAATAAATAAGTATCATCGGAAGAATGAAGTCCCTCCGATTTTGCTTTTTATCAAAAATTTTTGACATCCTTCATGTTTGAAAGATTGATAATAAGTGAGAAATAAAGTAATTTCAACCAAAATGAAAAATTTTTAGTATTAATGGTAAAACTGCCAAACTTTTCATAATAAAAATTACCTTCCGCCAATGATACTTATTATGTTGCCTTCACCCACACTATACCACCAGTTGGTTCTGATAACGATATAAGTTTGTTTGAACCCAAAATTGTCTACCTGCAACTATTGATATATTTTAGATAGATCGTGACTCACACATGACTCATACATTTAACGGCTGACTACCAAATAAATTTCAAAATAAGAAAACACTGTTTTGGCACTGGTGCCTTTCTCTAAAGACTATTTTCAAGTATAATTTTATTGAATAATTTTGAGTGTCTCACATACAATAATAAGTTAACAAATCAAATAATGATGATGCTGAACAGTTAAAAAGTTTATATCAATATAAAACTGTGAACTAACAACTTTTTACGATTTGTTTAAAAGTGAACAAAATTATCAATTACGCCATAACATTTAACTCGAAGCCAACAAAATAAAACTTCATCTTGATGTCTTGATGCACAGACTGGAGCAGTGAAAACAAATTACTGTCTGGGGACCCTTGATTTTTGACATTTTAAAAATTAAAAATTGCTAACAGAACGAAGAAAAGAGATGAAAAAATTTATCAGCCCTTTATTCGCAAATGTTCTTCATGGTCCATAATAACGAAATTCTCACTAGAATAACACTCACCATCAAATAAATTCTTCACAGGAATATAAATTAAAATTTTCATAGAAATGGAAAAAACACGAAAACAAGAGAAAATAAACGGGTAAAAAGTAATTAAAAAATTGCAAATACTATACTAAATCACATCTTTCTGTACGGTAACGATTCTGTAAAGGCATTGTAAAATTCCGAATCTTTCTGTTCGCACCACAAAATGCACGTTAGATTGGTCAACTATTTCAACTGGAGGCATACAATATAACCTTTGTTAGAAAGTATACCACGACATTTGATGTGAGCTTGAAACCGAGTAACCCATGCAACTTTTAGGCTTGAAATCAACTTCGTTTCATCCTCATTTTTACCATTTTTGGCACGAAATAAAGGTTTGAGAATATTGACTGGCAATATATCTGAAAATACGAATTTTACATAATGAATAGGTAACTGAAAACTACAACGACAATAAGCTAATGATGAAATGTCAGCAATTGAAATACCCGTACTGATTACCATTTTAAAGAAAGATTCTTTTCATAATTTGTCGTTTCCAATATGACTCACAAAAAATAAAAATTTTAAATAATTTGAAGGTCTTACCAACTAAATTTGATAATACTAGCTTACCAATTGGATCATTATGAGTTAAAATACGGATATCTCGTTCTTTGCAAAATTCTTGCAAGTCTTGGGGCACAACGCAACATGCAGTCAAGTTTATTTGATTAATGCTTGGTTTTACCTGTAATACCGATAAATATTAAAGCAAATAACGGAAAGGGTTTTTTAAAAGATAATGCAATCAACAATCAATATTATGGGTCGGTTAACTAACAGAGAAATTTGTTGAACTGAGAGATATAATTCACACAAAACAAAACTTCATAGTTATTCATCAACTAAGAATCCACTGAACGCAGTTTTCTCACAAGTGTAATAAATATTGTATACTGAGATTATAAAGTACCATGGTATTCAACAGAAAACATGTTTAAAGAAATGAGGAGAAAAAATTGATGATTTTAATCGAGCAAGGACAAACCAGTATATGGTCTTATTTGGAACTTATAATTTAATTCTTGTAAGATCCAATAATACGAAAATATCAACTTATCGCAAGTATTCGAAAAAATAATTTTTGAATTAAAATCTAATAATTAGAAAATATTAACCTGTCACATGTATTCAAAAAAATTACATTTAATCTAAATTATACGAGTCTCTGATAATATGAGAATTTCTGAGGCAAGTTTCTAGTGTTTAAAAGCAACCATATCCAATTAAGATATCGGAAAATTTATTCGTTTCATCCGTAGAAAATTATGTAACAAAACAAAAATGGTGATAAGACCACAGGAACTAGGTCTTTAATTTACTACATTTATACAAAAACAACTATTAATTCCTAAAGATTCAGCAGAAAAAATGAATTACTTTTGAGCCAGTCTTTCAACAAGAAAATTACACATGTTTTTAAAAAAACGTTTAACAACGCCTCGCAAAAAATCGAGATACTATGGTATTAATAGAAATTATTCATGAAACCGTCAATTGTTTCATTCTGTTTACCAAAATTTACAAGTGGGGACAAGATTGAACATTATTGTGACATTCACGGAGCAACACTAAAAATAGAAAAACCGACATAATTACTCCAACGACATGGATGACAAGAAGTTAAACGTACTTCGACTTCATTATATAAGTTGATAAATACTTCAGTACTGACATCGCTGATACCAATACTGACTATTTGACTTTTCTGGACAAATTCTTCTAAAATTTTCCACAAGAGCAACAGGTCATTCAGAATTATATTCGAATCGTCTTCTTTCACTTGGTAAGATAAAATTACCGAATCGATACAAGGTAACTCTAAATCAGAGAATGCTGAAGTACAAAGAAATAAACATGCATAAGTTTACATATTTGGTTGCTATGGTCGACATACATTCACACAATTACAGTGCTGCAAAGCACAATTTCGGGGAATCAATAATTGACACCATTTCGAACCAAAAGTTACACTCATTCCATTGAATTTCATTTCGTAAACTCAAACTTACTATACTCCAAAGCTTCGCGCAAATAATTCAAGTTTGCGACAGGGACGAAAACTTTGACCATAGTTTGTAAATTTTTTTTGTCTTCATCAGTCTGATTAATGAGGATTGATCGTTTTAGTTGAAGTGAATTGTCCTCGATCTCGGGTAATTTTTCACACGACAGACACGTTTTTAAGCCTTCAATAATCTGGAAACATCATGCAAGCATTAGATAAATTTATGAAAACAGGATTTTTGAAAAGGTAATAAAAAAATTAACGCACTTGTTCAGTGGCTGCCATATTAACCTGTTTAGTAACATCTGTATAGTAGAGCATGTTACCAGTGTGAAGAAATAATTTATTGACTGAATCTGGCACTTGGCATAACATTTTGAACGATAATTGCTGTTTGCCGGAATTTTTAGAAGGGTGTTGAAGATCACAAGAAGACGACACCTCAAACTACAAGTACAAATTCAGTACTGCTGAATAGAGATGTGTCGGTTGACCGAGAACTAATTCATTTGAACTAATCTTTTGAAAGACCTAAATGAACGAGACCGAAAGATGAGGATGAACTAGTTCATTCTTTGACTATATAGCTTAATGGACTGCTAGAACTGATAAGAAATACATAGAGTTAAATGGAACACCGCTGAAGCCACTGTTAACAGGCGTTCTTTTTACGAAAAACGACCTTTGGTGATAAGTGAAAGTACAAACACTAGTGAAACTTAAAAGAATATCGTTCTCTCACTGCTTATATTGTTAGGAGTCACGAAAATATAACTGAATACAAATTCAATTTTCACACAAAGTACCTTTTTCGAAAAGTAACGCCTGCAGTGTTCGGCTTCAAGATTTTATCAGTTCTAGCAGTCCATAAGCTATATAGTCAAAGAGTTCATTTTGAACTAAAAGATATTATCAAATCAAAGTTATATTGTATAGACCTTTGACTATATACATACTGGACTGCTAATACTGATAAGAATAACACAGAGTCTAATGAACAACTGGTGAAGTTGAGTCAGACACCCGTATCCCCGTTCAAAATGTTAGTTTACTGGTTTTCTGTTTAAGAACATGGAACTACCTGAACCGCATTTAACCGAATTAATTACAAATTTCTATGTAAAAATTAGAATTAGACATATTTGTAAGAATATTTCGCAAGTAGATAAAAACATTTGTCATACAGTAACAAAAAAGATTATTTTTATGCATCAATAAATCAGATTTTAAATTGATTTAACTGAAATTTTTGAACTTCTGAGTTTTATAAAACTACAACATTACCGGTTTAATTCGTAATTAAAAGCAATAATTGTGGAAAGAAGAGACCTAGTCAAAGGAAAAGACAAGTATTAATAAATTTGATAATGAACTAACATTTTGAACAGGGATACGCCTGTTTGTTTTGAACACAGCTTTTTATCAGTATTAGCAGTCCAGTATGTATATAGTCAAAGGTATAGACCTACAAGCTAGTTCACTCTTATACGTCACAGCATTGTTGTTAATCACTGGATGAGTGGAATTTCTTATCAATCAACAAAAAACAAAACGAAATAGTAAGCGTTTTTGGGGAATGAAAGCGCTTTCTATGTCTGAAAGTAACTACGTATAGAAAATGTATACGAATTGCTCTCCATATGAAATAATACATACTCAAAGGTTTGATTCATGCAGCTCATTTCATTCATTTTGAACTAGTTCACTGAACTTGTGAGAAAAACGGTGGAATTCTCAACGGATCACCATACACGAACTACGACGATGAAGAACTTAAAACGACGAATTAAAGAAACGATGACTAGAAGCACACATTACGACATATAAAAGAGAAGACTAGATACTTTGAATGTTTCACGAATTTTTATTAGACACCATGATGACATACATGTTATTTCATCGACGAGAGATGAGCGACAAGAAGGCACACAAAAATATAATCACAGCTGAGTTACAAAACACAAATATCACAGATAAAACAACAACAACAGAAACAGTGTTACCACAGCATGTGATGTGCGAGAATAAGTGGCTATCGAATATTATAATTTGCCATTATTCTCACACGCCTCCTCAAATTATATATATTCGATTTAAAATTTTTTAAAAAGGTAACAATAAAAATAACAACGTTATTAGTCTAATACTGTCATTTCGATACATAATGACAAAAAGTCAACAAACGATTAAAATTAAACATGTGGTCACAAACAACAACATTAACATACAAACAAAAATGGTATACATAAACAAAAAGTTACATTAAATTTATCAGTCTACAAAATTCGGTAAATTTGGGCCTCGGGCAGCCCTTCGTGAACATATCAGCCAATTGTCGCGAAGTTGGCACGTATAAGTATCTAAATTCTACATCTACATGACTGCATACAAAACGGTATTTTACGTCTATATGTTTTGACCTACGAGTATTCCACTTGCCGGAGTGCAACAGAGACAGACAGCTCTGATTATCCTCATAGATTACAGCCCTATCAGCAACTTGGATGCAAAAATCACCTAGTAGATATTTCAGCCATATGGACTCAATGGTAGCATCGCATATCGCGATCAATTCACTTTCTGTACTAGATAAAGCCACTGTTGGCTGCTTCTTGCTTGACCAGGACACCAGTGACCCGTAGACAAAGGCACAGTATCCGGTAACCGACCATCTTGTATTAACGCAGTTGCCCCAATCGGCATCGGAATATATTTCCAATATACTGCCGTTACTGTTATCATCATGTAGAAAAATTAATTTTTTGTCCTTGGTGGTTATCAGGTATTTCAGAACTCGCAGAAGATACTTGTAATGCTCATCCGTGGCACAGCTGGAGAATTGGCTGAAGTAAGATATTGCAAAGAAAATATCGGGCCGTGATCCTAACATTAAGTACATTAAACATCCCACGAGCTGTTGATACCGGTTATTCAAAACACTATCACACGCATTGAGGTCCCTGTCCAGTTGGAGTCCGGGGTCAATGGGTGTGAAGGTTGGTGAGCAATTTTCAACACCAAAACGTCTAGCAACAGACTCGATGAGAGCCCTCTGCTCAATCTCCAGTATGGCCTTCTCCCGATTGTAGCTAATATTCAGACCCAAATATTTTTTGACCTCTCCAAGATCCTTACATTTAAAACGTTTATTTATTTCATTTTTGAAAAAAGCAATTTTTGCCTTATTATTGGAGCTAATGAGGACGTCGTCAACGTAAGTGAGCAAGTAGACGACCGTATTGTCAGTCCTACTTTTATAAACATACAAGCAGTCATCAGCCTTACTCTGCTCAAAACCAAGAGCAACCAGAAACTCATTAAATAACGTATTCCAAACTTTAGGCGACTGCTTCAGACCATATATAGATTTATTCAACTTCAAAACATTCTTTTTCCTATCTATTTTTGTTTCAATTCCCTCAGGTATTTCGAGGTACACGTCTTCAGACAGAATTCCATTTAAAAAGGCACTGCAAATATCTATTTGCTCTATATAAAATTTCATTTTATTACTGATAGCCAAGAGAGTCCTCACAGTCGAAAGCTTTGCCACCGGCGCGTAAACTTCATTAAAGTTGAAGCCTTTTTTCTGTTGACATCCTCTGGCGACCAGTCTTGCCTTATAGAGTACCTCATTATTCATATCGTATTTTTTATTAAATACCCAACGACATGTGATGGTAGGAGCGTCCCTTGGACGTTTGGTCACCCACCAGGTCTGATTTGAATTCAGGGCACTGATTTCCGAAGAAATAGCCTCCCTCCACATCAGACCATCCGGTGCACCATTCGCCTCCTCAAACGTCAAGGGGATGCCGTCCTCCGCTAGGTAAATATTTCCTGCAGTCCCATCACAATCAGCCGTTGCACCTGACAGACAATCCAAATTTACGTCACCATCAACTTCAATGTTCTCAAGATTCGATTCGGTGACCTCTACAAAAATACCATCATTATTATTATATTTACTAGAATCTTTGGCACCTATTTTACTTTCAAAAAACTCGACATCACGTGACAAACGTACCTCCTTAGTAGTCACATTGAGTAGTCTGTAGCCGCAGGGGGAATAACCGACCATTACAAGTTTCTCGCTTTTATTTTTAAATTTATTTGAGTCATGTTTGAAGGACAGCATATAAGCGTCACATCCAAACGTACGTAATTTATTATAATCAAACTGTTCGTTGAACCATCTTTCATAAGGAACAAAATCTTTATTTGTGGGGCAACGGTTCACGATATATACAGAGCACAATATGGCTTCTGTCCAATATATCTTTTCAAGACCGCTCTCGAACAACAATGTCCTCGCCCTTTCACACAGTGTCCTGTTCATCCTCTCAGCCTTTCCATTTTGCTGAGGGCAGCCACCAACAGTGGGTTCGACAACAATCCCTTTTTCGTTACAATATGATTGAAAATTCGTGTTTAAGTATTCTGTGCCTCGATCGCACCTGAGTCTTTTAATATTGTAGCCGAATTTATTTGCTACCATCTCATGATAAATTTTAAATTTCGAAAAGGCTTCTGTCTTACTCGTCAACAGGTACACACAGCAAAAATTTGAGTAGTCATCGATAAAGGTCATAAAATACTTCACTCCATTATATGACGGAGGATTTATCGGGCCACACAGATCGGTATGTATCAGTTCCAAAGGCCTACTTGTTTTTCGTTCGTGCCTCAGGAACGGTTTCCGTTTCTGTTTGCCCATGACACAAGGCTCACACAGCAATCTGCGGTTAGTGTCAACATTTGGTATCAAACCCCTAGTTGACAATAACCTAACATCGTTTACATTCAAATGGGCAAGTCGACGGTGCCACACAGTCAGTGGGCTAGGTTCATCTTCAGACATCAGATTGCACGAGTGATTTGGTATTTTCAAAAAATCAATCGTGTACAAATCCGAGTCAACGCTCACACCAGTGGTCACGATTTTACCACTGCAGCGTTGGATGACCTCAACAGACTCCTCTCGAAACAGAGTGTCGAAACCCGACTTGCTCATGCGCTTAACGGACAGCAGATTCTGTGGCAGCTCCCGAGCATACCTTACATTTTTTAATTCTATTGCGATGCCATTCAACAATTTTAATTTTACGGTACCGACTGACGTGACAGCAAGCGAGACTCCTTTCTTCGCGACACAGATACTGTAGGGTTTTATCAAATCTAAATAGTCACTGAACAGACTTATATCATTTATCAAGTGAATTGTGCATCCACTATCCACTACGAAAGTGGTACGGAGCATCGAATTTACATCATTTTTAGCATCAACAAAATCATTTATTTTATTATTATTATTATTCTGCAGTGTAAAGCTGTAACCATCTTCAGAGCGATTGTCATTTGAATTAAAATTATCATTGCACATTTGTGCTGAGTTACGATTATTATTATTGTTATTATTATTGGTACCATGGTCGTTAGTACGATTTCCATTATTATTATTAACGTTATTACAATTATCCGTACTATTATTATTTCTATTTTTTGCATAGCAATTACGTGCTATGTGACCGATTTTGTTACAGAAATGGCATTTTATATTTGAATGCCCATTGTCATTCCCAAAATTCCGACCATGTCCATTTGAATTATTATTATTATTATTGTTAGTATTGCTCTGTGCATTTAAATTCCGGTTATTATTAAAGTTATTATTACTTCCGCCACGATTATAACCACGATTGTTTCCCCGATGTTGAGACCTACCACGACTGAAACGATTATTACTATTATTATTATTGTTATTATTACCGAAATTTCGTCCACCATTCGTGGTGTTGCCAAAAAATACGTTCTCTTCACCAGTGGCCACCACCGATGAAGGTTTTTGAGGAGCTGAATATTGAGAATTACTTCTCAACGTCGATTTACTATCCAGGGACAGTTCACGTTGAAAGTTGTTCAACCTCATGAACACGCCATCCCAGGTTACGACTTCACCATCCTCTAACACCACCTTGATAGGACGAAACTCCGCTGGCAGCGAACGTAGCAATACCAGTACAAATTGTTTGGTGGTAGTCAGGTCCCCCAACTCGGTCAATCGTCTACAGCGGGCACGAAAATCAAGTAAATACTTTTGTAAGTCAGAACCAGAAACATACCGTTTTGTATACAGCTCAGCTCGCAAATCCATTAGCGTCCTGTCATTTCCGCTATCAATCAGGTTCGTCAGCGCGTTAAACATCTCCTTCGCGGTTGTGTAGGTCTGGATGATTTCGAGATATTCGTCCGTCACGTTGTTGGCTATCAGGAACATCGCCTTAGCATTCTCCTTCGACCATACATCTCCCCTATTTCGAACAGTTGGCAAAGAATCAAAGATTATGTTACCCAAAGATTCCTTTGCTAACAGCAGCTCCATCCTGAATTTCCATGTTCGACCATTCTGCCCATTGAACGGCTCGATAGTATTCTGCTTTCGAATGTCCATCTCGTGATCAGGCTACGACGATCAGTTGCACCGCGAATCAGCGACTTCAGCAACCTTTCAGATACGTCGACCAACGAATAAACACGAACGAGATTCCAGGAACATCGAAAAATAAATACGAACACTTTTAAACGAAAAAAGGTTACAAACAAGGCATGGTACTACTTGGGAGTGATGAACAGGATTCGACAGCACAACTCTGCATACTAAGGACAATGGCGACCACGTTGACAATCAGGTACCTGGGCCCATAACCTGTGAGAAAAACGGTGGAATTCTCAACGGATCACCATACACGAACTACGACGATGAAGAACTTAAAACGACGAATTAAAGAAACGATGACTAGAAGCACACATTACGACATATAAAAGAGAAGACTAGATACTTTGAATGTTTCACGAATTTTTATTAGACACCATGATGACATACATGTTATTTCATCGACGAGAGATGAGCGACAAGAAGGCACACAAAAATATAATCACAGCTGAGTTACAAAACACAAATATCACAGATAAAACAACAACAACAGAAACAGTGTTACCACAGCATGTGATGTGCGAGAATAAGTGGCTATCGAATATTATAATTTGCCATTATTCTCACAGAACTAGTTCATTCAAAAGACCGAGACCTGTTGAACTAAATCCCCCAAATAAACTAAAACGCACATCTCTACTACTGAATACTGATACTTCAAAATAAGTGATTGATACTAAAGCCCTATAGATACGAGTAGGGCAATACCTTCGAGGATATATATATGACGGAGATGACACAAGGGCAGTTTCGGTGTCCTACATATAGAAAGCGCTTTTACAAACATATTGTTGTAACGGAAATCCCACCTTATCTCCTTCTTCATCATCATCACCATCAAACTATATATACATATATATATATATATCATTGTGGGAATAATAGCAAATTATTTTATACGTTAACTTATTATTCTCGCACATCACATGTTGTGGCAACACTGTTTTTGTTGTTATTATTAATCTGTGATATTTGTGTTTGTAACTCAACTGTGATTATATTTTTTGTATGCCTTCTCGTCGCTCATCAACCTTTGTACCATCAACATGTCCGCTAACATTATGTGGAATAAAATTCGTGAAATAGTGAATATTTAGTCTTTTTATTTATGTGTTCGTAATGTGTGTTTCTAGTCGTCGTTCAATCTTTTCATCAGTGTAGGTTTTGTCGTTGCTTTTCGTGTAGTTCGATCCGTTGACAGTTCGCATTTTCTCACAATCATACACACTACTCTCTTCACGAATCACTTCCCCTACTTTCCATTACCGATAATGCTGTGCTTCGCCATTTCATATTTTACTTGTGAAATATATTTCAGTCTGCCAATAAATGTTGTAGTAAAATAAAGTCTCGAGTTCTTTTTCAATCCTCGTTCTGCATACCTCACATCACATAATTATGTACTTCCCACTTGTTGGACAGAGTCCATATAACTCTCAATATCTCGTACACTACCTGGCAATACTGAACTCATAATATATAACTTTCATAATCTTATTCTCACACACACTGTTACGCCATAGTGGGGAATTTGTTGTTTCTCAACCCACACCATAACTTGTACCTTCGACTCTTCTTTATTTGTTCATTAAGGCCCATATTCACAAATGTCACTTTAACTTCACTTCACTTAAATTTCACTTCAAAATGACTTTTGGTACAATTTTGTATTTACGAGTATGGTAACATTTTATTTTTACATTGAAAATCTCATAAGAGATACAATATTCATACATTTGTAAGTATGAAATTGTACAATAAACTTTTTTAAAGTGAAATTTAAGTGAAGTGAGGTAAAAGTGACGTTTGTGAATATGAGCCTAAACGTTGTTCCTGTAAACTTTATTGGAATACAATTCCCTCACTTCCTCACAAATATACTGGTATGAACTTATACCTAAACTGTAAATGACGTACATGTTACATTTCTACTTTTTATATGTGGCAACACTGGTTGCCGACTTTACCGTTTTTCCATCTCTGATCAACGGGGGTTGTTCTCCGTTTGTCAGTCGTTGTTGCCACAATGTTGTGAATAAATATTTTGAATCAACGTTTTGCTTTCACTGTGTTTGTACTTAAAGATCTCATCTCTCCTCAACATGGTAGCCAGAGCATGTGATCCCACAGTGGTAAATGTAATTGAAATGTATTAATTGTTTAATTAAATTTAAAAGTTTGTGTTTATTTCACGTAAGGTGAAAGGGCTTAGCACCGAGTAATTCCATCACTCAAGGTGATAGGAAAAGTGTAAATTAAAAGTGAAATCTTTTTTCTTAAAAGTAAAAGTGAAAAATTAAAGTGTCAAAAGTATAATTTAAAGTAATTAATTGAAAAACCAAAGTTAATAAAAATAACATTGAATTCCTGGGCGCCAGTAAAGTCGTCAAAATCGAGAATTTGGAAGAAGCAAATCGAGTTTGAAAGAGTCTTATGGTTTGGTAAGCCGGCACATCGAGTAAAAAGCAGTTGGCAGTTGTTTTTGCTATGTTCCGGAGATAATTGAAGTAAGAAAAGTCAAAAATCAAGTTATTTTGTGTGGAATCATCGAAGTCTGATTTCAGCAGATGAAGAAAAGAGGTAAAAGATTGCAGAAAAACATAATCATCAGTGAAGAAATACAAAGGATAAGTCAAAAATTTTGATTAATTAATAATTATTTTATGTGTTTGTGTTAGATGTCAGTAGTTGGTACTACTGAATCAAGATTTCCTACAGTCAAGTTCTCATCGTTTTTATCTGTGTCTTTCTTCCTTTTCTGTTTTCTGGTCAAGAGGTGACGCTCTCTCACTTGTTGTATTCAATATGGCGATAAGACATTATTTACGTTTGATTTTTCTTTTAATAAATTAAGTTTAATTTCACAGTGTTTTTCAAGTTATTTATGAATAAATTTAAGTAAATACATATTTAAACCGAACTCAGTTGTTTGTAATTGGTGTCGGTTTCAAATATAAAGTGATAGCAGAGTTCAAGTGTGTTCGCATGTTCGCCCCTTTTTATCGTTCAAGAATTATGTTTATATAATTTTTCTTTTAAGAAAAATTTCTCGTCAAGTACGTAAATCAAGATAAATTTTTTTTCAAGTTCGTCATTCAAGAAATTCGCGGGTGTATTCGTCGTCGTATTATTCGGTTATGGCTCCGAAAACATGTAAAGGCAGTTCTCAATTTCCTGCTCTTCCTGTCACAAAAAAGAAGCAGGTATCAAAAATCGAGAAGGTATCGTTTAATCCGGTGGTGAATACTGTGACAACCGATACGTTAGACAAGATCGTGCAAATTCTAGATTTACCCCTCATTCAAGAATTGTCCGATATGGCTGGTGAAATCAAGATGTCTACGACTACCCCGGCTGAACCGACCATCACTGTTACCTTTTTAGATTCCAGAAATATCGTCAAGAAAGTCCAACCAGGTCCTTCTCCACCCATTGAAAGCAATCAAGATAAAATAATACCTTTATGTATGTTAATTCAAGATATTTCATCTACATCGTTCTCAAGTCCGTCAAGTAGTTCGTTGAGTCAAGTAGAAACATCAAGCTCAAGCAAATCGCCGTATGCCATATCATCGAATTCAAGTAAGTAAATATTAATAAAAATTTTTCAAGTGTTGTTTCAGAAATTAAACCGTCGTCGAATGTCGATAGCATGATAGTCGACTCCGTGTCAAACGTACTCACAGCGCTTGATTTCTCAAAAATGTCGCCTAAAAGTCATTTTGTTCCGCCTCCAGGACTAACTAACGTCGGTCAAGAATCAAGTTTTAGTCAAGTACCAAATTATCAAGAATCAAGAGCAGGCTTTATGCCTGCACCTCAAGTGTTAAGCTACCATACGGCTTTTCAGGATTCAAGTTCGTTTGTACACAATACTAATCAAACACTATCGGGTAACATTTATACGCCTATGAATACATCATTCCAGTATCAATGTTACCCGACTATGGGCCAATTTCAAATGGTTCTGTTGATTCCGTTGCGTACATATGGAAATAATGAAAAGCTGAAAAGTAAACAAAATTTCAAGATGTGGGAGAGGGACATTAAGAATGACTTAGCGGGGGCAAATGCGATTGAATGGATGGCGTACCCTCGAGCTGAACATCTGAATCTACCAGAGAATATACGCCGAGGAGTTGATGCTCAAGTGCAGAACCTAATTCGAATGAATGCAGAACAACCTATCAAGACGCTAATTTTTCATCTCGAATCAGCCTGCAAAATTTATTAAGAGCTCAAGAGGCAGTACGGTAGCAAGACGATTCATGACATGATTACTGTCATGAACTGTCTTGACGAACTCAAGTACGTAGACAACACTGAATTAATTTTATTCTTGTCTAAATTTGATGCCGCCCGACGAAGTTTAGTGGAAATTGGTTAAGTCTTCCCACCTTCCTTTTGGCTTATCAAGTAGATTCAAAAATTAAATCCTTCGTTTGAGGCGGTAATCGATACGTAATGTGCTCGAGCAGGTGAAGACTTGTTTGAGGAAATGCTACGAACATCCCTTCTGGATTACGTAGAAAGGAAGAAGTTGACATCTGCTAAACTGGGGGAGAGTACTCCGAAGCGTCAAGAATACGCACGTAAAGCAGCGTCGACTCCCTCGACACCTCAGTCAAGTAAATCACCTGCTCCAACATCAAGTACTTCATCAAGTAATACTAATTATAAGACTCTCGACGAATCAAGTAACAAATCAAGTGTCAAGACAACTCCCTCAACACCTGTGAAGCAAAATCAAGACGTCAAGAAAGAAAATCAAGATAGGAAAGTCCGGTGCAAGGATTGTGGCTGGAATGGTCACACAGCGGATAAGTGCTTCAACGGCAACAAAAAGGTTTGATACCAGTGCCAGAAACCCGGACACAAAGCACGTAACTGTCCTGTGCCGCAACCGGATACAAACAGTATTTCAAGTGAGTTGCACTTAATTAATTTAAATGTAATTAATAATCAAGATTCGTTACATCAAGATTCGTTAAATTAAGATACCGATGTTTTTGTGATTGATAGTGGGGCAACAAATAATGCTGTAGCTCACATTCACCAAGTTTTAAACTATCGAGCTTTCCCGAAAGATAAAACTTTGGGACAAGCTGGCAAAGATAGTGTTATAAAAGCTATGGGTGAGGGTATGATATTATTTACCTTAAATCACGAATCGTCGTCAAGAATATTTACCTTTGTTTTGAAAGAAGTTTTAGTAGTTCCCGGTCTAGCAAATGGTCTTATAAGTGTTAAGCAATTTGTTAATGATAATAATATCAAGTTACTCTTCAAGTCTAATCAAGTTACATTTCACAGGCAAGAAGAGGTCGGGTTGAGTAAACCGCTTATCAAGATAGTATCAAGTCAAGATAGATACCAATTTGTCCCTTCAAGTATGAACAAAAATATCAAGAACTACAAAAAGGCTTTATCAAGAATATTTAAAGGTAAATCAATTTTATTATCTGAATACACTAATGATCTGAGTTCGTCAGAAATTGCTGATCAAAGTGGTCTAAGTAATAAAATTCAAGTCAAGTCCCCCAAATCAAGTAAATTGTCTGGTAACAAAAAGTCTGATAGTAATGGGTCTAATGTTGCTACTGACGGGTCTGATGAGTTTGATAAAATGGAGTTAAGCAAAAGTCAACAAAATAAATCAAGTAATATTGATTCCACAAATTCTGGTAAAATTGTGCAGGATTTGAAGGGGGCATCAAGTCAAGAAAATTCAAGTAATATTAAGAATAATTTGAATTCTTTACCAGTTTATCGTACGAAAACTGGTAAAAGGAAAAATCAAAAAGTCAAGAAAATGATAAGTGACGAACAAAGAACAAAATTGGTGAATGAAGGGAATATTTGGCATCGTAGGATGGGACATATTTCTTCTCCAAATTTATATCGTCTGCGTTCTGTTGCTATTGGTGTCCCGGACATAATTTGTCCAGACACATTTCAAGATTGTCAAGTTTGTAACCAAACAAAAATGACTCGTAAACGTTTCGATAAAGATCGTGAACGAGCTTCAAGACCAGGTGAATTAACTCACGCTGATGTGATTGGCCCAATCTCTCCCCCTACCTTTGTCAAGAAAAATATTTATTTACTAGTATTTTTAGACGACTATATTCGTTATATTAGTATTTTTGCTCTCAAGAAAAAGTATGAAGTGACTAGGTTTTTCAAGATGTATGTCAAGAGAATTAAGGCTCAATTCCCTCAAGAAGGTCAATGTTAAACTTTACGTTGTGATAATGGTTCTGAATTTGTTAATCAGACCATGGATCAATTAATTGAAGAATTAGGAATTGAGAGAGAAACCTCTGGTCCTTATACTAGTGAGCATAATGGTACTGCTGAGAGGGCTAATCGAACTATTGAAGTCAAGATTCTCTCATTAATTCAAGAAAGTGGATTTCCCACTTCCTTTTGGGGCTTAGCTGCTGATGCTACCGAATATTTATATAATAGGTCACCACACAGAGCACTAAATTTCAAGACTCCCTATGAAATGTTTTACGGTAATAAGCCTGACTTATCAAGTATTCACAGTTTTTGGCTGTCTGGCTTATGTACTTCAATAAAATTAACCCACTGGTCGAAAATTTGATGTAGTTAGTACAAAACAATATTTTGTAGGGTATACTAAGACAGGTTATATTTTATATAATCCTGCTACTAAAAAGACTAACGTTTCTTGTAATGTCAAATTTGACGAAAGTAAAACATTTAGGGATGCAATTAATGAACGTCAAGAAACTATTCAAGAATTTAGTAATCAAGAATTAGATTTTCCTGATGAAAATTTAACTCAAGTTGAAAATCAAGATAATTCTCTATCTACTAACGTTGCTTGTAATGATAGTTTGGTAGAAAATCAAGAAAATTCAAGTCCAAGTCCCAACCAAGATATTGCTCCTCCTGTTGTTCAAGTTCAAGTTGGTGAAGATAATTCCCAAGATGAGGTAATCAAAATTGATTATAATTGGGATCTTTCTCAAGAAAGTCAAGTGATTGATGGCTCAGTGCAAATTCTTTGTATCTCTGATGCGAATAATAAAAGAGATGAAACAGAGGTTTCTTCTCCAAATACACCTCAATCGTATAAAGAGGCATTAAAATCACCTGACTGGCCCAAATGGAAGGAAGCAATTACTCAAGAAATCAAGTTTCTAAATTGTTACAAGGTTTGGCGTATTGTCCCAAAATCAAATACTAAGGGTCATCAACTACTTCTGTGGAAGTGGATTTTCACCATTAAGCCTGATGGAGCTTTCAAAGCTCGCCTTGTAATAGTTGGTGCTGTTGATCAAGAGAAATATTCTACTCAAGATACTTACTCCCCTACTGCAACTGCAACCACAATTCATTGGTTCTTTTCTTTAGCTTGCAAACTTAAGTTAAGAATTACACAACTAGATATCAAGACTGCTTTTTTCAATAGTGAGATTGATCGAGATAAATATACTTCAATACCTCAGGGTATTGATCTCGACAATAAACTTTACACACTCAAGTTAAATAAAGCTGTGTATGGGTTAGCTACTGCACCTAGGTCATGGTATGTAAAATTTTCAAGAATTCTCAAGAGTAAGGGTTTTGAACCAATATTATGTCAAGGCTGTATTTTTATGAAATCAAGTAATAATAATAATTTTGTCATAACGTTAGCATATGTTGATGACATTTTAATTATGAGCTCTAGCGATCAAGTTGTTCAAGATGCTATCAAGTCAATCCAAGACAATTTTGAAGTCAAGAACTTAGGTTCCCCAAGTTGTTATGTTGGTTTTCAAATTGAAATTGACAATAACACTGGTAATCTTCGTCTGCATCAAAAGGATTACATCAAAATCCTAATTCACAAATTCAAGTTAGAAAATTGTGGTGAACGTTTAGTTCCTATGAACTCTTTCGCCAAATTTCCAAAAATTCAAGGAACACCCCTACCTCCTCATAACTCGTATAGGACGGCTATTGGGTCACTCTTATATTTAGCTAATACTACTCACCCAGATATTTCTTTTGCGGTAAGTTTCTTAGCTAGATTTCAAGAAAAACCTACGGAGTTACATCGTACTTTAGTAAGTCATGTAGTTCATTATTTAAAACACACTCCGACATTAGGTTTAACCTACTCAAGTCCTGATGAAGATATTGTTGCATATGTTGATGCTGACTTCGCAGCAGATAAATCAAGAAAATCCACTACTGGTTATTGTATTAAACAGTTTGGTAATACAATCGCTTGGGGCAGCAGAAAACAAGATGTAATTGCTGAGTCAACTACTGAGGCCGAGTTTGTAGCCGTTGCTGTTGCTTCAAGTCATATGCTCTATTGTAGTAGGTTAACTGAAGAAACTTTTCCTCAGTTTAAAACGCAAGTTACCATGTATGAAGATAATCAGTTTACCTGTAACTTATTATCTATCTTCTATAACCATAGTAAACTTAAACATATCGAACGTCGATATCTCAAGGTAAAAGAGTATGTTTGTGATAACCTACTCAAAATAGTTCACGTATCAACAAACAATCAAGTTGCTGATATTTTAACAAAACCTCTTACAGCTCAGCAACATGAGTTCTTACGTGAAAAATTATTAAGCAATTAAGATGGTAAGTCAAGAGAGTCACTCAAGAATATCCGAAAACTTTAATTTATCAAGTTACCATCTCTATTGTTCAAGTCAAGTCAAGCTAATAAAATTTTTGTTATTCATAAATGAAAATTTGTTAAACTTCTGTTATTCATAAATAGAAAAAATTTCTCAAAATTTGTAAGTTGTATAAATTTTAGAAAACTATTAACGGTCAAGTAAATCAAGTGTCAAGTTCAAGAATTAAGAAAATATTTACTCAAGTTCGGATAGTTCCAAATTAGGTACGAGCTTCGTATTTTCCTAGTTTGCTGAATATAATTCATCGATCGATACCGAGACTCAAAATTATGATATAATATTGACTCTAACCTCAAGAAAAAATGACAAGTTTAGTTCGAGTAAATTAATTTTTCTCAAGAGTCGACATTTTTATAAAATCAAGTCTTTCGTTTATTATCAAGACCAAGTTGATGTCAAGCAGTCTGATGAACTCATCTATTTAATTTGATGAAATACTAATATATCTGTTTATTGTTCCAGATGTATTCCATCAAGATGAATTCAAATTCTCGATCAAGAATAATATTAATAACTGTATTTTCTTTTTCAGATACTTTTATATTTTTATATTCTTTTTTGTTCCTGTTTAATCGTGTGTTCTTTTATTTCAGGAAGACTTATTAGTTTTAAGTATCATTTTTATTTGAAAATACTAATATTATTTTGTTTGCAGGTGACTCGTTACCTAATATTAATTTTATGATTCTCATTTTGTTTGTTAATTTTGATGTTTTTCTTTTTTTTCTGGTCAATTAATTTTTGTGATTTTATTTGCTCAATTTTGTTTAGTATTATGACCACAATTTAAGAATTTAGGTTTTTTTTTTGTTTTTGGAGCATCATACTCGTTTTGTTTTGTTAAGTTTAAGTCAACTCAAGTTCCTGTGATTACTCAAGTTCCTGTGATTCTCAAGCTGCTGTGATTTCTCAAGTTTCTGTGATATTTCAAGAATGTTCGTTATCAAGAGGTTCCAATAAAAACGGCTCGACACTTGACTGGAAGGGGGTGTTAGATGTCAGTAGTTGGTACTGCTGAATCAAGATTTCCTACATTCAAGTTCTCATCGTTTTTATCTGTGTCTTTTTTCCTTTTCTGTTTTCTGGTCAAGAGGTGACGCTCTCTCACTTGTTGTATTCAATATAGCGATAAGACATTAATCATGTTTAATTTTTCTTTTAATAAATTATGTTTAATTTCACAGTGTTTTTCAAGTTATTTATGAATAAATTCAAGTAAATACATATTTGAACCAAACTCAGTTGTTTGTAATTGGTGTCAGTTTCAAATATAAAGGTTTGTGCCCAAAATTATTTCAAAATTCGTAAATTTTCACGTTTTAATTCATACTTTGGCAAATTTTCGTATATATTCAGCGACAGTAAATTTGGGAAGTTGAAACCTGAAAGGTATTTTGGGTCTTTCTTTCCAACTTTATCTCGTTTGCCCTGAATTGCATGAACAAGAAATCTTTTGTTGAATTTATTATATTGAATTCAACAATAGAAAAATTCGTAACACAAATCTTAATCTTGGTAACAAATATTTTCATGTTCATGTATAATGATGTTACATTCAATCATTGAATGCTAACAGATAATTTTTCATAGTATTCATCTCTTTCATACAATGTGATGACAAATAATTGACCGAATATTTAATTTTATGTTTAAACTTGATTAACAGATTTTGTAATTTGCTTTGAAAGATTCATTCCTACATTGACTGATCGATGTTGAATATTTTTGGCAGTAGAATTCGATCAATATCGAACGATCATTTAATTGAAACAACAGCGAAGAGATCATTTCATCGTCAGCAGAAAGTAATATGACAGAAAAATTATTTTATAATATTGATTGATTATTGAATTTTATGTTTTGATATAATAATTTGCATTCCCTATCGTGTGGTTGAGATCGTGATTTACATTATCATGCGGTTAAGACCATGATACCCTGTAATCTTAAGTTCTTGTGTTTCTGAGGTAGGGTCTATATCCTCTTATTCCCCTCCTGAAATTTAATTAAAGACAATGTCACGTTTCGACACTAAAAAATTTTTTGATGGAAGAAACTATGATGCGTGGAGAACCACTATGGTATCGAATTTATATGCTGAGGGACTATATCCCATCATGCAAGATATCAAAACTGAAGTACTATTTTTAGGTTTAGAATTGAATGTTTTATTGAATCCGGATCCTGGAAATGCAAGTCCAGCGAAATGTCTTATTTCCAAAATCAAGAGAAGGGTAAAGCACTAATATATCAAGGCTTAAATAATGAATTTATTGTGCGAGTAAAAGACCTTCGAACAATCAATCAGATATTAAAAGTATTAGATGAGCGGAATAAAAGCTGTGCTCGTGACAATGAGGATGAAGAAATGACTCTGGCACCTGGCCTGTGACAACCTCCTAGTCACCACACTCGGGTTTTCCCAGGAAACATACTGGGGGAGAGTAGTGTAGTGACTTCCTACCAGTGTTGATGGGTGTATTTATAGACTCGTTGGTAGGCTGTGTGGCTAGTCCCTACCTATAGTAGGGCAAACACACTTTTTGGTACTCTTGCTATATGGTTCACCACATGTGGCCTAATTTTAATACTGAGCTAAGCTCACACACCCTACAAGGTCAATATATATGTGCGCATACGCCTACTGCTGTGCCCTACAATACTATATAGTCTTTCCTCTTTAGCCATTGTGAAATGTGAATCTTATCTTCAACTTAAAAAAAGTCATACACCACAAAGTAAGTTTCTACGCGAGTCTTTCACATCATAAGCCAAGTAATCGAATTATAAGAACCAGTCAAAATAATAAATTTACGTAAACCTCTTATCATGTGTTCGTTCGACTTTAAATTTTTAAAGCTGCTTTAAAAAATGCGCTTTTTCAAGTTAAATCAGGTATGAAAGTTAAAAGTATGAATCTTTGCATGTACTCATTACTGAATTATTTTTCTGTTAATATTTTAATCTGTTTTTTTTTTTTTTTTCTTTAAGATCACTCATCAGTCTGGAACAGTTGAAAGAATCGTGCCAAAAAGTTACTGTTCAGTATTCACCTTCACTATCATTATCTCAATTTTATTAGTAATCGAGACGAAAAAATATTCTTTCAGTCCAATTTGGGTCAGTTATCGACGAAGTAAATGAACTAACACTTTCATTATTTATTTCTCATCACTGCCGTTATAAGTAAGTAAACACATTAATGTGGTAGATTTTGCAACTAAATAGAGGGAAATTTTAGAGTAATGTTGAAATTTTTAATCGCTTTTCTGCCCTCTGATGAATGTTGTAAATTATATTCTCCTTGAACGATATGTGTTTTGTATCAATTCGTCAAATTCCCATGAAATTACACATATGATAATATTTTCTATTGTAACGTGGGGGTGTCCCTAGACAACCATACAAGTCGTTGACTTTCAAACAATCAGTTTTACTGAGCATTTTTCGTTGTCCTATGTGTCTGCCTTTGTACTTCACAGTGATTGTTGGCTTTGACTTGCTGACGCTGCAATTTATTACATCAATTAATATTGAGTTTACTTCCTCAACTAATTTATAATTTCGGGTGTTCAGTTTACCTAAAAAACGTTCGCCCGTAATGCATTATGCTGTCATAATCGTACTCGAAGGTATAAGTCGTATTTTCTAAACTTTGCTTGTCGAAATTAACTTTATATTCTGTGTGGAAGAGAAAAGTAATTAAAATGCAAAATTTTAAAATAAATTTTTGAATGCTAGACGTAACCAATGACTTGTACTATTCCTACTGTTTTTTTTTTATTCTGAAGCTAAAGAAATTATTATCATTTGACTAGATGAATTGTTAGGTATTTAAGTAGGACACTAGTTACTTCTTGCATTCGAGCGCCCTAGTTATAAGTACGTGTGGTCTCGATCTTCGATCAACTCTGATTGATTCTATCGAATATAGACAATGTCAATTGAACAATTGCTAAATTCTGTTGCTTAATTGATAGTTTACGCAGCACAATTATTTATGCTTCATTATCCAGGTCCTCTTTTGGAGGTACTGAAGGAGAGTTAGTTTTTGGTTCATTTTAGAAATACGGTCTTTGCTTTCCTCACTCATATATCGGATTTCTTCAAATATTTGATTTATTTAATATTCTTTGATGATGATTATGATGGTGCTAGTAGGAAATGAATTTTCAACTTGAATTGCTTTAACTGTAGAGGAAGCTTATTCCTGAATGTTTCTTTTAAATCATTTAGAAAATATTTTCTTCAAATTTTAGTGGGCTTAAATTTGAAATGAAATTTAGCAACGTAGAGCGTTTAATTAGCTGATAATGAGAAATCTAATATCAAAGAATAACTTGTGCGAAAATTTTTTGTCAGTAGTACACTACTGAGTTTTTTAAACGAGTGTTTTTTCGTTATTTTTTATCAATTTTATTAATCAATTTGTTATCCTCTTTTCTAACTTTCTTAAGTTTTATGAATTTATATCGAGAAAATTCAGAGTAGGTGTTTAGTTTTATTTTTAGGAGCTCATTTTCATAAAAACTGTAGTCTCCTATTTCGGATATTCGATTGAATTTGATCGTGCAAAAACTGCTGAAATGATCTTTGTCATCAATCATTTTTACCACAATCGAGACCACTGCTTGTGTCTAATGAAATCGTATTTAAAAATGTCTCACGAGGTATGATATTTTCTGTGTGTATTTTCACAAATTTATCTCTATCCGCTCTGGACTGTTCGTGAAAGATGCCCAACGCATGCAACAGCTCGTGCAGTGCACGACCCTCTGTGCCCAGACAGTTGGGACTTTTTTCATTTGGAGGCTCTAAGGACAATATTTGTGGACCACCGTAGCGACCTATGTATGACCAACATCTGAAAAAGTGTCATACTTCAATTACGTGTATACGTTATACAGGATGTTTCCAATCAGGCGATAAAATTTTGTGGGATGGTGCTATGACTGAGTAGGCGCTTGTTATAATGTATGCAACGTGCACACTGATTATGAATTTTTATTAAGTCTTTGGTACGTTGAAGAATTATTGTTCAATCTTGTCGCCTCAATCCCTCAACAAAACTAGGTTAATTTTCGCCTATAACTCTATAAAATGAGACGGCTTTTTTTTTTTGCAGGACACCTAAATTGAAACCAAGAACAGCAAATTACGATACTTACAGTTGAAAAAAAATGATCATGTAGGTTAAACAAAATCCGTAAAATAAGATTTCAGTGTTATTTTTAAAATTTTCTTGTAAAAATTCCCGCAAAATGCTATTCAAAAGTGTATTGAAAAATGTATCCTTTCAAAAAATTTTTATACTTTTCTCTTCTGTATGCCATAGTTTTTTCATAATTTTAGACGAAATGAAAAAGATTACCTCAATTTTTAGTCCATTTTATGTGAGAAAAATTCTAGAATTGCTTCAGTTTTCTCTTGCAATATTCTCATTCTGGATGGCATCTAAATGAAATTTCAGTTACTTATTTTAATATTAATATTTCTTCATTTCGTTGGTACAAAATAAGAAAAATTCTCATAAATTCTTGCAGTATATAAAAAATCGTAGAAATTTTAGATCTTTTCCTGAATTATATTACGTGGAAGTTGGGATAATTTTCTACTTTCATTTGAAATTGCAGGAAAATTAAGGTAGATATAATAAAGTTGAGAGACTTTTGGAAAAAGCGTATTTTTTTCACATTTTTCCAAAACTTTTAGTTGTTATTTTTGTCGATATTTCTTCGTAAAAACTTTTAAGAATTACATTGAAATCTTATTTTTCAGAACATTTTTTGCCTTTCTGATCAGTATCTTTGAGATCTATGCTCCGTTCACGCTGAGAAGTGCTTGAAGTTATAATCTCCTTTGGACGTGGTGGTTGGTTGGGGAGAGACGAAAAGGTATAGATGCACGTTGTCATAAGATGATAAGCATCAGTTGGGCTTCTTTTGTAGAGTAAACAAACATGGTGTTTCAAGCGGATAAGTGTGGATATGATTTATGAAAACAGGCACTTTTTACTGTTAACAGGTTAAGTATAGTAATTAAAAATTGTTGTTCTTGATGTCAGTAATTCCCACCCAAAAATAGATGTATTAAGGAGAAAACAAACAAAAAACAAGAAAAATATCCCACATTTTTGCAAAAATATGAGGTGTAAAACTAAAAGTAGTGTATAAAGTAGGCAAAATCAAAAGTGAGTATGCCGCAGCGCAGCCTAGATAACGCCGGTATAAAACGAGAATTCATCATCAAGGACCTATGTAGCACAAAAATCACATTTATATAAAAAAATTGGCGCACTACTCATTTCCTCACATGTGCGTAGGCTGAGGGTTTCTAAACAACATACGAAAGGTCTCGACCACCACTTCTCTTGCCATCTTCAGAATTGAGGGCAATATACCCCAAAATTTTTTTTTACATATTTTTCTGTAAATAATGGTTTTTTACCGGAAAATGTCGAAGCTGAAAAATTTTTTTCATAAAATATCGTACAAAAAAGGTTCTTTACAAAATCTGACCAAATGTATTAGTTGACGTGCTGGAGTTACACATGAAATCTCATGATAATTTGAAAAGCTGTAATTCGGAAACTAATGGGCGAATTTGGCATATCTTTGAGTTTGACCGAAATATAAATCCAAAGTATGCACATACAAAATTTGTCCAGATTTGTAAAAAATTACACGCTTCATTTTCTATAAATTTAAAATTCAAACGGCCACCATTTAGAAACTAATGGATCCAATGTACTCACATGCTAAATTTCGTCTTGATCTGTGAAGAAATATGACCTCTAATTTGTTGACAAATTCGCTTCAGCACAGAAAAAAAATAGTAGAGGGTAATGTATGAGTGATGATTTTTGTGGCCATTTTGCAGGAGTGGGGTATATCCTGCCAAAAAAATGTATATTAAATTTTCGATAGAAAATTTGGCGGGAAACATTTTTTGACGAAAATGTTTTTCTGTAAAAAACATTTGCAGAAAAAAATGAAATTATCAATTTTTTGGGCACGTTGCTCCGAATTCTGAAGGCAGCAAGAGTGGTAGGGGATGAGATTCTTGTATGTTATTTAGGACGCTTCAACCCACACATCTGTGGAGAAAACAATAAGGTGCCAATTCTTTGAAATAAAAAGTCTATTCCTGGATTATGAAGCGCATGCGCGATTACTTTTTTTTCAGCGCTGAGTAGAAATTGGCCCTAGACACATTATTGGAAAAAAAAATTGTATTCTCATTTAAAAGAATTAATGGATGAAAAATTTGTAGAAACCAGCGAGTTTTTCTGTTGGACTGAAACAAAAAAATTGAAGAATAATTTTATTCTCCCACATACTGACGACAAGATCAGTAGGTAACTAACATTATTAACTTGTGAGTACTCGATCGATATGTATCGATACGAAAAAATATCGATATTTCGCACCACTAGTCTGCAGTAGCACGTTTTGAAATTTCATCGTCGAGTCGGGAAACATCCTTTACAATATTATTAATAACAGTTCAGCGAATTAAACAAAATATTGTGTTACACAACTACATACCTACCCGCTTGGATATTTTACCGGCCATATCAAAAGGTAATCTTTCGCCTTACCATCCCACGGCACGAATTTAATGCACGTCATAAAATTCAGAATTCTGATTGCCTGATATATCGTGATGTACTCTTCGGCTTCTGAAAGTCGTCGTAGGGATTTAGTTAATGCCATTATTTCCACTCGTAGTCCACGGGTATTTTGGACTTATTTTCTTCCGACAAATGAGTTTATAATTTTTTTCTTCATTAACAAGTGGAGCTTTGTATCTAAAATCTATGCAGTTATTGTATTCGTTCTGCTCAGTTTGTGTTAGTGCCGTGAAATATGCGAAAAGTGAACTCTCAAAACCTGTTTTTTGCGTCTATACCCATCGATTTCGATATTATCGTAAAAGTTGTTTTGCAAAATAATGTTTCACTCGTAATTTTCTCCGAAAAAGGTTCTTATCAATTTTTAGGTTCAACACACCCAACCCTGAAAAAAATGCTGATCAAAAATATCATCTTTTTCTGTCACCCCTTGTCTTCCTTGTAACTGATCGCAGTTAATATTTTATCAAAAAAGAGGATAGGCTACCATATTTTACTTTATCTAACTACTGATTTTTTCACGTAAAACTGTTATAAGTATTTTGGTGCTATAAAATTTGTTAACAAAAATAGCGAAGATTGACAATTTCAAAGAAAAGAAGATGCTTGGCTTCTTACTTCAGGCTATGGAAAAATCGGATATGCTGTCGTTGAAATATGTACAGTGATGGATCCAGGGGGAAAATTAGGCGATCTCCCCCCAAAAAAAGTCAAAGAGAAAGAAGAAAACTCTTGCGCAGAAAGCTTCGCAAGAAAAAGTAGATTTTCTTTGTTTAAAAATCACCTCTATCACCTACATTCTTCTAATAAAGTAATGTATAAAATATTTATATTTTTTGCAAAAAATTACTAATATCACATAAATAAGATGCATGCGATAAAATATACTTACTCAGGATCATGTTTTCAAAATATATTAAGAATGAATTTTTAATTTTTGTACCAAAAATCATTATTTTTTTGTGAAATGAAAAACTATTCCAAGTTCTAACTAACATGATTTTAGGAAATAATTCGATGGTTCTCTTTCCTTCAGTGACGAAAATTGTGGATTCTATAAAAAAAACCCCGCCCCCCAAAAAAATTATTTGTGAAAAAAAATTTTCCACGTAGCAAAACGAAATATAGTGCAGTTGTCTACGTGCTAGTTACAAAAATATTATCGGAGATTTCAGTGTCTGAGTTCAAATCTAATGTATGGGAGTGAGTGAGAGATGGGCGAAAATTGACCTTTGGCTGAGATCGTGTTGTTTTTAGGCTAGAATGAGTGAATTTTTCAGGACCATTATCAGAAGGGTGAAAGAGGGAAAATCACACTGAATAACTGATATGTTGGGAGCAAATAGACCAATCAAAACCAAAATTGGTAGGTCTAGTCCTTGTATGAGAGGTACTGTTTGTACCAAATTTCCGTGACTATTAAAAGAGAACAACTTTTATTGAGATAACATGAAAAATTAGAACCTCCAACAGCCCCAGGGAAGGAACCGTTATACCAATAAGAACCAAATTTAGAAACATGTTAGATATACTTCAATTTTGATACCTGTACCAAATTTTTGACTATAGCTTGAAAATTACTCCCTTTAGAGCCATTAATCTGTCAAAAATTCAAGAATTCTCAAAAATAGTACCAAAATGCTCAGAAGATTATGAAACGAAAAACGTACCTACTCCCTCCTGGGTCCGAATACTCAGGCAAATCTACTTAGAAAGACAAAACTTTAAGGGAAAAAATGAAAGTAAAACCATAGAATTCATATAAAAACCATAAAAAATTTTCTGAAGAACAAAAAAAACAAAATAAAGCCCAACTCCACAAAATTTTTCGTCATTTTCACCCTCCTTAAATGACGCCCTGAACCCGCCATTGAATATGTATATCGGTTGTCGACTTATTTTCGATTGGCAGTTGGGAAGAGAAAGCAAAATGAGTGGCATCTGATGGCCAGTTTTAGACTACTGGAAACAAGTAACTGGTGTTTAAGTTTGTACATTCATATGGAGTTTTATGGATTTTCAAAATGAGATATCTTGAAAAAAAAATCCTTAAATGCATATATTTTCTTCATCAAACGTTTAATATTGCTTTCATTTGTAAAATATTATTCGAAAAAATTGAATTATCAAGCTTTTTTTCTTTCCATCACGTAAATTTCCTATGTAAATCTTCCATAAGGAATTGATAAGTAATCTGAAAACAGGTGAAAACGCCAGCGCTCCTATAGGGATAACTTCCTCTTGTAAATTAATGCAGAAATTTAAATGAAATCTTTTTGAAAAACCTATAACTTCAAGTTTAGTATTAATGGTATCTACTCCCCACCATTCGTTATCATGTTTAAATTGGTATCATTTGAGACTATATCTACGTCCGCGTCTGTTACCTTTTGGTCATAATTGGAGATGAAATTATGAAATAAATTAGTTATAGTTTGCGTAGAAACGTTTTTATCGAGTATCTCAACTTGTTTATGTATCACTTTTATGAGATTTAGAATTTTCTGCTAATAAAAAATTGAAATCATGTGGGTTGGGATTGTCGTCTGAGTTAGTTTTTGGCGAATTTAGGCTCATTCGCTTTTTTATCATAAACAGTTTTCCTAAATTTATTATTTTATCATTCCTAACTTGATGGAAAATTGGTTTTCAACAAGAGACAAAAAATAAAAAACAGATAAATAAGTTAAATAATTATACCGTGATTTTCTTGGACTTTTCTTAATGAATTCGTCTTTAAATAGGTGTTTCTGTCGATAGAACCTCTCCAACCAGGAGAGGAAGTTTTCTTGCATTCAAAAAGGAAATTTTTTTCATTTATTTTTATGTATTGTCAGTCTCTTTTGGAACCTAAAGGTCACTAACTGTCCCCTAAAAAAAAGTCGTTAACTTTTAGATTGTGCAAGATGTTCGCTTCTTCAATATTTCTACCATAAACCACCGAGACGTTAGTGGGTGATGAAAAAAGTGAATCTTAAACATTTTGTCATTGTTGATGTGTGTCACGTAAAATTAACTCTATTTTTGCAGAAAAATGGGAGTTCGTCTAGAGATTAACGTCAAAAGTAGATTTTAGAAATCACTCTTCTCATTTACCATGGTGGAAATTATAAAATGGGAGGAGCGTAACAAGATTCTTGGTAGGTATAAGATTATAAAGTACCTCCCTGTCCATTAATGATGAAAAAAATAATTGTAAACCAGTTGTGCGGAATAAATGTCCATTTGTGTTTAGCTCAAATAGCAACTTGGTAGTAAAAATTTCATTTGCGAACATTGATCTACCTGGGTATTTTCAATAACGTACCGTACAGAGGACTTATAACGTAAGGAACTGTTCGATTTTTCCACAATTTTTCGGGAAATACATCCCATCTAAGTCCAACTCGCCAGTAATTGTATACCTAAAAAAATGGTTGTTTGTTTTTGAGAATCGTACGAAAGAAATGTAAGAAAAAAAAACTCGTTTTTATTACTTCGTTGTTTAATGCCATATCTCCTTGAAATAGGCCTGGCTTCACCTCTGGATCTTGTTCCGATTCTGATAGCTGGTTCCCATTGTCGTTGGGGGCAGATTCGACTGAAACAGATCAACAATCAAAGAGTGCAATTAATTTTACAGTCTATTTTAGTATAATAATTAGAACTCATATGGTTGAGAAATTGGTCTTTCAGTTCTTTTGCAAAATATGTGATATCCCAACCCTTGAAAAAGTATTAAGAATAAATTTGTAACAAAAATCATTTCGTGTTGGTCATTCCCTTCCCCTCTAAAAAAAGTTATTTTTAATTTGGCCTGCTGAGAAATGTCTACTCCTGGGTAAGTGTTCTTGAAATTTTTTTGGTCTATTACGATTCTGCTATTGAGTCTGTTGTGGCGATAACATTGATATTTCTCGTTCTTTAATTCTGCTGCGATGTTATGGCTGTACTATGAAAACTTAAAAGTCACGAATCTTATGAGGTGTGGCTGTGGGTCTATTATAGTGCTAAGTAGAGTCATATTTTATTTTTTACATCTTAAATTGAATTAAATTATTTCATGAGATTTATTTAAGTTGAAAATGAGAATAAAATCGTGCTCTTTGAAACAACAATGAATAAAAACTTATCTGGAAAGTATTTTTAAAATTCAAACAGTTTTTTTTTTAGTTTCTGTAACTGTGTTTTGAGCTATTCAGATAAATAATGTAACAGTACCTGTTCAACATTCAAACTTTTTGGCGTTGTTTTACAATATTTTAGAATGATATGATAGAAATTTCGTTGAAATTCATTTGTTATATCATAAGTTATAGTTGAAAATCCGGAAATGTGGATGAATTTGTTCCAAATACAATTTATTGCAAACATACTTTCTTGCCGAAACAACAATATTCAATGATGGAATTTTGATAATTTGCTTTACAATATTTGAAAATTATCTACTTTTAATTTCGTATAGATCCGTTGTTGGTTTGTAGGTTTTGGTTGAAAATCTGGAACTTTGAGTAATTTGGTTCAAATACAACTTCTTGCAAACGCATTTTCCCCTAAATGGAGTAGTACTCATTGGTGAAATTTTCGTTTATCAATGTTTGATGATAATGTTGACAAGATATAATTAAAATCTAATCATTACTTCCTCAATTATTTTAGAAAATATTTGGAACATCCTCAAATAATTCATCAATGATAAAAGCTGATAAGAGCAGAATAACAGGGTGCTGAGAATATTTCAAGAACATCAGTTTCATAACATTGTATCTGACTGCTAACAGAGTTTATAACAGAGCTTTCATAGAATTGTAACAAAATGCCAAAAATTTCAAGACCCTGATCCAAATACTTGAAACCTTAAGTAGTCTCTCCTCTGCAATTAGGGACCCTACACAAATGAAATTTTGTGGATTTACTCTACTTTACAACAAATCAGTTTTCTTTTCAGTGCATTTTGAAAAAGAAAAATCAGATTTTTTAATTAAGTGTTTTCGAAGGTCCCTTTTTAGTTGGGACTTATAACGCACTAGTCAGAAAATGTTCTCTCATCATTCTCTGTGATACCATTGCAAAACAAAAAAAGTTAATTTTCATAGTGTCACAACGTGTAAAGCAGTGATGGCAGAAAAACATTTAGATCGAACTTTTCTATAGGCAGCACCCATTGTTTATGTATTTTTTTCATATCAAATTGAAAAACATGTTAAAAAAGGGAAATGGAAATGACCAAATGACTAGGTGTCTGTGTAAAATTTAATCTGTTTTTGCCTAATCTAACAATTAAGTCTGCTTCTGATGGATTAAGTTGTTTTTTAATTCTGCGTGGGCATTGTTCAACTGTATGTATACCCTGATTTGTAATAAACCCTTGAGTTCCTAAATGGTTTACATATTAATAAAATGATAGTTTCTCTCTTTCAAACCTGTACAAATGAGATTTTTTTTCCATTTCACTTCGGGATATTGAAGAAATAAAAATCGGTATTTTATTCTGGTGCTTTGAGCTGAATTTCAAAAAAGTAATGGTCAGATAAACTTCGTGGTTACGTCATTATTAAGCCAGTCAAATTCGATGTTTTCACACAATAAAATGAGTGGAACGATTTTTCTTTGGAACCCGTTTATTTTAAGTTCCCTTTTGAATATACTGAAAATCCCCTAAAATCTGATCGTGGCTTCACCCCTAAAAATCCTATTTTTGTACCCCGCAACATGTTTTTAATGATTTACTTATTTCCTAATAATTCGATACAAAACAATTGTTCGATCAAACAGTATAGTACCTATGTAAAATTTTCAACAACAAAGGTTTTTTGACAATTCTTTGTAAATGCCATATAAAGCTCAGAAAATGATTCGGAAATTTGCAAATATCACTAATAGAGGTACTATATTGGATAAGGCTCACTCCCAATCTCCCATGTATACATACTATATCAATATACCCGATCAATTTAATAGACCAGCCATAAATCTAATACATAAAATTAAAAATAGTGAAATTTTGTTCGTGTGTGTAAGTGTGTGTATGTATGTATGCATATTTGTTTTATTCTAGGTAAATTTTAAGATAATTGGGAAGTATGTAGCTTCCTTGGGGGCAAAGTTAAGGATATCGAGTAAAAAAAATTTTTTCCCTGATTTTATTGAGTGAAAGACCTATTTTTGGTTTAATTTGACTGACCTTTATTCTTTACCTTTATTCATAAATGACTTTTTAATACGCAGGAAAGTTGAAAATAAACTTTCGCTACTCTATATCCTACTAATTCGACTCGTATTTTTTTTTTTTTTTTGCAGTAAAATATAATTTTCTAACAAAACTAGTGCAACCGTATCTATTCTTCACGAAAATTACTTCTTAAAAATATCTTGAAAAAAATTTCGAAAATTTCTGCCTTCGGCTCTTTCATCTAAACCAAGATATGATTTTACCTACTGTTGAAATTTCATTCCCAGATCGTAATCTAATTCTAGTTGTTTTTTTTCTTCAAAAAAAAAAAAAGATAGAAAAAAAATTTTGATATAATTGTTAATTATCTTGCAGAGGCTACTGTTCTATTACTATTCGATATAACTGCTCCAAGAAGGTATGTTTTCAAAATTTTAACATAAATTTACTTACATGCACTGGGTATTGGCGGATGTATAATATCCGGAATGATAGGCAAACTAAAATTGAGATTTCTTCCTTTTACGTCGACAAATTTTAAACACACTATCGATACATAAAAGATAACCAAATTCGAATGTTTCTGCAGAATATGCCGAACTTGAACGAATGTCATTTTAGACGTCAAACACGAACATTATATTTTGGATGAAAAGGCCAAAAAAGTGAAAAAATTTATATACAAATTTGTCACAGTCCGAAACGATGATCCGATATTTAAAATAAAATTTATTTATCGAATAAACGAAAAAAATGGGAAAAAAAGAAGTTTCTCATTGATCTTTGTTTTTTTAAATTTATCTCTGAATTCAGTACATAACAGTTATAAGACGTAAGTAAACTGTTTGTCTTGACGAATTAATATACACGTGTATTAGTCTCGTATGCACTGGAAGAAGGAAGAAGAGAAGTGGTCACTATAAAATGTGTGTCAGAGATTCGTTTCTGTCGTCTCGGTGAGTCTCAGTTTTGGAGGCGATTCCTTCTCCACCATCAACCGGTTGTCGAACTTACGACCTTCGTTTTCGTGCACTCGCTAATTCATCGACGTTTAATCGGAGTAAAAAAAAGAAAAAAAGAATAAAGTTGGAGATCGAGTGAGAAAACGAATATTCCCGGGTGTAATTACATTGATCACTTTTTCTGTTTGATAAATCGGTAATTGATCGCCGTTAACGTAGGTAATTTAATAATATTCCCTCTGGAATTCGAGCAATTAAAAATTTCATACCCAGATAGAATAGCACTACCTAACTCGTTTGCTTTTTTTTTTTTTGCCTCAAGATATTCGTTATATCCATTTTTTTTGTCTTTCCTTTCGTATTTTTTGCATAAATTAAAAAATTTCTCATCTTCTTGGTCGTTTGTTACTCGGTCAGTTGCTTGTCCAGCATCTACTTCTTAATTAAGAAAAGGATGATGATGGTGAATGATGATGGTTATTATTTGCTATTGAACGCGATTTTTTTTAAACGCTCCTGTATGAAATACCTACCCCTCAATAATTATGATGACTCGAATGGATTGGAGCGAAATAAAAAAGAAAAATTTACAATTCGATTTTCTTAGAAACTGGCTGCATGCCCAGATTTGTTGAGACTGAATTTGCACATTTTCTTTTGCAATTTTTGACTGAGTGGTCAGTAGTGATGTCGATTCAAGAAAACAAAATCGATTTTTAGATTCGATTTGATTTTTCCCTGAAAAATTTTACTCTCGATTATAATCAAAGCAAGAATTTCGATTTGATTAATCCATTTTTTCAAAGAAAAGAATTGATTTTTCGATTTAATTGACATTACGAATTTGTTGAGACCACCAATCCTTCTCCCCTCTCACTCATGCGAACACACGATTACACAAATACATAATTTATTTATATCTATTCACGGCTACACTGTTTTACCACTTCTGCCGCTCATTCGTTCATTTCCGTTAACATTCGTTTATCACTCTTAAATGTACTTGGCTTAAATTATGTATCTTCTATAAAATACACTCCCTTCTTGGATGGAACTTCGCTTAAATCTTTCTTTCTTGTTTCATCTCCGGTCCTCAGCCTCTATATGGTAGCATCGCTCGGTAACAATCCTTGTACCTGAAACAAATTCTTAAAATAATTTTAAAATTTTTAATACTGTGAATTTTTCTAAGTCAAATCTTTTAATAAATTTCGTGAATAATTGTGTTTTTTAGTCATTTTTTGTAATTTTTGTTTTTGTGTTGGGTAACATAGTTCCAACTTTTTTTTTTCTTTTGAGTCATAATTTTTGTCTTCGAAAAATTTTTGAGTGCTGTAAACGTTCAATGAGTTTCGTCATTTGCTGAATTGGATTTGCCCTTCCTGTGTATAATCTGGCCAAGTGTTCGAAGTTTCCAAGACTCGTCGATTACTCAACTGTTTGAGAGCCCTGCTTGTGTTGCTCAAAAGTTGGTAAAGTCATTAGTGTCTGCCCTGCTTGTGTATGAACTAATTCGTCGTAGTCATAAATTTGGTAATAAATCGCCTTGAGCCATCAGAAATTGATCAGAAACCAACGTAAAAGCTTCAAAATCATCATCAACAAAATTGGTATTCATCATCTCAATCAAAGTTCATCATTTGGCATCAAAGAAAACATCAAAATTCAACTCAAATACTCACCGAAATACGTCTTCCACAAACAAAGCGCAGTTCAACCATCATCATCCAGAACATCATCTTCATAAATTCCAGAAAGCGAACCTGAAAACCAAAAAATCAACTGTTAAAAAGGTATTAAACGAAAATTTTTGCTAAAAACAGGTAATAAAAAAACATATTTTTCGTAATTTTTTCGTAACTTTTTCGTATATTTCGTGTATTATTTTGTATTTTTGCACTATTTAATCTTTCGGAATCAAAATTTAACTCGTATATTTGAAAATACCGTTATTTTCAAATAATTTTGGCCTTTTCAAAATTCAACTAAGTACAAATTTCGGCAAGTTCATTGTAGAATTTTGCAGCCACTTTTGTCTTAGAGTGTACAACTCGTGATGTAAGCACGGCTCGTTTCATTCTTTCGTTCGAACCTGTACATTTAACCTTTGTTAAGTGCAACGAACCTACAAACTCTTATCTACGTTCATTGAATAAATACGTTGGCGCGGTTTTCATTTTCAAACCACCATTTTGTTGCAACTTGTAAATTTTTGCTGTTGCACAATTGAGTCGCAAATATTTTAACGATTTTTTTTTTCAAATTCATACTTAATATTTTTTTCTTTTACTTCGAATATTTTAATTTCTTTCAATCACACACTACTCCCAATTACGTTTAATTCATTACAAATATACGAAAATTTTTTTTCGTCTTCTTTTTTTAATTTCGATTTTTTTTTCTACTATTTACAAAATTTTTTTTTTCTGTATTGAGAATTATTTTAACCTTTTTTTTTTCTCACGTTACCTCAAGAATTATTTTACCTCATTCATATAATACATTTGGTGCATAATTATTTCAAATCACCATTAATAATATTCATTTATTTTTCTTTCCTCTCGAATTATTTGTTTTGTTGGAATATAGAATTAGATCAAAATTTTCCCCTGTTATCCAAATTTTTTAATTTTTCTTTCCTATTCCCTGGTCTGAAAGTAGCTAATTTCATTTCACCCTCACCTTTTCATTAATTTCATTATTATTAATTATCACTTCGAATATCGAATTCAATTACAAATCATCTTGGGTTGTAAAAGTCTTGTTATTTTTTTTTTATATATTTTTTTTAAAAGGGAAGTGTCCAATCGCATCTTTAATGTGTGTTATCTCTTGCCCTGTGTGGACCTACTTGAGAAACACACAAGGACAAACCAATATACTATCGTCTTAAAACACATTGTTTGGTTAACACAGGAACAGCAATCCTTTTCTTGCGGCATTTGCTGGGGATTGATATCCGTAATTTATTTATTTTTTATTTTTTTTTTATTAATTCAAGTTCAGTCAATTCATTAATTATGAACACTGACAATAATGATAGAGTTTCGAATATTTTCCGTTGAAACAGGCTATGAAGGATGGCGTGCAACTGTCATAAGCACCCTTATTGGTAAAGGCTGCCACTCCACAATTTTTCCTACTGCTCGAGAAACAAGTTATATTTACACCTCATCTGAAGAACACCTTACTTCTAAATGGCTTAAATTCTTTCAAACTCAGGAACGGGCAAAAGCCCACATTTTTGAAAGACTTGATAAAAGAATCCTTCATCATGTTAAAACCTGCGACGTTGTTTCTCAAATTTTTGAAATTTTGGATGCTCGATATCGAAATCAGACAGCTACTAACATCATGGTTTTAAAATCAAAATTTCAGTCCCTTCGCTTCGATCCAAGGAGAGGTACCATCCGTAGATTCTTGGAATATTTTTCAACTATTGTGGAAGAACTACGTGATGCTAATTACCCCCTATTAGAAGCAGACGAAATTGATCAATTAATGATGTCATTATCCGAAAAATTTGATACTGTCTTCTCTGAATTCCGTCAATTAGAAATTGAAAATCGAACTACTGTCAGGCTCACAAAAATTATACTAGAAAAATGTGATCGCATCGAATATTCTAATAAAACTTTTCCCGGGTTTGATCAGCCCAAATCATCGTATCAACCGATGAATAACAAAAGAAACTTTCGAAATTTTCGAAATAATAATAATTCCAATAACCCAAACACGAATTATAATACCACTGGTTATCTCAACGATCACAAAAATAGTCATACCAAACCAAATAGTTATCCTCCTAAAGATAACATTCCCCAAATGGATGTTACATGTTTTAGATGTAACAAAAAAGGACACATGTCCAGGACATGCCCTAATGAAACATCTACTACTAGTAACACTCCTCAACCCTCTAATCAGAACAGTAGCTCGAGATCCCAAAATTCCACAAACATGAACCTACAAAATAAAACAAATGATAAATCCAATTTTTGTGTAAAATATTCAATGATGTTACATTTCAATTTGAATCACTTAAATTTTGATGACATTGATGAATTTCAATGGCCCTGTGGGGACTCACTGGTATGAGGTAAAGGGGCTTGGACCCCTTGACAACAGTCGCCGCCCCAAAGGGCAGGCCAATTACTCGTCTGTATGACGTTAAATCACACGAAGTACGTTTGATCGTAATTACCTGTACGTACATGCAGGTAATATACGAGTACCGAATTGTGACATCACCAAACAATGTCACAATCCGTACACAAACCGGCCAGCCATCTCTTATCACCATAGGGGATGATGCGACCTGGCCGCCCTCACCGACGTACGTATTACCTTACGTACGTGTGCTTGTGTGCGTGTGAATAAGCCATATATAAACCTCCCAAACTGGCTCTAAAATCGCCAGTGTTCAGTCTGGTTCTGGCTTACCCGCACTTATGTGCGAAGTGGCTGAACACACTTAAATTCTGTTGAATTTCCTTCTGATGAGAATATCTCTCACAACAAGGTATTCCACAGGCCCAAACCCCCAACAGTATCAAAATCCGTTCCCAAAAAAAATTAATTACATACGATGTTGCTGGACAATGGAGCGGATGACCACATGGTCAACGATCTTTCAAAATTAAGAAACATATGTAAAGTTGACAATACCCGTAGAGCACTTTGTGCTAAGAAAGGTGTATTTGTAAATCCCACTCACGTCGGATCTATGTATGTCAATGTCTGCAATTCTAAAGCAGAATTTTGCACTATTCACTTAAAAGAAGTCTATTATGATCCTGATTTAAGCCTTGATATTTGGTCAGGCGCTAAAATCATGGAGTCTGGAATTTTCAAAATTATAACTGACACTGATCACGCAGACATCATAAATAAACAAACTGGTGAAATCACAATAATCGCTCCAAGGAGAGGTTCCATGTATTACATAGATTATGAGATTGTGGAAGATGATGAAGAACAAAAAGTCTATCAGGAGCTTGTGTGTATGCCTGTGCCTAATACAACATTAGATCAGGAAGATCATATAGATGATCAAAATCAAAATTTTGAGGAACAAATTGAGGTTGAAACTAGTAATCCACATCGAGAGCAGGAAAGCATTGACCAAACCCAAATTTTACAAGATACTGCAGTGGAAGCAGTCACTCAGGAGATTTATTCCTAATCTGAGGACGAAATAAATGGAGAGAGTGTCGGAATAAATAGAAAGCACAAGAAAAATATTAATAAAACTAAAACACTTTGGCATAGAAGATTAGGTCATCTAAGTGGCAAAAGCCTCAAAGCCTTATCTAAAGTAGTTGTAGGCATGCCCCAAAATTTGGTCTTTAAGGATGATGACTTTGCCACATGCAAAATATGCATAAAAGCTAAATCTACCCGACTTGGTCATCATGGTGTGAGAACTCGACCAACTAGGAGAGTGGAAGTAATCTCATCAGATATCATGGGACCCTTTCAAGAAGCATACAACGGAGAAAAATTTATTATAACATTCATTGACCATTATTCAAAATATACACTTGCCTTCCCTATTCTTAGAAAATCACAGGCCTTTGATAAATTTAAAGAGTACTATTTATCATTCAACACCAAATTCCCAAATGATCCCATTTCTGTACTAAGAACGGATCAAGCAAAAGAATACTCTGATTCAAAGATGACACAATTCTGCTCCAAAAAGGGAATCACTTTAGATGATGGTGTGGCATATACCCCTGAACTAAATGCTATAACCGAAAGGCAAAATAGAACCCTACTCGAACGAGTTAGAGCCATATTATATGACGCCAAAATTGACTTTAAATTATGGTTCACAATAGTACTAGCTGCCGCCCATATCATCAATAGAAGTCCGACTCGCGTCAACTTAGGAAATATCACCCCCTATGAAAAATTATACGGGACCAAACCAGACATATCCCACCTTCGAGTTTTTGGTGCTATTGCTTACAAACATGTTCCAATTGAACAGAGACAGCAATCAGCAGTCAAAGCAAAGAAGAATGAAGAGGAGCATCTCGACCCAAAATTCTTATCCTGTGCAATTAAAACCATTCTAATAGGATTTTCGAATGTAGGTTATCAGGTATTGGACCCCATAAAAATGAAATCCTACAAATCCTGTGATGTAAAATTTGATGAGACGAAAACATTAGCCAATTTTACCTGTAGACCTGAGGAATTACAAGTGAAACCTTTAGAAGAAGAAACAGATGCAATCTACAGGGTCAATGTCCTAAAACAAGCCTCACTAGAAAACTCACAATTTATAGAAGACTGTATGCCTGTAAGTTTTAGTGATATTTTTCAAAACCCTTTCAAGAAAGAGTGGCTAAAGGCTATCAATGATGAGCTGCAATCAATGTCAGACCTTCATGTGTGGAAAATTGTAGATTGTCCACCCAACGTCAAACCTATCGATACACATTGGATATTCACGGCCAAAGCCAATGAAAGAGGAATAATGTGCCCCAAAGCTAGACTCGTAGCTAAAGGATTCATGGATTAATCCGAATATACCATGACAGAAACCTATGCACCTGTTGTGCAACTTTGGTTAATTAGGTGGATCTTATCCGTAACTAACCTATTAAACTTACAACTAGTTTAATACGATGTCAAAACAGCCTATGTTAACTCCAACATTAAAAATGACATCTTTCTAAATATTCCCCTAGGTTGTAATGTCGATAAATCAAAATTATTAAAACTCGAAAAATCCATCTACGGCTTAAAAACAAGTAAAAATTGGATTGAGTTATTAGATACTCATCTTTCAACATCCAACTTTACTAAATCCAAAATCGACAGATGTGTCTACATACGTAAAGATGAATCAGATGGCATTGCCTTCATGATAATTTACGTGGATGACATCTTTCTAGCAACCAACCGCCCCGAGTGGATTCATGAAATAACCACCCATTTCGAAACACGCTTTACAATGAAAGTTATAAATAATCCATCTCACTTTGTAGGTTTCGAAATAGAAAGAAATCGAGAATCACAAATTATAAAGCTCACACAAAAGCAACAAATCCAAAAGATTCTCCAAAAATTCAAATTAAGTGATTCTAACCCTTCCAAAATGCCTATGGAGACAGGCTTAAAGTTGAGCAAATCTGATGGAACCGACAACAAAGAATACAGATCCATGATTGGCGCACTATTATACGTATCTAGAGGCACAAGGCCAGATATATCATTTTCTGTTAATTACCTTTCAAGATTCCAAAATTGTTCTGACGACACCAAAAAGAATCACGTACGTCGCATCATATGATACTTGAAATCCACTATTGATCTTGCACTTGTCTATAGATCAAATTCTGAAGGCATATCTGCTTATGTCGATGCATCCTATGCTCCCGACATCGATGATCAACCTATAAATTTAACAGAATTAGAAAAAGGAAAATCTATAACTGGTTACCTAATTACCATGTACGGTGACCTTGTAAATTGGGGCGTTCATCGCCAAAACATTCATGCTTCCTCATCCACAGCAGCTGAATTAATCGCTCTTCACGATTCTTTTGAGGATATTGAACTTGCTTGGCTCCTCAAGCGTGAATTCTTCTCAGTTGACACTCTTGTAACAGTCTAGGAAGACAATATTTTTGTCATACATGTCATTTCTGGAGGAGGTCAAAAACGTCTTCGAGCTTTCATGATTAAATGTTATGGACTTGCTCAAGCTTATAACGATAAAATCTTCATATTCAAACAAATAGCTACCGAAGACCAATTAGCTGACTTACTCACAAAAGCCTTATCCAGTAAGCAGCATATTTCTCTAACTCATAAAATCCTGGAATCCCCAAATCTCGATCCATAAAATGTTAACTCCAATATCAGATCCATACCTGCAACACCACAAAACAAAACATTTCACATTAATAATTAATAATTTAAAAACTTCAATTTCAAATAAACCTACCTTACCTATACTTACCTTGTTTACTGCATGCTATTTATCTTCATACCTAAAAAAAAAAAAAAAAATATGCATGTTACTATATTTAATCTACCTTATATATATATATATATATTAAATACTCAAAATACTTACTTACCATACTCGTCCAATTTAGTTACCATTTTTTTCTTTATATACACACTTTCACCATTTTTATACATTTTTTTTTCTCAATTCATGTTATTTTTTTTTTTTAATATAATAATTTAATTAATGTAACAAATTCGTAAATTAAAAAAAAAAAAACACTTTTGTAACACCCGCAGTCGTGATTGGTTCAAAAGATTGTAGGGGGATGTTGAGACCACCAATCCTTCTCCCCTCTCACTCATGCAAACACACGATTACACAAATACATAATTTATTTATATCTATTCACGGCTACACTGTTTTACCACTTCCGCCGCTCATTCGTTCATTTCCTTTAACATTCGTTTATCACTCTTAAATGTACTTTGCTTAAATTATGTATCTTCTATAAAATACACTCCCTTCTTGGACGGAACTTCGCTTAAATTTTTCTTTCTTGTTTCATCTCCGGTCCTCATCCTCTATAGAATTAACATCAATTATCAACATCACTATCTGATATTTTGATTCCTAATTCTTGTCATTTTTCACAAAAAAAAAACAAAAACAAAAAAAGATCGATTCGATCTTGCCTCTCAGTTATAACGAAGTAAGAATTTTGAATGTTGAAAAAATTGATTTTTTGGTTTAATCAAAATTGATTCGACATCACTTGTGATCAGTGTTTATCTTTGAATTATTTCAAAATATTGTCCTTACTCTTACGAATCAGCAGTTTTGTAATGGGTTTCAGTCTAAGATGCTGTAGTTCAACTAAAAAAATAACTGAAACTATAATTAGTTTTTATTAGAGTTTGAAATTTTTCAATCGATTAATTAGTAGCTAACTAAATTTGTAACTTCTGGATTTTTAATGTAATTATGGTATAATTATGAAAGAGATTCTGAATTTGAGTCGTAAAAACTGACAAAAATGACACAAGGATGGTGAGACGGTCGTTGGATCATATCCAAATTAAAGGAGACGGGTTCTTTTGACAAGAAGAGCATTGTGTACAGACCTTGTCTCTGTGTGAAAAGATGTATTATATTATACGACTGTACCCTTGTTCGGGAAAGATGAAGGGGAAGAGGAATTTATTCTGAATGTGAGAAAAATTAATTTTTGATTCGCAGGTATCTCTCACATTCTTAGAAATCGACTTTGCTTACTTTTCGCAATTTTATATTTTAAGGTATTTTTTGTCCTGCATTTTATGATTAAAGTAGAATTTTTCTGTGTAACTACGAAAATATACATGTTTTTTGAACAGTATTTTGAGTTGAATTGTTTATTTTGTCTATGAAATTGTTTAAAAAACAGTGAAGTGTATTTTTTAAATGCTTGTGGACGTCTTTCCAAACAGTTAATCGGAGAGATCAGCAAAATGCATTATCTTTGATCGTTTGCCTGATTGATAAGTTTTTAATGTTGAAGTAAGTAGATTAACGATTAGCTTATTTGTTATTCGTGACCATTTTAAACAATTACTACTAATAATGATTATTTTGTCTCAAGACTAATTTAATCATTCAGTTTTAATCACGATTGATCAGTCGATTCAAATAATTTATGCCGAACTCTGAACTTTGGTCCGCAGAAATAGCCGCTCTTTGTCGTGTTTTGAACTACATTCTCCTGTCTGAGAGAATTTCCTTCTATGAAGCAAAGGAACCGGTTTCTATTTTTCATTTTTCATAACTCACTTGGTGGAATAATTGAAAATTTTTTTGTTTCAAGATGTTTTAGAACTCCCTAAATTTTCGTATTGGTGTGTTCAGTTCAGTTCATTTTAATTTTTTTTCTCGTTTGCTTTTCATTGATTGTCTTCTTGTGTATTTCTTTGTGAATTTGTGTCCTCATTGGACCTACAATGATCGTTATTGTTCATTTTTGGAAAGCTCTTACGGGCTAACGACTCATATCCATTAAAGTTTGTAGAATTTCATAAAAGTAACAGGATTATTTATTTCAAGAATTTGTCGATTCTGTAATTCTGTTTGTGTTAAGAATTGACCAGTAGATGTACTCTTTTTGGGTTTCTAACCATATTTTCACGAATGGCTATGACTTATCAAGTCTCTTCTTTCAGTATTTTCCTGAAATTTAAGTCAAAACAGCAGAAACTTTTCAACTTTTCACCTATAGTGAAAATTTGTCTCATGTTTAACCTTAAATTTCTCCAAAACTATTGGTTCTACAAAAAAAAAGTGTGAGAATCTTTTAACTTTCTATTTTTGCTGAAAAATGAAAACTGAATGAAATACATGCGAAAAACCGTTCTGTGACACAATTTTAGCTTCCTTGAGTACAACTCTTGTGCAGGATGAGGGGGACTTGTAGTCGGTTTTTCGTGAGACGAAGTAAGGATGTGTACAAAATTTCAGCTTGAGGCGATTCATTCTTAGCTGAAACCCTATCTTTCCTGGAGCACGACTGCATTTTCCAATCATTGATTTCACTTGCAGCTCCCTTATGACCCATCTGCTGAATAGGTGAGGGTCATATTATACATCAATAGATTCTAAATTTAAAGAGGAATAACTTTTTGCTGAGGTTCAAACCTCATATCTCCTATTTTTTTTCAAGTTATTACTCAATTTTCTCGTAAAACATACAATTTTTAATATTTGGTTGATTTTTTAGACCCTTTATGGCGCTCCCACTGCACCGAATTTGGTCTTATTACACCTTAATGGATTTGTAATTGAAAGAAAAATAATTTTTTATAGTTTCTCCAATTTTTTTAGAAATATTTACAAAAAATTAAATTAGGGGACACATTATCCAAAATCGAAGAGGGTTCCTCCCTGAATTCGGAAGTTGGGTCTTGACTGGAACACTCTTTGGTCAAAGCGTTAGTCTGCTACAAAAATGGTCAGATCTAAAAAGAAACAGCAAGTAATCGCTATCCATATCTGTTTTACCTCTTAGGGCCGAATGCCAAAACGACACTTTAGTATTAACCGCTATATTTACGAAGTAGAACGTTATTGAACGTGACATTTTATCGATTACATATTTAAGAATTTCTTTTACAAGAATCGTTTTAATATACTGGTGAGAATTACTTATGATAAGATTTTTTTATACGGAGGCCTAAATATTTCTCAAGAACGATACTTTAAGTACTGGTCTGACCAGTAGTTGTGTACGGGTTGGTAATTCTCAAGGGTTAGCTGATACTTCAGTATTGTTCCTTTATTTAGTCCTTGGTATTCCGTCTTTTTAAAGTTATCAGTGATTTCCCATTTTGGTGTTATCAGAGTGAAGATTTTTTGCTTCATCAAGTTAACTGCAATATACTAAAAAATTATAAATAGTTGTGTTTTCGGCAGTTAAGAAACTTTTACAAGTTATACATACGTTCTGGTTTACTTTCATTTGTTACATACACTCTAACTATAATTTGATCCAGAAATATGGCCCTTTAACTAGCCAATTTTGTGAATTTGAAATATAGTGCAAATATGGACACCCCCTTATATTATATTTTCTATAAAGAAGAAATTTTGAGCTTGAAGTTGCTTCAGTGTGTTAAATATCCAATGTCCTACATCTAATTACACTACGTGAATATTCGGGTTTTTAACCTTGAAGTACTGTCTTTGAGTCAAAAACTGTTGAGTGAGGATCTGTGAACACCGGTGTGCGCATATGACAATAGTAATGGTATTTAAGATGTTATTTTAAGTTAGGTTTCTTACAGAAAGGCTAACAAAATCAATCCAAAATGGCGTTTTTGCATCATTACCATATGCGCTTACCTAGCACTATAGAGCCTTAGTTGATGTTGACGTGGTAAGGCAGTCAAACTCAGATATTTTTTTAAGATGGTAAGAAAAAAAGTCATCACTAAAATGAAGTGACGTTAATAGTGGAATTGCAACAACAGCAATTCATAAAGAAAAATAATGCGTATTAACAGTGGTTCCAATGCGTGCAATTCCTCAATTGGGTTCCATTTCTATATGCATGTGCTGAGGTGAATAATGCATATTGCATACATTAAGGTACGTGCCACTTTGTGTGTGCGTGTGCGGTGCGGGTGCGTGCTTGTGTGGTTAATGTAAGGTGAAGCAATAAATTGTAAGTTATAGCTCTCTATTCACTGAAAGATGGTTTATATTAGTTGATTTGTTCTCTATGATCTAATATGTAAAAAGTTTTCTAAAGGGAACCACTGTATTCGGTTTTACTGTTTCTCTTGATTTATTCTCTAAAAGTTTGAAATTTCCCAATTTTACAGAATATAAATTAGAGATTAGAGAATTGAGAAGTGAGTTTAAAACTTCCTTAAAACAAAATTTTTATCAAAGGATGTTACAGCCAGTAAGCCAGATATAACTTTTTCGGTGATTTGTGGTTTGAAACGACTCGACCCTCCGGCAGCTATACTCAAATCTGTGCCTATATTTGTATCCATTACTCCACTGTATAAGTGCCTCATAAATGTGTATGTTTGTAAATCAACAGACATCATTTAGATGCATATGACATTTATAATTTTTTTTAAATCATGCCCTGTCGAAACTACCGCGAAATGAAACACCCTCATCAGATTGCAGCGCATCGTTGCATTTGGTGCTCTGGATCTCTTCACTTACAAAAAAAAAAAATTCTTAGACGTATTGATATACAGGTCCAGAGGTGATACAAGATGAGTGCCACGGACTCGAACTTGACCCACAACCTCTAATCGTGTTTTATTTCTGGTTAACCCCTCCCCCTCCCTCCGCATAAGAGCAAATATTACGGATTTTGTGTTGACCTATATCTGTCCCTCGGGCATATTGGGAAATCGATCGACGTGATCGATCTATTCTTTTTTTCCTTTTTGTCCATCCTACGTGTGAAATGTTCGATCAAAGTATTTCCTATCGCACGTTTTCCATTTTAATGAAGGATATGAAAAGTCAAAGATATGACAGAGAAGCAGACAGACAAACAGATAAGACATATAGAAAGTGAGGAGAAGTGTTATGATGATGTACCAAAATATAAAGTAGAAAAGTAATCGCCTACATGAACCATATAATCGGGTCAAATGATTTTTATCTTTATAGGCCTGGACGATTGGAGAGAAAGGCATATTCGTGAGAGTGCGAGAGAAAGAGAGTGAGCATAATTCCAGATTGTTTATGAAAATATGCTAAAAAGGGCCGGCCTAAATTTTGACTTTGCCCGTTTGGTGTTAGCATGCTGGTGTATGTTATACAAGGTGTTCAGCGTAAACAATATTGTGAAGAGAAAATCCCATTAATTTTCTCTGTATTTTTCTCTCTTTTCGACTTTCAGATATTTTTCGAGAAAAATATTTATGGACTGTCTATATCGTATCTAGTCGATTTTTATCAAAAATTGATATTTTCTTGTAATTTTTCTCATACAAATCAAATGCTTTGATACCTTCTTTTTGAGTGACTAGTGCTGAGAATACATAATATGAAGATATTAACATTCCTCTGATGGATTTTTTTGAAAAGTGTGATGATTAAAGTTCACTAAAGATGAATTTTTTGTGAATTTTCACACATTTTATTGGCTAGTTTGAAATTCGGAAAATACCTTCACAAATTTACTAATAATTTTCTTCCTCCAGTTTGGCAGCACTGACTGATGTTATTTTTGAATAAATATTCTCCACATCAGATAGTCCATGACCTATAGACTTTTTATTCGAAAAATTGTCATATAATTTTTTTCTCTTACAGATATGTAGGTTGGAAGTCCTAAATAACATATTAAGAGTCTCATCCTCTACCCTTCCTGCCACCTTCAAAATTGGGGACAATGTGCCCCAAAAATTAGTTTTTTTCATTTTTCTATATGAATAATATTTTTTACCGGAAAATACTTCTATCAAAAAATGTTTCCCATCAAATTTTCTAACGAAAAGGTGATTTACATTTTTTTGGTACGATGCCCCCCACTTCCTCAAAATGCCCACAAAAATCATCGCTTATATTTACATTGCCCTCTACTACCTTCTTTTAAACTGAAGGGCGTATTTCTTTACGGATCGTGACGAAATTTAGCGCGTGTGTACATTAGGTCCATATTTCGGTCAAGTTCGAAGATGGGCGGAATACGTCCATTAGTTTCTAAATGGCGGCAGTTTGAATTTTAAATTTGTAGAAAATTGAGGCAGGCGTTATTCGTTACAGATTAGGACAAAATTTGGCATGTGCATACTTTGACTTTATGTCTCGGTCAAGTTGGGAGGTGGGCCATATTCGCTCTTTAGTTTCCGAATTACAAGTTTTTGAAGTATTTATGAGTTTTCATGTATTACCAACATTCATAAATCTGTATAGTACCTTGACAATGAAAATCAATAAAATTTTGTTAAGAAATTTTTTTGTAGCATATTTTATGAAAAACATTTTCGACTAAGGTATTTTTCTGTAAAAACTATCATCTATAGAGAAAAATGCAAAAAACAAAATTTCGGGACACATTGCTCTCAATTCTGAAGGTTGCAAGAGAGGTAGTGGTCGAGACTTTTAGTATGTTGTTTAGGATCCCTCATCATATAGATCTGTGAAGAAAAAACATCAACATGTGCCAGTGGCAAAGACACTACCATTATTTTCGGAAAACATCTTTAATGTATCCGTATCAGTATGCAATAAATATATACCTAAAACATTAACAGAATGTCCCTTAAACCACTGACTGTGCCCCTAAAATTTTCAAGTTCAAAATTACGACGTCATCAGCCCCTTCAGCTGCCTTGGTAACCTATTTTTCTGAAAGGGAATTTGAGGCAGAGGAACTTTTAATGTTAAATTGTTAGAAGAGCCCCTCAAATTACGAAATAGATCAGTGTTTTTCTAGAATGGAATTTGAGGAAGATGTACATTTCATGTTAGTGGCTAGAAGAGTTCCTCAAATTTGTGAATGTCCGTATCAGTAATCGATAATTTGTATCGATATATTAAGTTATTTAAAAGAATGCTGGGTAAAAATTACCTGCATTTAAAATGAAGTTCCAGCTACCCTTGTGGTATGGCCCATTACCTTACATTTTAACATATTTATATCAATATGCATTGAAAGATGCTCCTTAAACCACTGACAATGCTCATAAAATTTCCAAGTCTAAACTTATGACGTCATTAGCCCTTCTAACTATATAGGTATTTATTTAATTATTATTCTATTTATGTACATTTAGTTTATTTTATTTAGGTAGGTAGATATCTATCTATTTATTTTATTTATCTATTTTTGGAGAGGCTGATGGTGTCATAATTTTGGCTGTTACATTTTCTTTGTGACATTTTTTAATGAGGTACCCCTCGCTGAAAGACGTTTTTCGTCAAAAATTGTGAAAATTTTTTAGAATAAATGTCTTGTTCCTGGACTATATATATAGGCTTCATTAATGCATAAATTAATGTCATTTAACAAATATTATGTGCTATTTTCTATATGTTCAATATTGAATGCTAGGGGATAGGGGAAATTTCGAGTAGGCATCCCTATCTCCCTGAGCCGTAATGAACTTGAATACGCATGTGGTTGATCTAATATCATGTAAAAACCTTGACCAAACTCTACAAGCTATTTTTAATATGAATTTTTGCTTGGAGGATAAGTTTCGTTAATTTCAACGAATATGCATGCACGCGCTCATAAATTTCTGCTTCGGAGATAAAGAAACTGTGAGATTCTATTTGAATTTTATACAATTTTCAGACTACATCCATCGAAGATGTTGTACCTGGAAGACTATTTAGAACGTAAGTATGGGAATTATTTCGCATATTTTTCAAAATCTGATACGAGTATATTGCTATCAGAATTCGTGAGCTGTTTTTTCGAATTTTTTTCTTTCAGTGATTGAACATTTGCCCCAAGAGACAGTCGACCGGTTAACAGAGATGCGTGAATTGGATTTACAAGTTCAAAGTATGCACGTATCTATTGAATATTTTGTTTTGCAATGGTGTAGTCTCTCCGATAACCAAATCAAAACGAACATATTCAAATTTTGTTTCAGATTCAATGGATAGTATTGAAAAGCGAACGACTAGGTTTTTTCAAAGTGCTTATCATTTACCGAATGGTGAATTAGAGTCGGAACATAATACAATACTGAGAGAATATAAGAGAATTCTTGAAGATTCAGGTATTGTGCTAGTCATTTATATTTGTAAAACTTTTTTTAATTTTATATGTTCTTCAAATTCTTTTAAATGGAGAAAGAGGCCCATTATCTTTGGAGTTTGACAGTTTGTAAAGACTCAACTTTTCTTCCATCTAGTTTTGAAAATTCACGTAGGTATTGAATAAGATTTTCCGAGTGGGGAGAGGAGTCATCAATGGGTTCAGGAAAATCTGAAGGGAAATTCGAACAAATTCGTAGAAAATGGGTGGCATAATAAGTGTGTTGAAAGTGATTAAGATAGAGGGAGGAGTTGTCATTGGAAAATGTGACTGTTAGTTGGAAGCACGTTTAAAATACGATTGGGGTGGATCATGCGGGTGTGATCGTGGCATAATCTTGAGAAGATAACTTCTTTACGTTTGACAGAGCAGTCGGAGGTGGTCTAGTTGTTTCGGATAAGTTTAAGATTTTTGTAGCGAAAGGAGAGAAAAATTAATTTAAGGAGAGTGGTAAAGCCGAAGGTTCTAGAAATATGGAAGTCGTAGAGTCTACTGATTTAGTATGGTTTCTTAAATTCGATACTTCTATTGTTGGAGGGAGAAAAATATGGTTTTTTGTGCTAGTCCAAAATCCTTTGAAAATGAATTTCCATATCATAATTTATGAAAGTAGTTGGAATCTGGAAATTTGTACTTGAAAATTGAAATCACTGCAAGGGTGCTGCGAGGATACTTTTTTGAGGAGCCATCCTCAGTAGAATTTTAGTAGGGGGGCTTTGTTTTCATTCTTTGAACTTTTCATTCTTCAAAAAGTTTTCTTGTGCAATTCTCAGATGTGTACAAACGGTTATTGACTGTGGTGGATCCAAAGAGGACTATGGGAATTTGTGTTCCTCCCAGATTCATGTTGAAAATGTAATCTGCTCCTGGTTATTTTGTTATTAATGTAATATACTTGAAATAAAAATGAAAGGCAATTAAAATTTTTTGTTTTTCTCCAAACTTTACTTCTAAATTATTTTTGTTCTTTGATTAAAAATCAATTCAAAGATAAAATTTGTGGCCTAACGAAAATTTTTGAGGCAAATTTTTCAATAGGGAAGTACGTGCAGATAGGGGAGAAGTGTAATTTTTTAGAGGTGCGTAAATTTTAGTTTTAGGTGGCACTTCTCTTTAACCGAAGGGTCACAGCAGTCCTGGAAATCAGCCTTAGTATGAATAAAAATTATCGTTGCATGTAATGACCCACTTCGACCGGTCACCCAAGGATATTCGTCTTCTTAGAAATTTAGCTTAGGTTAATGTTTGAACATGGATTTATGTGTTAAAATTCTTCGTTTTTTGCCTCTTGAAATTTTAAACAGTGTGATGAAGCTGCTTTTATTATCAAATTTTAATTTTCAATTTACTTATCCATTACTACTCTTCATAACATAATAATTACTATAATAGTTAATGTTGGTACTGGGAAAAAAAATGGAAGCAAGGGGATGCTGCATTTATCGTCGACTCTGTGTGAACACCTGCTAAAGATGAATTTATAAATATTTGAAGCACAGCAACAAATTAATATTACTTTATTTTTGGTACAGAAGAGAAAGTTCAATTGGCTAATTGTATGGTCGATTCGATGGGAAAGTATATGCGACGACTAGATCAAGATATCTTGAAATTCAAAATGGAATTAGAGGCCGACAATTGTGGCATAACAGAAATAATTGAAAAAAGTAAGTCGTTTGTATTCGTGAGCGTGATAAACTTGGTGTAAAAAATATATCTCCTGAAAATCGTTTGTAGGACTGGAAGAACCGGAAGATATCGTACCCCCGACAGCGAGTGCCTCCTCAGCAAGTAGAGGAACTAGGCGACAAACTCATCAACTCATTAACGAAAACCCAAATAAATCATTAATAAACGCTCTCGGTAAATTGATTATCGGATTTTCCAGCATTAGATTTTCACTTGAAAAGGATTTACGCGTTCGTTTTTTCACTGTCGCATTTAGACACCAAACGACAAGACGTGGTGAATGCGGTTGAACAAAAATTCCAAAGATTGTCGTTACCCACTGCCAATGCAACTCATTCTCAAGTTACGTTTAATGTCGAAAAAATGCTGGCCGGAGGATCGGCTATTGCTGCGGCTGCATCGCAGGCCATCGCTGCAACCCAGCAGGTATATAGAAAATTCCACACCATGCGTAAAAGAAGTACCCGGAGTTTATTATGAAGTGTTACCGGTTTTCTTTATGTTTCTCTCCGTACTCCCGAAGATGCAACAAGGTCGTCGCACTCCCAGCTTGAAAGCATCGTACGAAGCCATAAATTCGGCTACGTCCAATTTCAGTCGGAATACAGACATCAGCAGTATCAATAGAGAATTATCTGGAGCTGCTCGCACAGCTATTGCTGCCGTTCAGACGAACAAAAGACATCGAAGGTTGGTAGCGGTTGTTTTTATGTAGGTTTTCGAAGAAAATCTACAAATTAAAATTGAGCTGGTACTAAGACTCAAAGTCGGGGATTGGTTTGTTTTTCGTTTCATGATCCTTAGAAACTTTTGGCTCTATTAGCAAAATTTTATATGCTATGTACCTCTATGTGTGTGTGTATATATATATATATATATATATATACAAATTAAAAGGTTAAAGTCGCAGACTTTTTTTTACTGTGTACATTAGTTCATCCATGTCAGAATGTGAGTATATCGTGCCCTTTTTTTTCTATTGTTGATATTTTTCCATTCTCTGCAGGTTACTTTTTCGCTTCTAGGTGGCCACATTGCCTGTTGACTTGAAAATAAATTTTGTTTTCAAAACATTTAGGTGAAGTATTGTGTAGAGTTTGTGTTTCCGGTAGTGTATGTCATGAAACAAAACATTTTCCACCTCTAAAGTTGATGGTCCCCCTTTACAGCCACCTAAAAGAATTTTGTTCCATAAAATGTACCATCGTTTATAGCTTAAAAACTACTGGGCTTATGAAAAATACGTGAATCACTTTATTTGTAGAAAATGGGAGAAGAAAAAGCCGTTACCCGAGAAAATCATGAAAATCACACTGAATATAGTCCAAAACTAGTTTAAGGTCCGATTTTGATAAGCCTCCAAAGGGCAAAACAATTATCTTTCTTATTTCTTGAGAAAACGAGGAGTTACAATGTGGTGACCTAAAAAGTACGCCACTTTACCAAAAATACGCTATAATACCTGTTGTTAAGAAAAAAGTCCGTCACTTCACTTATATCTATATCTATATATCTATTTATATATTAGGAGCAGTAATCGAATTTGCTCAATGAGCAAAAATATGCTCAGAACGTGTTTTGCCATTTAAAAATTGTCAGAATTTGAAAATTCATGTTCTGGCTGTTTTTAAATGCTCAGAACACACTACAGGCTAACACCACAACACAAAATTTGTGTTGTGGTATTTGCCTAAATGCACGAAACGCATTGTGGAAGTTTCTCAATTCCACAATGCGTTCTGTGCATGACTTTTAATTCCGCAACACAAATTCGCATTGTGGTATTTGATCAAAAGAAACAGAATGCATTGTGTAAGTTTCTCAATTCTGTAATGCATTCTGTGCATTAAGCCCTGTTCACAGTATGAAAAATAACACTTGAAATATAGAGAGGCGCTTTGACATCGCATGTTTTTGCAATCTCATGATAAAAATAAAGTGCTGTTCCATTAACACTCACATCGTTGAAGTCATATCCCCTATTGTCTTGTGGAATAGTATCAAGTTTTTATCAGAGGATCGCAAAATCTTGCGTCGTGAAAGCGCCTCTCTACATTTTGGGTGTTATTTTTTTTATTGTGAACAGAGCTCCAGAATGCATTGTGGAATTGAGAAACTTCCACAATGTGTTTTGTTCTTTTTGTTCAAATGCCACAATACAAATTCGTGTTGTGACATTAAAAGTCATGCACCAAACGCAATGTGGAATTGAGAAACTTCCACAACACGTTCTGTGTATGTAGGCTAATACTACAGCACAAATTTCATATTGTGGTATTAGTCTATGGCTTAGTTCACATTTTGAGCATTTTTTTTCACTCACAGAGAGAATTTGGTTTTTACTTCCAACATATATATCATATACACACACATTTCAATCAAATATGGTACAAGTCGCAATTTAATTTAGTAGCATCATTCCTATTCCTATATGAACAATGATGAACTGTATTGTTTTTGGTCCAGATAGGCCGGATGCTGCATCCGGTACATCCTATTATGTTGGATTTTTGTGGCTTGAATGGTTATAAAATGCCTAATTTTTAACCAATAATCACGAAATTTAGTATAGACATAGATGATAAAATGTATTATATTCAAACATTCTGGAAAATTTTGTTTTAATCAGCGTGAACGGTTCATGCGTAAAAATAATTTTAAAAAATCTTGAATTAGTGCTAAGAAGAAAAAATAAATTCCAGATGAACTAAAAAAGCTTTGCCGAAAGCACGCTCACTGTTATTCTATTTGCTAAATAATCATTTAATTACTTTCGTACATATTTTATAACTTCGCAATACAAATCATTATGGGTCTGTTCTTTTGGCCAAAAAAGTGTGAACTCGGGTCGTGATACGTTTAAACGTGGACAGGAAAGTGTAAAAAAAAGTGCAAAAACTTTCCAAATTCTTTTGCGATTAAAAGGACGTTTTGAGAGAAAATGCAAGCAAAACACAATAAAAACAAATATAATCAGCTATCACACAACAAATTCCCAATTCATCGTACGTAAACGGCCAGAACTTTCATTGCACTTTTTCTACGCCTCCTTTTCATTTAGTGCAGAAAGCGTGTACACTGTCTATACTTTTCGCTGAACTAAGTTTGCACTAAATTCAAAAGAACACCGATACTTTGCACTACGTCCCAAAAGAACGTAATTTACCAACTAGTGCAAGAACTCTTGCAAATTCTTGCACCCTTTCGGTCAAAACAACAGACCTTATGAATTTCCTTTACAGTTCATTTTAAACGTAATTTTCACTCTGCATTCTGCTTCAAATACGTTGATTATTTTTTATTTTTTTGTTTAAAAAAAATTACATTTTCTAGCATGGCTTACTGCGCTAGAGTTTTTTGTTTCTTCAACATTTCTTTATTGCTCGAAAGGATTTTGAACACTCTTTGATCGTACTTTTTTGCATAGACGACGAACTCATAACGAACCGAACGTGGCTGTGAGTGGCACCTCGTCCATGATGGAACAAGCAAACAGTGCTTCTGAAACTGGTGACGAGGCCGTCATGGAAGCAGATCCTGATGAACCTAGATACTGTATCTGCAATGAAGTTGCCTTCGGCGACATGGTTGCTTGTGATTACAAAAAAGTAAGCCCTTTCGTTGGATTTGGGTTCTATTTTTCGTGTATAGCGATGGGTATTATGCCCAGTATTTTTCACGGTGTACTTATATTTCAGTGTCCGTACGAATGGTATCATTATCCTTGCGTTGGAATCACTAGTCCGCCAAAAGGAAATTGGTACTGCCCGCAATGCACAGCGACAATGAAACGACGAAATCGAAAATCTATGTAATCTGTGCGTTTTTTTGTTCATTTAACTTTCTACATGTTTTCATTGTTAGTGAAGATTCGAATTTATATTTTTTCTTGTTATACGAATTCGCAGTCATTCTACAGAATTTATTATATACGCTGTTTCGTGTTGATTTATGTAGTTTTCAATACATTTTTGGAATTTTTTTTATAATTTGACGTGTATCGATTTACGGATTTCTTGGAAGAATCAGTTAGAATGCGTGTAACTTCTCCTTTTGAGTATAGGCTGCGTATCATAGATGGTCATTGGCAGAATTGGGTGTATGTAACATTTGAGCTGCTGTCCATTAGAACTTTTTCAAGTTCCTATCACGATGAATTACTTTCGAGCACCTAATGTTTGGATGTGAAGAACTGTGAAACGTAAGAGAGAAATTTTGCTCGAGTGGCTTTTGAAACATGTTTCTCTTTCTCTTTATAAAATGGTTCCTCTTCAAAAATTCAATCCAAATTCTCTGTTTCGTTCGAAACTAAATATAGTACAAAACAAAAATCTGGAAAATCGCATCTTCCACCTAATCACTCAATGCTCTCAGTAAACGGCCGACTCTAAATATCGAAAAAGTTGCCAAACCCAAACCAGAAAAAAAAGAACAACTTTTTTCAACCTAACATCATGTTGAATTCAAGATGTTTCACGTCTCCTATGTAACCCAGTGTTCGAATTTCAAGTTCATCAAAATCAGCATTTGTTTGTTTTTAGTTTTCTCTTGTGTTGTGAATCAGAAATTTGAAATTTTTCCAACTAAAATGTCTAAAATGTAACTTTTTCAACATACGAGACAAATTTAATCATACCCGTAACCACCGAGCGGGGAATGGGGGCGTTGTCTCCTTCATTTTCCCCGGCTAGAAAAAATCAAAAAATCTTTCCCACGAACTTGAACTTGCCCCCAGAAGACCAAATATTAAAAATTCTTCCAAAGTTGGAATTTTATTTGCTTCGTCTGATATAAGAGGCTGGTTACGTCGCTAGATTTAGTTATTGAGTTAATAATTGTGAATATTTGCACCTGAGGTCCGTGTGGCCTACTGGTTAGATGCTCGGCTTTGCGATCGAAAGGTTACAAATTCGAGACCAAAATGGCCCTGTGTTCGGTTTAACTAACGCTCCAGCTTGTGATTGTAAAATTCATGCTGCTTGACCGTTGACCACCGTATCCAACCTTCCCCCTACCCAACATCGAAATTAAATATATCCTCCAGACTCTGGGGGAAATGGCCAAATAGCCGAAACACAATTTATAAAATAAAGTTTGAGCCTATTTAATTTAGTTGAAAAAACTAATACAAAAAATGTGAAGCGTTCATATATGTACTTGACCATTAAATTTAATTGTATTAAGCTTTGTCACCTATAATGAAAGTTGAATTTTCTGTAGTGGTTGGTTTTAAGAGTAAAAAATATTAATTTATTTGTGAAAATGATTTAGATATTCATGTTTGACCTTCATCTAACCATCTTGACAAGTGCTAAGCACGTATTGATACAGATAACTTATAAATACTTCTTGCTGTTGTTTCGAATGGAGTGTACTTATCTTACTTTAGCACTTTCGGATCAAAGACTATTTTATTTGGAAGAATGCGGGGCTGTTTCGCCATCAAGGCTGTTCTAATTAGTTTTCAAAAAGTGCGCAATATCCTGATTCTAATCAGCAGGTTCTGATGTAAAGTTCTCTTCTAAAGATATGATAGCAATAGTTTCACGTATACCTGTACCTTTCTTATCAAAAAAGTTATTTTAAATGTTCCATTTGTAGTTATCAGTTTTTTTAGTTTTTTTGTCAAACTCACCCAGAATGAAAACCTTAATCAGGGTTGAACTGAGAAATCACTTATAAGTTTATAGCTGTTGAGGTCCAAGTAGCAGATTGATCGCAGTTGATGAACAAAAATATGTTAACACCTATTTATTCTTAAACGATTCTTAAGTAATGATTCGCCACTTAAGTAATATTTTATCTGTGACTCCCATATACAAGTATAGGATAAACCTGGTCGAACGAGTACTGAAGTCTTGCTTAATGTTGAGAAACATTCAAGAATGAGGGTGTAAGACTCATTCAAGTTGAAAAAGTGCAATGTATTTTTTAAGGCAAGTGTTTGAAAAAATGTGTTTCAAGTTTATCATAAGGAGATGAGGTAAACAGAGATAAATGAATGTGTACAATGATAAACGAACAATAGTTAGATATTAGTCGAGTGGTAACATCAGTGTAACCACGGTATAAAGTATTATTAAAGTTTACGTATAAAGATTTCGCAAGAGTGAAAAAAGAAGGATTGGTATACTCAACAATAACAAAACTTGTGGAGAACCTACGTAGAACTTGAGTGTAGTACTTTTTTTTCCATATCAAACAATAACTAGGTATCTATAACGAGGCTAATGAAAATATCCGGAAATTTAGCAGATCAACCAATCTCATCTCTTCCAAATTTCTGAAAAATTCATAAGAACATAAATAATATACATATAGGTACCTATGTACTTTCCATTCTTGACCAGCTACTACATTTTCACAGAGGAAATCGCACTTAATTTTTTTCATTTTATGGAAATGGGAAAAAGATGTTGCATATAGTGCCTATATTTATAATATAGGCGTATTATATCCTCCATTAGTATTAAATTCAAATAATTTCTAAATTATATGCTTTTAATACCTATGATAATATAAAGATTTTTAAAAGCATTAAAAATGTGGCTCATCCACTTTATAAAATCATTTCCTCGACGATAAGTATCAAAAATGTATCAAAATCGTATGAGATACAAGGTGTAAATGGCAAAAAAATAAAAAAATAAAATAAGCATTTAAATTTGTGGTCCACATATTTTAGTCGTTAGAGACCGTCGATTAACTGACGTGTTTTAAGATAGCAGTAAGGTAAAAAAAAAAGTCTTAAGCCAGAAAATGAAATTCTCAATTTTTGGCTTCACATATGAAGCCGAAGGAAAGAAATTAGAATATATAATGTTCTTATTGTGAAATTTAAATCAAATCAAATTCACAAATGATTGCGTGAGTTTGGAGATAATTTTTTCATTATATGTTTGTTTGCCGGCGCTAAATCATGCGGATGATTCGCATACCTATACAATTTGCGAAAAAAGATAAGAAGACAAATTATCAGCGTGTCTTTAAATATATGTAAATTAATTGGTAATTTATACGTGCAGGTAACTGTTCTCGTATCGCGAAAAGCCGATATGATCGGTCGCAATGATCTCACTGGAGCGAAGTCAACCTTTTTGGATTCGGCCATCGCCGGTGGATTAAGCAGTGCCATCACCAGACTCGTTTTGCAGCCATTGGACGTTATTAAAACTAGATTTCAAGTAATTTTTTTTTTTTTCTTTGTTCACGAAACTATATTTTCGTCATTCCTCAAATAATATTATACGTGTACCACGACTTTTATATTGGAAAAAAATTTTTCATCCTCTTCACACTCTCTTCTGTAGGTAGGACGTAGGTATATCTCACCGGAGCACAACCAGTTGAACCTGTAATAATAAAACTTATATATAGCGGATACTGTTGTCATTATTCGGTACAAACCGATTGAATTCAAAGAGCCATAATGACAACGTAAATCGTAGTTGACCTTATCTGAGAGAAAGGTACGCGTGGAGACGAGAAGATGGGAGAAGGAAAAATAAAACTTGAAAAATGAGAAATTTTTCGCGACGCATAGGTATCGTCTGAATTAACGTGCGCATGAAAAATGTAGTTTGTACTTCACGGTGTTCAATAGTGGTCGACTTGTAACAGAACTATCGATGAGAATCTATATGGTTTTCGACTGTCTTCCCCAAAGTACCTAATTAATATCTCGATAGGTGGTGCTCGAACAACGTCAGACGTGCAACTATATACAGATGCTGCTGTTATTAACGATTGTATGAAAATATTTGACCCTCTTCCTTGTGTTCTTATTTATTTTTTTCATCTCTCTTGCAGCTGCAAGTTGAACCGATATCGAAGAAACACGAAACATCCAAATACAGAGGCATGTTCCAAGCAGTGAATCTCATATGCAAAGAAGAAACAATACTCGCTCTATGGAAAGGACACGTTTCAGCACAAATTCTTTCAATTTTGTACGGAATTACGCAGGTACGATGTGAAACTGCGACTATAATGCGAATGCAAAGAACGCCATTTCATCAACATTTTACCCCTGTAAGGGAAGAGCACAATTGTGAAAACGTCCCGCTATTGTTCTGTGTAAGTGGAGTCGAGTTGCATGAAAAATTTCATGGTGTAGTTCTGCCGAATGCTAATGCACCTGTTGCAGAGGGTGATGTTTCACAACTTCGGAAAAATTTCATTATAGTTTTTCCAGTCATAGTCCCTAGATCACAAAAACACCTTCTCCAAAATTTTGTATAAGTTTATAAAAACAAGCCCCGAGGCCGCTTTGGCTTATGTCACCCTTGGATTTTTGCTAGCATATGGGTAACGCTGTATAACTCGTTGTTTCGGAGGAAGCAGCGAAAAAATTTTTTTCATTCATGTGTGTAGTGACGCATGTGCATCGAAAATGAGGATTGGTGAAATAATATTGTGAAATAATTTTGACGAATTAATTTCTACTGGCTGTACGTTTATCATAGTGATGATGGGATATAGTGAAATTTGTCAAACTAGAAATAAATATTTGAGTTTACAATCTTTCTCACCGTGTTCATTTTTTAAAGATCTCAACTCTCCTCAATAAAAGTATGTGCAATTTCGAGGATGTAATTCTTTACAAATTGCTACAAAATTTAGCATGTGTGTACTTTGGGTCTGTTTTTGAATCTGGTTCAATTATAAACTAAAATACGTCCGTCTGTTTTGGAATGACGACTGTTTAAATTCGAAATTTGTAAATAATTGAGGCAGGACCTTGTTATTTTTAGATGGGGACACAATTTAACATGTTCATACTTTGAGTACATATCTCAATAAAGTTTGAAAATTGGCCAAATCTGCCGGTATGTTTCTGAATTATGACTTTTCAAAGTTTTCATTTTAGTACAAAATTCTTAAAACTTATGATGAACGCATCCCATAATACACATACCTACTTTGAAATTCTTTCTATTCTAGGTGAAATTTATCTTTCTGACTGGCTTTAAATTAATAATCTTGTGCGCAAGACTGGCTTTACCCTCGGGTCTACGCAGGCTGAAGACGGGGGTGGCAAAATTTGGGGCCAAAAAAAGTATTGAAATTCAATTTTTGGCCGAAGGATAGGAGAAAAACACAAGGCAGCAGAAATACTGCGTTTAAAATATCGCTTAATGCCTCAGCCATTGTGATTCATGCATTACAGCTGATTACAGCTGTGCATAAATGAGTGGTGTTTTTAAATGAAAAAGCAAATGAACATCAATAGTAGGTGAGCTACATTTTTAAATTGGTATCAAATTTACAAAGTTTGGTGACATTGCTGGACATGAAAAACATAGCGCATCACATTGCTGTAATGTGTCAGTTGTAATTGCTGAACACCGTTTTGTACATAGCTTGACTGAAGTGTGTGAGAAGCCTTAAAACTGGTTATGAATATATGCTGTCTGTGTGTTCTTTGTGCACCTTCCTTACGTACTTTTTTGCCACATTCTCATGAATTTTTTTGCGCCTTCCTTACATTGTGCGCATTCTAGGTTTACTGGAAATTGCCTCCTCCAGGCTGTCACAATGTTAAGAAGTATTTATTATTCTCAGTTTCGTAGATGTGACAAGAGTGGGAGTTCAGCAACACTAATGATGGATTTAACGAGTTCTGTAACACAATAAAATTATCCTGAATATTTTGTCAATAGTTTCATAAAACAATTATTAAGTCCTGCAATTTTTCATTAGATCCGATGCTGTCCCCCTCTCTCATAGCGCTAAAAATAGATATTAATTTGTGATCGAAGAACATCCATCGAATTTATAGATTATTTTTGTTTATAAACGTTTTTTTGTTTCTTCTGTTTTTTGCTTTTTCATGAGAATCCTCCCTTTCCTCTTCCAGAATCGTGAGTAATCTACACCACTGAATATTTTTATTAAATAAAAAATTTCAATGTATTATTAGGTAGGTATGTTTAAAGGAGAGTTTTTCCTATGAAATTGATGTGGGTAAAGTACCTACCTATCTGTTTGTTCCTTGAAAAATTAAAATCTATATTATTTTATTCAGTTTACAGCGTATCAGCAAATAAATAAGTTTATTCAAGAAGATACCACTGCCACGCATAGCTCTATGACAAATTTCTATACTGGTGCTCTAGCTACCTGTACAGCCACAGTGGTATCGTTTCCTTTTGATGTAATCAGAACCAGAATAATTGCTCAAGGAGAAATCAAGGTACCCATAAATTTAATTAGATATTGTTTTCATTTTCAAAAATCCATCTCACTAAAAACATACTCAAGAAATAGTTGGTATGCTATTTTTTGACGTTGAAAACAATATTGTATGCATTGACTATATATTTTATCGTAATCAGGATGACAAACCGATGTTAAATTTTTTCCACCAAACTTGGATCCGAGAAATGGATCCCACGTACAGGTATTACTACTGTTGTGGGATCAGAGTTTGAAAAGGAACAAAAAAATAAATGATCATTCACGTTTTCTTTTGTGTACAGTAGACAACCCTTTTTAAAGGCTCTTAAGTGTATTTGTTTTTTATGATATCTAATAAAAAAAAAAATGACTAGTTGAAAAATAATTTGGAGAAATATATGCGAAAAATAGAAGATCTGTGTTACTAACGCACCATTGTGTTTTAAAAAAGAACTAGATTTTTGGTGGATTACTTCTCCATTAGGTTTGTCAGTCTTATATATAATCAGTCAATGATCGTATCATACGATATCCTTACGATATGTATTAGAAACCAGAATAATGGCTCTGCAAGGAGTAAAAGAATAAAGTCGGCTGTAATTTTTATTATTCATCACATTAGTATAAAAAAATTGTATGCAAACAGAGCATTGAAAACAATAATTATATTTTTGTAGCTTGCTCACTGTTTGTTCGGTGTAAACCTGTAGTAATTTATAGTATTAGTCAGTTCAATTTAGTATTTTTTTTTTAAATTGGGTTTTGTTCCCGCGACCATTTTACTCGACAGTGAGACGTCTGGCGTATATCCTTGATTTGGGAGTGCGGAGGGGATGGTCAGGATCAGGTGGCCCATTTGGATTTTTAAGCTAAGTGGCAGATATCTGATGGATTTCTAATGAAACTCAAATAAGAGGAATCAATTCTTATCATTCCCTTAGCTGACTGGCTGCTCATTGAGTTTGCATGTGGTTTGATAAATTTTTTAGTTTTTTTTTCACACTCATTTCTTTTGTTTTAGCAATCGATAGTAGCGCCATCTATTTGCTTAAAAATCCCAATACTCTATCAGGATGAATTTTTCAATCACATATCGGAGCACCAATAGAACCAAATCAATCACTCCACCATTTTGGGTTAGGAATGTGAGGCCACTACTGCTTTAATTAAGTTGAAAATCGTTGTATTATTATTATCAATGAATTAGTTCATTTGAAAACAATCAATTAATATCCTCCCTTCAAAAAATACGAAAAAATTGATTCCTCATCAATTACCGATTTCAAATACACTTCACGGTTCGGCAATGGAGTCAATTCATTTGTCGTACAAATGCAACATTCTGCTTTCAAATAGAATGAGTATAGGTACTTAATCATACATGTTGATGTTGAGTTTTGAGAAATCGCATTTTATTAGTAATTTTCGTACTACAGCCCTCATACATTTTTTTTTTTTTAAGTATCCTATAATAATTTTCAATTTTTCGTTTATTTGCAGGCATATCGTTCCACCACCGAAGCTCTTTGTTGTATCGTGCAGAAAGAGGGCTTTAACGCATTGTTCAAAGGCTTAACACCAACTCTAGTCCAGTCTATCCCCTATGGTGGATGTCAGTTCGGGTTTTATGCCCTTTTCAATGAAATTAATGCCAAAATATGTAAGTCGAGCCGCGGTTGAAGATCACAGTAGTCCATGAAAAACATAGCTAAGGTAATATATTTTTTGCTATAATTATTAAAAAATTACAGACTCTTCCACAGGATTGAGCGGTGGGAGTACGACATTTGGACATTTATTGGCCGGATTTCTCGCCGGTATTTGTGCGAAAACGGTTGTGTACCCGTTCGATGTGGTACGCAAAAGATTACAAATTCAAGGTTTTCATGAAGTTCGCAAAAATTTTGGAAAAGTAAGTCAAAAAATATACGTAATAAGTTAAGTGCCTAAATCCAAAACGATTCGGCTTGTGTCGTAATAATAGTATTATCATCGAAAATGGTACGCATTTCAAATTATTACTAAAATGATTCATTTTTTTCAATTCTCAGCTCTTGAACATTTTCGATAGTTTCATTTGATTTTGAAAAAAGTTTTTCGTCGATTAATTTAAATATTTCATATTTAGTCGAACTGCAGTCGAAAATGGAGAAAATACATACTTTGGAAAACTTTTTTTTTTTTCCTCCTGATATTGTTAGTATAATCTTTCTAAACCTTGGTCGACAAAAATCGTTTAAAATGGTGGTCGGCAACATTTTCATCGGTATTTCAGAAGGGTTTGATTTTTATAATTTTTTAGTTTTCATCGTCTTTATGGCGTAGTAACGCTCAAAATTATTCTGCAATAATTTCCCACAAATAGCGTTCTTCTTAATCTGTTAAGAAAGAAGCATTACCGATAATACTTTGAGCATTGTTTAAAAAAAATGTATACAGGTACTTACCGCAGAAATCAGCCGATGAAATCTCATTTGACTTTTTTCCTTAGATCCGCTACTGCAGCGCAAAAGAAAATAATGCCCTTAGGTTTTTCTTGGCCATATCGGTGCCAAAATTACTCAAATAAAGCAAGCTGTCGAGTTGAACCGGAATACATTTATTCGTTTTGTTTCAGCCATTTGTATGCTCTGGAATGATGGATTGCTGTGTGAAAATTTACCAAACAGAATCGTTAAATGGATTTTTCAAAGGTTTATATCCGGCTGTTATTAAATCGGCGTTCACCACGTCCATATATTTTACGTTATACGGCATGATTTTACCGTTTCTTATAACTCATCGGTAGTTGAAATAAATTTATTTCGCCGTTCTTAGTGTATTTCATAGTCCTGCCAAATGAGCATCAAAATAAGGGGAAAAGAAAAATCCCATAAACTTTTAACTACCTATATAGGATTGTTGGGTGGGTTCCCTAGAGTAATTGCATCCTAAAAGTTGCACGCTTTAGGCTTCCTGCAATTTAGGAGGGAAGGTTTATCTTAAAAAATTTGGTTTTTCACATTTTTTATAGCAAATTTCAATTTTGTGATAAAAATAATTCAATAAACATTAGTGCAGCATAAAACTTTCTACGAAACAGATTCTATGCATTTTTTTTGTTCATCGCTCTCTTCCCCTCTAGTGAGTCTTAAAAGTAACCATTCTTTATTAATATTGTTTAGTAACATAATTTGGAAAATATAACCTGTAATTATCATACTATTTAGATAATTAGTAATCCTAATAAATATTTTCTAATCATACTTCCCAAAATTGCAAGAGGCTTAAAAAGTGCATCTTTTATTATGCTACTCTAGGAGACCCACCCAATAACCTTAAATAGTTGAAGTTAGTGTGATAATTTTTTTTTTGTTTGTAAGATTTGACAATATCTGTCAGTTTTCCCAATTTTTGAGATAAAACGAAAAATTTATTTATTTATTTATTTTTTTCTTGTCTATAATAATTGATAGTATTAGTATATTGACTAACTAAGGCGGAAAGTTGGAAATAGTATTATAATTCCTTCCATAGACATTTTTTATGGTATTTATGGCTAAATTTAGCTATTTTTGTACGATTTTATTGCGTTTGCTCTCAATTTCAGTTTCATGAATTATTGGATTAGACCACTAAAAACGCTATGATCGAGACTGCCGTAAGATATACGCGTGCGTGTGTATGTGTATGTGTGTGTATGTGTGCGTGTGTGTTTGTGTGTGTGTGACTGAGTGAGTGAGGGCCTTGGGGTGTACCTGTTTTATGTGTAATACAAAACACAAGAGTATTTTTAAAAATTAATTTTTACTAATTGAGAAAATGTTTAAAAATTCCTATTTTCCACTAAAACTGGGCCGTAGATAAGTTGTTTGCCCTCACCTCAAAATATCGAACTATTTGTTCGTCGTTAAAAAGAACCCTCCCGTGCCTCCTACCCGTGTGGATATGTAGGTCCAGGGAGTCACTTATGGGGTCAAAATGGCAGAAACTGAACTTTATCTTGAGTTGTACCATCTAGGAGCTGAAAAATTCGTTTAGAATTGGTATATCGATGACCATTCTCGACATACACTATAATTACAATTTTACCTACTTTCGGCTTGAATGTTAAAATACCATTTTGCCAGGGATTCTTGTTCTGAATTCGATATCAATGTTGCTTCGATTTCGATTAGTAAGGTAACTGCTTTAAATTTTTTCGATTGTTGTACTACAGATAATAGTTCAAACAAGTTTTAACAGGAAGCGCTAGAAATACTGTTTGATTTTCAATTCTTTGATGATAATTTCCATTAATGCCAAAAGATAGTGCTACTATTTATTGCTTTGCGAATTTTTCATGAAGTATAGAGGGTATTACTTGGGTTTTCTCAATCGGCTTAGTGACGAAAATACAGCATGTTTAAGCAAAAATAACAAAAAAGTATACTTAGAATTAATTTAAGCTTTCATTCAAAAAAAAAAAACTGTTGTGTTGCATCAGTAATTAGTGTATGGATAGAGCATTAAATGTTAAATGAGCTGAAGCCTCCCCATATGTAAAAAATTAACATATACTTTTGTAATAGGTGTTGTAACGGAAATCCCACCTTCTCTCTTTCTTCATCATCATCACAAACACATTATATATATATGTCATATGTACACTCTCATCACGAAGTGCTTCCCCTACTATTCTCGAACCGATAACGCTGTTGCTTCGCCATTTCATATTTTGTTTGTGAAACATATTTTAGTCGCTAATAAAATGTCATTAAAGTAGAAAGTCTCAAGTTCTTTCAATCCTCGTTCTGTATGCCTCACATCATGGTAGCCATCGCTGCGGTAGAACTTTGAGGAGAGACTTAAAAAATCCCGAATAGATGGAAAAATAATTTTTTTTTGAATTGATTTACTGTTGTGCGAAAAATTTTTTCATGTTTTCTGTTGAGTAATACACGAAGTATTTACCGTGTTTTTTTGAGAAGTTTAAATTCGAATTTTAATTTATTTTTAATTTTTGAAAAATTCAAAATTAAATCGAAAACTTGAAGCTGAAGTTCCAGACTTAATAACGGCCAATCCTGGAAGTCATCGAACGCTAAATCCAGAAAGGACCGCCAAAGAGATCGTATGAACAGCCAAAGGAAACCTGCTCCCATCATCGAGTACTCATCGTAGATCCATAAATCAAAAACCCAAATTTTTCGGCCAACTCCAAACAAAATTCAAGCAGGAAGTACAGCGGTAGCCAGCGGAACATTGAAAACAGAAATCATTCGTCGACACAACAGAAATTATAAGGTAAAAATTTTTTTGTAAAGATAATATTTGTTAAAGTTAATTATTTTTCGTGTTTGTGCAATTATTGTATTTGAACTGAGGCAAGAAGAGTAAAATTTTTGAATAATTATTTATGTCCCCTACAATAAATTTGTTTGAAGGAAAAATTGGAGAGTATAATATTGAAAAGGAGGATTTAAAGGAATTAATAAAAAAGTTTGAAGGTGAAAAAGTAATTGATATAAAAATTGAAACTTATAATTTAAATACTTCACGGGAGAGATAATATTGGAATCATTTGTAGTAGACATATCCGGAAGAATCGAAGATATTAGCAGTTTAAAATACATTAAAATTTTAGAATCGTCAGTAAATTATTTTTCAAACAGAATTTATAGTTCTGAAAAATCGAAGGATAAATTTATGAACAGATTCTTTAATTAATTAAATAATAAAAACTGGATAATAACGAAATAAATAAAAAAGAGAATAGAGAAAAGGAACTAGAAAAAACGAATAAAATAGAGGAAAATTTAATAAAGGAAATTGAAAAAGGTTCAATAGAGAATAAGAAATATATAGCTGTCATTAATAGAGAAAATAGTGTGTTAGGTTTTCGAAAAATCGAAGAAAATATGGCATCTCCCAATGAAATAAAACCCATACAAGCACCCTTGGGGAAAGTATTTAATGGCAAATATTATTTAGACTGGCGTAGGATGATTATTTCAGCCATTAGAGGAGCTGGGTACTATGATATTTTCGGAGAACACGAATTTTTACAATCATATATTAATCACATAGATGATCTAAATTTTAGACCCGATAAAGATATGATGAATGATTGCAAAATGCAAGACAATGCTAAAGCATTTGTATTAGAAAGAGTATCAAATGAAATTACGAAACAGATACGGGACTGTAATACAGCAATTTTAATGTTAAAAAAATTAGATAATATTTATGGCACTAAAACTTCAGTCACAGCCAATATGGCAAAGGCAAAGTGGATGGAGTTTAGATTTCAACCCGGAGGAAACATGAAAGGTTTTTTGAAAAAATGGGATGAATTAGTAACCGATGTAAGAGATAGCGGGAAAGAAGTTACTGAAACAGAAGAGTTGGAAAATTTGCAATTAGCTTTATGCTACGAACAGGCAATTGCAAAAATGCAGTTTGAAAATTTACCTCCAAACGAAAAAAATATAGATAATTTTAAGAGAATATTGAGAGAGGACTCTGACCAAAAATTTAGGGATCAGACCTTAAAAAAGCAGAATAATAATAATAATCAAATAATAATTATAGAAATAATGGAAATGATATTAGATACAATTATAGGGGAAGATATAATAATTATAGAGGAAGGAATAATTATAGAGGCAATGGAAATGGTCATAATGGATATAGAAATGGTAATAGAAATAATTTTAATAATAATAGTAATGGTGGTAATGGTAATGGTAATGAAATAAACCAAACCAAAATAATAATACGAACAATAATGGGAATAATAATGGAAATTATAGAGGAAATAATTATAGAGGTAATTCGAATTATAGAGGTAATAATTATAGAGGAAATGGTAGGAATAATAATCAAAATAATACGAAATGTTATAAATGTGGGCAATTTGGGCACATAGCACAGAATTGTGGTAATAACAATACACAATCCAATACAAATAATGATAATACAAATAATAGTCAGGGAAATTATCCTCCAAAAACGAATACAAGTCAACCAAATATTAATAAAAAAGATAGTACCAAACAGCAAGTAAAAATGTCTTGCATGATTAAAAAATTCAATCAAAATAATAATGAATAGTTATTAAATGAATTAATTAATAATAATAAAAATTATGATAATGAAAATTATGCAATGTTGAACCACAAAGCAATTTTGGATGGGGCTGCAGAGGTACATCTAACATCTGATTTTAACAAATTAGTAGATGTTAAAAAATTTGTGACTCCAATCAAATTGCAATGTGCGGGAAAAAATACATTTTTATATGCCACTCATACAGGTAGGATGGTGATCAAAGTCGAAAATCTCAATAAAATTCAGTCATTGATAGAGTTGAATGATGTCCATTATGTGCCGGATCTAAACCTAGATATTATTTCAGCAATAAAAATAACAAACACTGGAATAATCAATATCAATCAACAAAAAGATATTGCAAATATTTACTTCATTGAGAATGCAGAAATAATTATGACTACAAAAAGGGAGGAAGGAATTTTTTATATATATTATAATATCGAAAATAATAATAAAAAACAAAAAAATGATATTAATAATGGTGAACAAAATATAATATGTGCCCCCGTCACTCAAAATATAGATGATGAATGGGATGATTTTACGGTAGAACTGGAAATCCAGGACGACGATACCAATACTGAATCACCTCAGGGGGTGAAAATGAAGAAATAATAATAGAAAATAATGAAAATAATAATAATACTAATAAATCACAAATAAATAATAATATTAATAAAAAATTACTAATACATAGGAGACTTGGGCATTTAAATGCCAGATACCTGCAAAAATTAAAAACTTTAGCAGTTGACATTCCTGAAAATCTAAACTTTAGGGATGAAGATTTTGTAAATTGCCAAATATGTTGTATTGCCAATAACTCAAGATTAGGTCATACTGGAATTAGAACTAAACCAACCAGGAAATTAGAGATAGCGTCCTCAGATATTATGGGTCCGTTTACGCCCTCTGTGGCAAACCAAAAATATATTTTAACATTCATAGACCATTTTTCGAAATATACTTTCGTTATGCCTATTGCTAATAAAATCCAGGTGACAAATGAATTTAAAAATATTATAGTATCAATGAAAAACAAATTCCCTGAATACCCTATAGGTACTATAAGATGTGATAATGCGAAGGAATATACTGATGCCAAAATAATAAATTATTGTAATGAGGTTGCCATAACAATGGATTTTGTGGTACCGTATTTGCCAGAGTTAAATGGTATTTCCAAAAGGCAAAATCAAACTTTAATGAGGGGAGTACGAGCCATGTTAATTGATGCCAATCTTGACATAAAATATTGGTCTTATGCTGTAGTTACATCAGCTTATTTAATTAATAGATGAACAACAAAAGCAAACGAGGGATTTAAAACACCCTATGAATTATTTTATGGAAAGAAACCGAATTTGAAAAATCTTAGTCTTCGGGGCATTAACATATAGACATATACCTATGGAAGTCAGAAGACAAAATGCCATGAAGGCAAAATCAAAATCAAAAATTAAAATTGACCCAAAACTAGCACATAGGGCAGAGAAGAATATAATGATGGGCTATACAAATACGGGATACTGTCTTAGAGACCCCTATAACACAAAATCATATATTTCATGTGATGTAAAAATGGATGAAACACAAAATATAAAATCATTACAAATAAATAATAAACCTCTTACAATAAAATCAGCAGATTATGAATATGATTTAGGGATAATTAACCCAATTATTATGAATGTCAATGTCAGATATAATAAAATATACATAAAAGATAATATTCCAAAAACTTTCTCTGAAATAAATACAAACCCATTTAGGGAGGATTGGATTAAGGCCATAAACGACAAATTCAATTCTCTCGATGATATGAAGGTATGGGAAATAATAGACTACGATCGCCAAAAACTCATAGATACAAGATGGATTTTTACAATAAAATTTGATGAGTTTGGAAATCCAAAACCAAAAGCGAGACTTGTGGCGAGAGGTTTTAAAGATTGAACCGAATATGGTATTCCCAAAACCAATGGCCTGGTAGCATCAATAGGAACAATAAGATTATTATTATCTATAGTTAATAAAGAAAAACTAATAATGGTACAATATGACGTAAAAACCGCATATTTAAATTCACCAATTATAAAACCCATTTTTGTAAGGAGACCTGAAGGGATAAATATAAATACGAACCAAGTACTTGAATTAAAAAAATCAATTTATGGATTGAAAACATCCAGCAAATCATGGTATGACTTATTGGACATGAAAGTGAAGGATATGGGCTTTACTAGAACTAAAAGTGATAGATGTCTTTATACAATAATTAATAATGATGAAAAAATATACTTTTTAACATATGTGGACGACATATTAATTGCATCAAACTCGCAGCTGTCCATTACAAAAATAAATGAGGAGTTGTAGAAAGACTTCACAATTACCATAATTAATAATCCAAGATTCTTTGTAAGTCTAGAAATAATAAGAAATATCGAAAAAAATACTATAATACTATCACAATATAAACATATAGAAAAAATGTTAAAAAAATTTGGAATTTCGGAATTAAAAAATACAAATATCCCAATGGAAACAGGATTGAAAATAGACAAAATAGAAAATGGTAAAGACGATACTGAATATAGGTCAATGATAGGAGGGCTATTATATTTAGCAAGACTTACAAGGCCGGACATATTGTTCCCAGTCAATTTTTTCTCCCATTTTCAAAATAATTCCAATGACATACTCAAAAATTACGTAAAAAAAATTTTTAGGTATGTCAATACTACAAAAAACTACAATATAATATATAAATCTGAAGAGGATGGCATACAGGCTTATATTGATGCATCATATGCACCCCAAGTTGACGAAACAAATATAAAATTAAATAATCTCAAAAAAGGAAAGTCAATAACTGGATTTATGTTATTTGCTAATGGAGACTTGGTGGAGTGGAATTGCTCTAAGCAAACTATTCACGCCTCATCAAGTACTGTGGCAGAAATAATCGCAGTTTTTGACACGTTGGATACAGTAAAGGTTATACAATATATGAATTATGAAATTTTTGGGGAAAAATTAATCGTAGACATTATGGAAGATAATATTTTGACACAAAAAATATGTTTAGGGGGTAGCCAAAAAAAATCAAGGGCCCTAATGATTAAATGCTACTCGATATTAGAGGCATTAGAAGAAATAATAATATTTTTTAGAACTGTGAGTTCTGAGAATCAATTGGCCGATATTTTGACCAAATCTTTGGATCGTTCAAAATTCGAGAATATAATTGTCAAAATATTGAATGACACTAACATATACACATAATATAATAATAATTCGTTTATTTCAAAGTAATAATATGTTCGAAATTTTCCCTTCGAAGTACAGGTCGTCCCAAGTCCAAATATAAGTCGTAACATGAAAATAATTGCTGAAAAATTAACCTTCAATTATTGCAGAAATAATACTTAACAAAACAATTTTACTAGAAAATTCTTGTAAGAAATAGATACTCGATTTCTCAAAAATTGCAACAAAGAAAACAGCACTAAAATCGAAGTAGAATAAACCCTACAATTCGCATAATAGAAACCCTATACTTTTTCAAACAAGCGTGAGAGAAATATACGAAATATTCCCACACAAATGATGAAAGAAAATCCACTAACAATAAATACAATAAAGATTAGAACCCATTACATGACCGCAATTATGATAAATCGAAAAAAGGTTGTCTTATCGAAAAACATGTTAGATGCCAGTTCAAATACAATAGCAATACAGGAAAGATAATAAGCGATGCAATGTATATTATTCTACAATCTTTTACATGTCATACTATTCAGATAAGATACGAAACGTAACATTCTTTTAAATTCAACGAACCTCGCAATCGGAAATATCTTTGTCAATTTTTTTTCTTTTTTTCCCTTTATTGTAATATATGTTCGTGAATATTTTTTTTCTCTACTTTTATTTTTTTTCCTTCTCTACTCGAAATATACGATGAATGAATCATTCGTTACTCATAATATTCTGATATTTTTGCATGTTACCAATTTTTACATGTCAATAATATTTTATTTTGTTTTATATACTACCATATTTTATCTCATATATCAATACTATAATATTCCATGCATGTTACCATATTTATTTATTTATTCATTTATTTTAATTATTTTTTTTATTTTCGAAGCACAGCACAACAAAATTATTTTAGGAAACAAAGTTACCACAATAATGTTCGAATAATACGATGTCAATAATTTTTTATTTTTTTATTATGCATATATTATTTTTGTACTTAAAATTTTTTTTATAAATAATAATAATTCATTTACTTTCAGCGTACAACATGATAAAGAATTCAAACGGTAAAATTTCAGGGGGTGTTGTAACGGAAATCCCACCTTCTCTCTTTCTTCATCATCATCACGAACACATTATATATATATGTCATATGTACACTCTCATCACGAAGTGCTTCCCCTACTATTCTCGAACCGATAACGCTGTTGCTTCGCCATTTCATATTTCGTTTGTGAAACATATTTTAGACGCTAATAAAATGTCATTAAAGTAGAAAGTCTCAAGTTCTTTCGAACCTCGTTCTGTACGCCTCACATCAGTAGGTAGCTAGGTACCTACCTACGTCATTAGTTCGGAAGTTTATATTTTAGGGTTGTATTTAAACCATTAGATATAGACCAAATAAGCTGAGCTCCGTAGGAGATAGGCAAAATATGACATACAAACGTTTGATGGCCAATGATGACGACGTAATAATGTTGAATAGCCAATGAGAAACAACGTTGTATTAATGCGCCGTGAACGACGGAGCTTAACTTATTTGGTTCGGACTATAATTGTTAGCTTTTACTTTGACCAGTTAGGGTTTTCCCCCGACCTCGTATATACACTTGCTCAACTTAGAACTAAATTATCGAATTTTTCCCCGTTAAAATAAGAAGTATCGTCGTCCAGTAGAATTCAGCTTCAGGAAAATCGTAATTTAATTTCAAAATTTGTTCACTAACAATGATTTTAGAAATGATAAAATCCTGACTTTCGCTCTAAATTTACACAAATTATCAAGAAAATAATAAATTTCTCTTTTATTAAAGTAGGTATATAACTTAGGTACAATACATAATTATACTTAATTATAGCGTAGGTACGGTATATTGATAGATATCTAAATTGTAGTCATGATTTTATTTGTCCAGGTATCTATTCGTCATTGTAATGTACGGTACATAATATCACTCAATTTTTTCTTTTCTAATTTTCTTCTTTCTTTTTCTTTATTGTCTTGCCCGCGCAAACGTATGTCACACTGGACTGGCTAGAGCAATGTCAGCTGGAGACAAAAGTTGCCTACATCTTCATATCAGTTTGTTTTGGGTTTGTTATTAAATTAAAAGTCTGTTTTTGAGTCATCGTTTTTCACTTTAGAGAGCTGCGTCGCAACATATTGACTGCGTATTCGTAATAACTGATCATTGAAATCATCAAAATTCATTTGATTATTTTTAACCTGATATGGATGTTTTGGGTGCTTACTCCTTAGTTTTCCAAATTGAACTCAAATTTGAGTATAAATGTCTATATTTTATGTCGTTATCATAGGTTTAATAAAATAATATTTTAAACATCATACATCTGAATGGAAATATTGTCGATAGGTCGCCTACAGCACTTGATTATATTTTTCTTTAGTTTCGACGTTTCACCTCTTCGTGCTTTTTCTCAATTTTTTTCGATGAGGAAAGAGCCCCAGCTTACTTCACCAGGGCACAAAAGCAGTTGCCTCTCCCTAGAAATTTATAAAATAAAATAATTTTAACATTTTTACATTTACGAAACTGTTTTCTCTTTGAAGAGTAGCTGGAAGTGTGCCCCCAGAAAAGTATTTTTGCCATGCCCATGACCCTTTCCTTTCAAAATAGAATCCAGCATAAACCCATTGTGACTGGAACATGAAATTGTTGTATAATTATTTTGGAGTAGTATAGTAGGTACCTATACTCTGTTCACGGTAAGCAGTGCGTTATGTCAGAACCACAGTAGATGTTGCGGTTGGTTGGGGAGAGAGGAAAAGGTATAGATGCACATTGTTATACAGTGGTAAGCATCATATGGTTTATAACGTCATACACTTCTTACCGTGAACATTGTGTAGTCTGATGAGTATACTCAAGGAACATTCAAAAAGGGGTTTTAAACAACTTTTTGGTGATGGTTCTTCTCTTGAGATATTTATACTATAACTAGATATCCAACTCGGAGAGAAAAGTAAAGCTAACAGCCACCATCTTTGAATTTGACATAGGCACCATATAATTACATGGGTGGAATAGAATTTTCATGTCTACTTGTATTTTATGCGTGTAAATTGCATTTATTTTAGTTTTAGGTATATTATGAATTAAAAATAGACGTAATGAGGTAATTGGGAAGTGGAGGCAAAAGATACGCACTCTGGTGGGGGAAATAGCAATTGTTCAAAAACAGCATAATGGATGATGAAAATATGTATAAATGTATTGATCGTGTAATGCAAAAATTTCTTTTAAAAATGAGTTTTTATCGTTCCAATTCGATAGAATTTAAAAATTATCCTTTAATGATTAGTGATCATCTGTATTAAAATCTTTCCTATTTTCAGAAAATCAATTTAAACTCTTTTCTTATGGAAAAATATACAGGAAAAATATATTGTCCAGTTTTCAGACTGTGTAATATGAGGGAAATTTAGCGCTCCTTGTGAAGTCTCCACTACCCAATGATATCACAAAAAATTTTTTCTATTATAAATCTACTTCATTGCATCTATTTTTAACAGTACCTACCTAAAATCACAATAAATGAAATTTACTACATATAAAATAGAATAGGACTTGAAAATCCTATTCCACCCATGTATTTATATGGTGCTTATGCTCAATTTAAAGATGGCGACGGTTAACTTCACATTTTGTCCATGTAAATTGATAAGAGTTCAATATCCAATATAGTATAAACATATCTCTGTTCTTCTTGCTTAGTTTCTCATGTCTTCTAAATTTTTGATTCACATCTTATCATTCCTCTCTCCACAAATTCATTCTTGCCACTTGGAAACGTTTGTTTTTATTTTTAACATCACATTATTCACACTGTACATTACATACAAATTAGGGACTAAGAAACCTTATGGTTTTTCATTCAGTTTCCTTTAAATGGGTTTCTGAAATTTAGATAATGTTAGTTATGTTCTGTTTCCCATTCCATCATTTTGGTTTTAATTTCTGTTGTTTCTTTAGCTTTATTAAATTTTCTCATTATGGGTTTTCACTAAGCTTTTTTAGAAGCTATACAATCTCACTTTTTTAGAAGTTGCCGGTAGAATAACTGAATATTAACAAGTAAAAGCTGATTGTTTACAATTGAGATTTTACAATCTTAAAGATAACATGATTCAACTTTTAAATTGTACAATCTCACTTTTTTAGAACCTTGATTGTATATTGTGAAAAAGCCTAATGAGGACATCTATTTAGTGTCTGTTCCTCGTTTCATCCCATTTCTATTTTTTTTTCTTCAAATTTTTCTTTACTTAAAATTCTGCAAACTCTATTGAAATACCTCTATATCGATTTTTTGATAATATTTTGTTAATATTTCCCAAAAAACACTGTTTTTTTTTTTTATATTTTCTAAAATTATTATTTTTCCAGGCGAAAAATTAATCTAGTGGAAAGCAAAAATGGAAACATTTCATTATTTTGTTGTCGTTATGTTTCCGTTATTGGTCTTGGTATCCATTCTGATATCCAATTCTGTTTCTAACTTGAAATTTTGGTGTTTCCGTTAATTCTTGTTTCCGGCTCCAAAAAATTTGTTTTCTATTTTTCAGTTCGTGGCTACAAATGTTTATGAATTTTTATTCTAGAAATTTTTATTTGGTCAAAAATTTTATTACTGTTTTGTACTCAAATTTAGAGGGCGTATTCTCAACCAACAATGAATAAAATTCACCTTTTGACAAACCAGAGATATACAGCCAAAGATATGTCCAATACTCCATATGCGCTGTGGTTTAAAAATATGTAAAAGATAGAAAAGAGGCAATTAAAGTTATAGGAATGTTCTGCGCATCCAAAGCTGCACATATTTCATTGAAAAAGTACACGTTTCCATACCAATATACACACACTATCATGCTACAACACATGAGCAATAACAAATATTTAAATTTAAAACATTCTATCAAAGTTCTTTATTTAAAGTGTTTTTGAGCAGACAGTAGACATCTCTTTAGGTATATGTCTCTGATATCAACCTCTTATTGACTTATCACAAAAAAATATTCACTGTTGTCCTAGCATGCTCAAAAACATTCCTACTAAGTTTCATTATAAACTGGTCAGTGTAGATAGAGAAAAAAACAAATTCAGCTTAATTTTGGAACATACCTCGTATCAAATCCAATTCCATTTATCAAGCTGTGAAGTGAAAATTTCAACGTCATAAACTGATAAGCAAAGAACTAATTTTTGACGGAACTAAAGTTTTTTAAGTCGATTTTCAAATTACTCATTCTCAAAAATATAATTCGTCATAAATTTCTGTCCATTTTTGCCATTTTTTCTCAAGTTATGCTTGAATTTATGCTAAAACAGTGAACCTGACAGCTGTATTGGGGAACTGATTTTCATTCTACTTCATGATTTGATGAGTTAAGTAGGCTTTGCTCGTATGTATTTAACATAAGTACAATAATAAAATATGGCATACCTAAATCAAGTTACAACCACAGAGTATTAAATATAAAAATAAAGGACGCATACCCATCTAAATGCTGTTACAAAAAATTGCACCACTTTTGAAGAGCTGTCACCATCCTTTTGGTACCAAATTCAAATTTGTTCACCCATATTTAGACCCATTAACAATGATAAGAATTTTTTTCATTGCAAATAATTGAATTAAATGAACGAATAAATATAACTGACAATTCAGAAACCAGATTAAACCGAATTTTATACATTAACATGAAACAAAAATTGTACTGATCCTCATGAGTGCGGATACTTCGACTCAAAAGTAGTACTGTTTTTCATCGCACATGCGTCCTCTATTATATTATATACTCTGGTTACAACATGTTCAACTTGAACTTATTCTATAGTGACTAATCTGTTGATTATTTTCTCAAATTAATTTCAAAAAGATTGTGAAATTTATGTTATATAGCCATTATTGTGTACCTTTAATTATATATGTATATAGTTCTGGGCCAGTAAGAAACGATGATACCCGGTTAAACATGGTGCTATAAATAGACAACCACTGCATATCACTTAACGGGTACTTCACACTACATTTACGTACGCCATCCTTGTTAATTTAAGGGATGATCCTTATCAAATGTACTCTATATTGGTGAACTCAAGCAAAACACCGAAAGTATGGACCAATTATGCTCAGGTTGCTTGCCTTTATACTGCCATATCTTTACATTACAATGTACATTGGGCTTATGAAGCCTTATTGGTTCAAGCTACATAAGGTTTGTTTTGTTTTCCACAAAAAGGTTAACCTCGGGTTGACACCAAACACCAACTTGGTATGTTTTGATGTCTCAAAACTGAGCTCGATGTCAGCATGACGACACCAGCTCACATCTCCTCTCTAGTAGGTGTAGAATAGTGTCACTATGGGGTAACACTTTCTGACACTTTCGCGGCAAAAACAAATTGCGCAGTTTGTAAATTGGTGTCGATGGTGTCACCCCGGGGTTCGCTTTTCGTCCAATGTCGAGTGGCTGTGTGAGGGCGATGAGGGTGTTACACCACTTTTGGCCAAAGCTGTTGTAAAAAGATAATTTCTTCTTTTTTATTTTACAAATTACCAAAACTTTTTTTTTTCTGGGCGTGTTGTAAAAATTAACCGGCCACGCCTCCCTCAACAACATCGCTTAGCGCGGCCCCTAATAGTTATTAACTTCTCTACCCAAATGTCTTACGAAATTTCCATCACAGCAGGCACATCTATAATCTAAAATCGTACTGGGCACGTAATGAAACAATTTAATCGCAAACTCGTCACCTAACCACGATTTCACCTTGTGTTCGACATTGTTTGAGATACAAATTAATCCAAACCAAAGTAGGCCTATTTCATCCAACGCCTTAGGCAGAAGCATGCTCACAGATCTTCAAATGGAGACAAAATTCGAATCGTCGTTGCTACAGTAGGTATCCGAATTTTCTATCCATCTATCGGTAGGTACCTTACTTGAATTTGAGTTTTTTTCCAGCAGTATCCATCCCATTCGACTTTTTCTCGTCAACCTCACCTTTTCGCACGAATATATATATGGCGGAGTTACGTTGCACCCAGCTAAAAATCACCTTATTTTGATCTGATTGCGAACGAAAATAACGCAGCTGAGCCAGCCGCTGGTTTTTATATGTATTAAGTACAAATTATCAATTCTTGCCGCGCGTACCCTATTTATACATTAATGGAGAATCGTATACGAGGCAATATTATTGTTTAGACGCGAGAGATAATTCATCAATACCATTGCATATAATCTACAGCCTATATCTATGGATTTTATCGTCTGCCATACGAAATCGTATATCCCAAGTTCATCATCAACGTATCCTTCAAAGCTGGCTGCAACTGTTTCTCCATATACTTGGTCAGCAACGAACGAATGCCCCTCAAGAAAATATCTTCCATTTCTTGACTAATATCTTCGTTGGACGGAGTCCTACCCTCGGGTCCGTCGATGTAGCCGCCACCGAATGCAGCAGCAGCGGTCGTCGCCGCCGTCGCCGCCGCCGATCGTTTTTGATCCGGCCCGTCCATCGGCTGGCAGTTGTACGCGTGGATGCTGATGAAGTTCGGATCGACGAACGTGGCCGACGTCTTGATGCCGACGGCTCCGCTCTGCACTTGCTGCGGCACCGCCACGAATCCCAGTCCAGCCTGGCGCAGCCGCAACGTCATGTTGCACCGGTCGGTGACCGCATCCACCGGATAGCCGCCCTGCTGCAGCTTCGCGGTCGCCTCGTTCAGCAACTTGACCGCCGCCGTCACCACCAGATCCTTGAATATGAGCTTCGCCTGCAGTATGCGCGTGTTCGGATCGAAACGACATTTGTCAATTTTGGCCCAGTGCAGGTTGGTGGGCACCTTCACTCGCATGTCTGTCACGTACATGTCGACTGGAACGCTTTTCAGTGGCTGGTGCAACGCGTATCCGGTCAAGTCGATCATCGGCACGTTGGCGCTGTTTATGCGATTCAGCGAGATCGCATTCAAGGCTGTCTCCAGCTTGGCTAGGCATAGGTCACCGGCAGCACCTTGTATGGAGACGACTCGAGATTCTGCGAAACGAACGTTATGTATATTAGGTGATAGGTATACTGAAAATGTTTAATGCTAAACGAGTATAGGTACCCAAAAAACAGCCCAGTAAAATTAGAATTCTACACGGAAATAGGCTGATATAGGTATAGGTAGCACAGTAGTAGGAGTTGAAATAAGTTCAGGTTAACAAGCTACTTCACTAACGATGTGGCAACAGGGTTTTTGCTTTATTTTTATATGATTTTTTTCTATTTCTTTTTTTTTAGGTTTTTTTTTATTTGTCATAAAAAGTGACCCTAGGGTGACACCATTAACATCAACTATGAATATAAACTGGAAATAAAAAAATACGAATAATCGAGAAAATTCGGAAGTATTTTCAAAAAGAAGACAACTGTTGAAAGGAAGTGATATAGCTAACAAAGACGAAACAGTTGAAATTGAAACATTATTGTCAATTGTTACATTTTCCATAAATTTATCGCAAAATTAGAATTAAAAAAATAAATGGTCACAGATAAACATCATATAAATGGATGAAAATTTTATTTTCATTTTTTCACAGTTTAAAAAGAAATATAAAACACAGGCTGAGGAATAATGAAGGAGATAAAGGAAAAACATAGCTATTTTAATAGGGTGTTTGCACAAATTTTCACAAGATAACATTTTTTTTTTGGCATTAGCTTCATGGAAAATAAACATTATTTCATTGTGGAAGTAGCAGTATTTGTATATTTTATAATCGCTGTAGCAACTTTAGTAGTGAGTAGAAAAAATGCTTATAAAAAAGGTTCAATGGTTGAAATTTAGTGGGGGTGGACGCTTCATTTGGCAATAAAAATGCCTAACATCATACCCTGAGAGAAAATTTTGTGAAGATTTGCATGGTCAAACATCAAAATTTGTCGAGTAGTTACAAGATGTGATGTCATAACTGCCAAAATATCATTTAGGCCTAAATGAGGAAATTTGCTTGGAGCCTAAGCAACAACATTTACATTACATTTCTGCTCTCACTGCTGATTTGGCAATTGTCATGTAACTCTCCCAATTCAATTGATATATTTGCTAGAGGAAAGCCCAATCGTAGGAGTGCTAGCATTTTTACCTGTTTTCCTTTAACTATATTTATAATACTGGATTAGTGAAACTTCATAAAACCAATGTACTTTTTAGTGTCAAGACATCCTGGTGAAAAAGTGGGTAGCCATAGAGCACTTTCTGCATATTTTTGATGTTTTGCCCGAGTTCACCAATTTAGAATACATTTGATACAGACATCCCTTAAATTCAGGATAGCTTATATAAAACATATAGAGTAAAAGCTTGTAAAAACTTTGACTATGTATAACAATATAGACTGAACTTGCTACAGTAGGCAGTTTAATGGGGTTGAAGGCAATATAATAAGTATCATTGTAGGAATATGATGATGCTTATCTCATGTAAGTGTGGCTACTTTACTGTTTGAACTTTAAATTTTCAATTTTAGTTACAATTTTATTAAAACTAATTATTTATTTCTCAATTGTTGGACTTTCTCAAGATTGAACAATGTCAAAAATTGTCGATTGATAAGGATAACTTCACTACTTGAATGACAGGTGTGTAAACTTACTCTTAAAATGTTGCTTTTTGTTCAACTGTAACATTGTTCCAATTATATCAAATTAAATAAATGTGAAATTAAAAAATCTGTAATGTCTCGATCAATTAAAGACCACATGCGTCATTTTTGTTTGATTATAGGTGTAAGATATTACAGTTTGCATGACAGGTAAGCTGAATTGAACATCCTATATTTCACTATTACTTCCTAATGAAATGGATGAGGGCTCATTCAATAATGCACATCCCCTGTTTCATGAGCGCATATACACCATTCTAGCTCCACCAAATGTCATGATAGTTTTGTTTGAATGAGAAAGGAAACTTTTGGTAAATGTAAACAAAATAGACACCGAAAGAAGTGACCTGGAAAATCAAATTACACCAGGACTACTTTGCCTTTCTTTCAAGTTCCAGCACAGAACTACTCTGTCTGAGCTCGTACAGTCTGAAAATGTAATAGACGTCACAAGTCAGTAGTCCGCCCTAGTGGAGGCGAGACATAGTTAGGAATAGGATTATCATACAAGAGAATATTAAGTATAAGATATAGTAACGTAATAATTTGTGATGTGTTCTTTTCAAAATAAAAGTAGATAAAACGACTTTACTTATTTTGTTTAGTCTCTACGTATTTCTGGGCTAGAGACGGCTAGAGACGTAACAATAAGTACTTTTATTGTACATATATCACTTATCTATCCAAGAAAATTGAAAATTTTGAAAGTAGTTTCACTGGATTTTTTTTTTTTTTTGAGGTCACCAGAGGTAGTTGAAAATTTTTTGGAAAAGGGGTCTAAGTATTTATATCGCATATTGAGGTTCCCACCCAATGCCGTAACCAGTAAGAAGCAAATAGGGGCATAGCCTCCGCTGTCGTCTTCATTCGCCCCGGTTAACAAAAAATCTAAAACTCTGCCCCACACCACTCCATACGTGAAAGAGGACGAAGACTTGCACTTGCAAGTTCCGCCCCAACTGGAATTTCATCGTCGGCTCATACAAAAGGCTGATTACGGAACTAGTCTCACCTCTACCGTATTTTAGCTTTAAAATATTTTAACTCCGTTAATTCCGTATTTTATTGGGCTACGTACAGCGATATTGATAGGTGATATTTTTTGGGGTTACGTAATTTTAAATTATACAGTCTAATATTTACGCTAACCTGTGTTCGTTTTATTTTCTTCGTTAACTTCGGTTTCGTTGTCGACGGACTGCTGGGGCGTCACATCGGGCAGTGTCATCGCCAGCAGAAACATCCACACCTTTAGTGACATAATGCTGAAATAATGAAAATCATGCAAATATATTATTTGTATTATAAGGCATAATGGCGAAAAGTGCTCAGTGCGCGCTGATGACGCTGTTTTCTCTATTTCAATGAACCCTAAAGAATAGAGGTGGCCGGTGGGCGATGGGAGCTGTTTTGAATTTTCTTAACTGCATTTAACCTTTACGGTGGTCGGTAGAAATTGAACACTAAATAGCACCAAAGAAAATAAATGCCTGAAAAGTTTCCATTCAAGGAAAGAAACATATTTGGCGAAATATGAAAAATAAATTCTTCGTGTCTTTTGAAGCAAAATGAGTGAACTGGTGTGTGAATTAATGCGGTGTCTAATTTGTGTTAAACAAATCGATTATTGCCTGATGTTTCTAATGGTCTTTTGTTGAGTACCTAAGTTTTTATTTTGTTTTGCAGATAAGTGCTTTTTTGAGGCTAGTTTTTGGGGATGGGCGATGAGTACAGGTTTAGGTGCGATATTGTCATAAAAACGTAAAATATTCGCTTATAATACGCTTTTCTTTCATTAAGATATTCCAGAATGTTCTCAAAATATGATATAGGTGTCATTTTACAAAAATCTGTGTGCACATTAAAAACATAAAGAATTTTCAGGACAATTTTTTTCCCTGGCAAATATTAAGTTTTTTTTTTTTTTTTCAAAAACAATTTTTAAGTAAATTTTTTTCACAGAGACATTTTTATTTTTTTAACAATTTTTTTTTCAGCTTCTAATTAAATGTCAAAAATGAAAGAAATATATGCTTGGAATTACGAAAAATGAGCAAAGATTTTCATGTACGTTTCAAAAATTATGGCAATAGGGGCTAGCATAATTCCTATTTAAAGAAATAAAACATTGTATTAAGTTATTTTTACTTTATTCTATTTATTACAATATTTTACAAAATTAAAATGTGAAATAAAAATTTTTAATAAAAAGATTTTATTTAATATTTGTCTTTTATGAGTTTTTTTTTTTTCACTTCTCATATTCAAAAAAATGAATAAAAAAAAATAAATAGAAATTTTAACCTATTATTGAACAGCTTATATTAAAATTATAAAGACTACTCTTTTATTTAGTAATGATTTATAATAATAAAGTTGTCGTTAATAGTAGGCTTGGTAGTAATTTTTATAAATCGTTTTAGTGAGTTTAATAATGTTTGTGCATCATATTAATTAATTTTTATTTTATTCTATTTACCTATTATAAAATTTTACATGATTAAAATATGAAATAAAAACTTTTAATCGAGTTAAATTTAAAAAATTTATTTTGAAAATAATATGATGCTTTAATGATAAAATACTCATTACAAAAAATATTTATTTCAACAAATAGGGTTAATTTTACCCGTAATTTCATAAAATCGCTAAGATAACTGTGATACATCCAATAGGTTTTGCTAGAAAAAAGTGTGCTTTTGAATATTTTACCCAACGCTTAAACGCTAGCGATGACCATTTCATGAAATTTTATTAACTATACGTCATTTGCAGACAGAATTATTAACCAAACGACCTGGTTAACGATAACATCCTAAGTACATCTTTTAATTAAGACACTTTAAAAAATGGAAAGCTGCAACACATTTTCGCAGTTCAGTAGTCGTCTATTCGCCAAAACTGACCAATTAAAAATAATGACTTATGTTTTTAGACGACGCCTGCATATTAGTTACTTAACCCTAAACCCTACGCTCGTGTGGTAATTATGGCTTCTTCGTCGTCCACAGTTACCATGGAGATGAACTAACTTCATTGTCGCAAGATGTGGATGCAAAAAATAAACGATTCAGAAAATTACGTATTGAAATTGCAGTACAGAGTTGCAAAAAAAAAAAAGAAAAAGGAAAAACGTAGGTATCTATGGAAGCACTAAACAAACAAGTAGAAATTTATAACGTTATGTGTGCCTATGGAAATTCGAAACCCAAGATTCAGGGTACCTATCCATATTTTAAGGTTAAAAAATTGTGAAAGTAAAATATATTATACTGCTCTTATTTTCTATTTTTGTTTATATAAAGTGTTTGAAAACAAAATTAGCGAAAAAAAATATAAGCTAGCGTTTATGCGCTGTAAAAGGCGGTAATTGGTCAAAAACAAATCTTTTCCGGATGTTTTCATGGTAACCAATTAAAAAGGTATGTACGTTAGTCTATTCAGTGAGAAATATAGTAGGTTCTAAAGTTGTACAGTATTTAACGAAACTATGTACTTATAAAAGTTTTAAGTGAAATTAGATCGATTTTAAAATTTTGTTTGTCAAAATAAATACAGCACGTATATATTTTTCTCGATTTAACATAGCCCTTTAGAAACAAACAGGTTGTCTTGAAAATCGACTGCCAAACTTCGGCAGTGTAGCAAATATCAGTAGGTATACCTGTGGGAAAAAATACTCTAATTTTTGTCTACATGTACTTGTATATAGAGTTGCATAGCATTTTTTAGTAGGAGTAATTTTAAAATTCTAGAATCAACTGCTACACTTCAGAAATAGGTGTATATTATTCGATGATGAGACGAGTAAAAAATGTTTAAGTGAACATGTGGCCTATATTCCATTTTAAAGAAGCAATAAAATTATTGATTTTCAATAATTTTTTCAAAAACAGCATTAGAAGCGATAATTATGTTTTAATTAATTTTTTTATCGACCTACTTATTTATATTTTATCAAGTATACTACCAACTACCAAACATGGGTCAGAGGTGACGCAATGGGGGAAGATATGAGGCTACCACTGTATTAAAAATTTAGTTTGTCTCAGTTTAAGTTACGCCAGGAAAACTGAACATAAAAAATTCTAGCTCAGCGATGCTTCGCTAGAAAACCTAGTTGCCAATTCTAATCTCAGACAATTCAAAACCAAAAACAACTCTAGCCTAGCAATGCTTCGTTAGAAAACTCCGTTTGCAGATGGAAATGGAGGTGGAGATGGAGATAGAGATAGAGATAGAGACAGAGATAGAGATGGAGATGAAATAGAGATAAAGATAGAGATACAGACAGAGATGGAGATGAAATAGTTATAGAGATAGAGATAGAGATGGAGATGAAAATGGAGATGGAGAGAGAGAGTGAGAGAGAGCTTAGTTAAAAACATTGCAAAATAATATTGATAGCTATCGATATATCGATATTTCATTGCTAACTTCTGTTGGGACTACCAATCTTCTTCCCCTCACACTCCTGCGAACACTCAACATTAATCATATTATATCCTTTTCACATTTATACTCGCAGCTACATTGTTACCTGTTTTGCTGCTCATTTTTCTCCGTACATTTTTATACTCTTCATACAGTTCATGTTTTCTTGGAAACGGCTGAACCAATAGGCATCAAACTCTTATCAGATTTAGTCCTATATAAGGACTACCATTCGTGAAAATTCTAGCCTTATCACTTTCTTATTTTTTTCAAAACCATTAACACAAAATTTTCTCAGGTAATTTTTTCTTTTTCAGTTTTCTCAAAAACTACTGAATTAATAGACACCAAATTTCTACGAATTTTGCACATATAGAATAGCAACGTATCGTGAAAATTTCAGCTCGATTCCTTTTGCAGTTTTCACAAAACCGTGAACACACATTTTAAGTGAAACATATAATATATATAATATATATTATGTACATAATAATTAATATATACCTACAGACATGCATATACTCGTACATATACATAAAAAGAAAAGTAAGGGAAAATGGTACTGGTCGTTTTCTTTTCTCATGAAATTGATAATTTTCATCACCCCTCACCCCTAATCTTTTTGCGAGGTAAATTTTAGTGTCCAGTTTGCAAGAAAACTGTGTAAAAAGAACGGAAATAATATGGTGTCAATGAACAGAGAAGTTACTGATAGACTAAATAATTTTTCCATTCATCAGATTCAAAACTAAAACAAACTAAAACTATTTTTTTCATTTTGGTTGTCCAGTCAAGGAACCAAATAAAAACTTTTTATGATATCTCGTACCTAAATGGGGTTAGATGTGCGCCAAAAACAGTAACCTAAAAAAAAACATCTTACAAAATTTTTTAGGTACATCGTATCTCACATAGTTTTCGAGAAATTCATCTGTCAATGTGTTATTCTTATTATTTTCATGTCCACTTCCAGGTAGGTATACTTAATTTTTTGCCCCCCCCTCTTAAAGAAATCCTGCATACACCACTGTTGTCACTCATGAAACGAGAAAGAAAAACCCCCGATCGTCTGATCTTTAAGAAGTGAAAAAAAAAAAAAATTAAATAGGTTAAAAACGAATTTTTAAAAGATAAGCTTTTATTTTGTTTTTGGCTTTAGCTTCATGCGAAATAAACATTATTTTGTTTGGGAAGGTTGGCTGCAGAATTGGTATATTTTAAAATCGCAGTAGTGAGCAGAATAAAAACTTATAATAATAAAAATAGGTTCAACTTTTGATGATGGATGTTGCTCGTTGATGAAATTGAGCTGGGAATTTTTCCAGTTCGGGTCTATTAGTAAGGAACTAAGGACTAAGGAGAGGCACTACTTCCTGACCACGACCAAAAATCGGTGTTATCGTTTCTTTGAAAGTATAAAAAGCTTGACTTATTCCAAATTTATTCGTTACTTACAATAAGCTTATTGGCTCTGAAAGAGAAAACGGTAATAAATTTCACAAACAGTTGTTGGGTTCACTGATTTCTGAATTTCGTGTATTCTTGGATTAATTTTTCGCCAACAACAATACTCAAAATTATCGAAAACCTGTATTTTTGTATTTACGAATTTCTTTCGTATACGACGACTAATTTTTGGCCCTCTTTATCTGAGATTTCATTTGAAAATCGCCAAAGAAACAGCTGGAGGCAAAAAAAATCCCACGAATTCGTGAAAAGTCTACGAATATTTTTTACTCAGTAAATCATATTTTCTTGTGATCAAACACACTCGTTGGCCACGAACCAATCTAATCACGACCCATAGGCCATGACCGGACTTTCATACCACCATATTATTTTCTCGGTCGGCCACTTTTTATCGTGAATAATTGCGTAGATATAGAATTGCCTCCAAAAAAAAAAAAAAAAAATAAAAACAAAAAAAACAAAAACAAAAAACAGATCACTACTTTGAGTACGATGTGAAAGTTATTCGATAAACGAATTTTGATAATAAAAGCTAAGCGTAGGCTATATCTATACAGTGCCTATGTTGTCTGCAACTCGGAAATGGGTGTTATTCATTCACCAATTCAATGTAATAAACTTTATTATTTTTTTTTTTTAATCTACCGCAATCACGTTTTAATGATATTCTACTGGTACCGGCAACACCATCAAAATTCTTTGAATTTGATTTTTTTCATTCCATCATATTTTACTTGAAAATATAACACAAGTTAAGTCGCGTGCGTACGTGGTTTTTTTTTTTTTGAACGAAACCGACCAACAAACCGCAATGTCGACTTTTTTTTCAATTATGTAGGTACCATGCTGTATGTTGTACCCACTCACACAAGAGTACTAAAATTTTTTTATGTTTTTGTCTGATTCTATCTTTTTTTTTTCTTCCTTTTTTTGTTACTATCATCACACTATGCCTATAATTGCTTGGCTTCACCAGCATAATTGGCACGCTGTATTGATTTTCTCCCCCTACCCTTATGCATTTGGACTGCCTGCTTCCTTTCATTGGGGCCTTCACTGCTTTACTCTTTTCAAATATAGTGTTAAGATGCTTTTTTGTGGCAAACCAGCATGTATAATATTATTATCTATTCGACCACAGAGGGTAAACTGACACCACTGAATCGTGATTAAGTCAATCTAAAAGCATTTGTATTTCCTTACGGATGACTGCGCCAAGTTTAACTTATTTTCCCTTCCTTCTCTCGGATACATCAGAAAATCGATTAAAATGATAGTCTATGTCACTTGTTAATCTATACACAATTTATCGATGAAATTTTTAACGCGGTCAAATTCGTGGTTTATAAGTGAAAATATTACAAATAAACTTTTTGCAACACCTATTGATAAACTAAATTTTTATACGCACCTCGATGATGTACAAAGCAAGCGATTTAAGAACCATTCAGCCGATGTATGAAGTCTTTAATTTTATTGCCTCTAAGCACACACATATCAGGTGTAGGTCTCACCACCATTAACCAATGCCGTGACTGAATGAATATGGCTGTCGACTTATGGTAGCGACTGAGGTAGGTATCTGTCGGTCAATGGTCCTATTCCCTAGACCAGCAGAATTCCTACTACATTGGTGACCTCGATGTGATATCAGAGAAGTGTTGGTGGGACGGTCTCTCTTGAACACATTAACAAGTGTGAAGTTCCATCACCTGCCACCCCTTGACATTGAGGGTGTTGAGTATAGCTATGGCACAGCGGCTATCTGCCCCCACTGCTGCAGTTCTGGCTCCTCCTTTCATGTCATCATATGGTTTCCATACTGGGGAAAGGTAGTATGGTGTCTGAGCACACACATATCAGCTGTAGCTCTCTCCACCATTAACCGGCGTCATGGCACAGTGAATATGGTTGCCAACTTTTGGTGGGGATTGAGGTTGGTAATTTTCACTTGAGGGATCTATTCCCTGGACTTGCAGAATATCTATAACTTTATATACATTCTTTGGCACATACGTCACTTTATATGGTAGTCCTTCTGCATATACCCTACATAATTTTATTTTATTATAAATATTTTCTGTTTTTTCATAAAATTTTTTCGACTTTGGGGATTTGAAGTACTGGTATCTAGGTTTAGAAGCTATCACCTTAATTAATATATGTACCATTAAATCTGGTTGATAAGAAGGTGATAGTTTGTGCTTATATGTTTGCTAATATTGCCAAAATATTTATTTTACTCTATTTTATTTTTTTATTAGGGAAGGGAGTTTTACAAAATATAGTGTGTGACACACGTGTTTATATTAGGTGATTGATATACTCATATGATGTGCATCACACTCGGACCAAAATCACTTACTTTATACACTTGTATCAATAACTATTTCCACTTGATATAACCTAGAGTATAAAGTAGGAGACGGGAAATTTAAAATTTTTGACACCATCTTCAATAATTTCCAAAGAAAAATTTTGTTTCCACATTTTATCTCGCAAACACGGCAGCTCACTAGGCTAAAGTGATGACACAAATTAAAATTATATGGTTAACTAGGATTAGCCATTTAAATTTTTTAGTTATTTTATTGAAAAGTACTGTCCATTCACAGATAAAAAATATTGTGGGGACATTTCTCTTACTTCCTCCTTCCAGGGCTCGGCTCTGCATCGACAAATTATCAATGCATTGCACTCTAAACAAAAATACGTCATCTGTATGTTCTCATACAGATAACACGCGCCTACATATACATATAAATGCCAAATGGAAAAGTGAGTACTATTTTGTGATACATCAGCGAGTGTGTTTTTTGTGACGATGATTTCAAGTTTGAGATTTATTTTTTCATTCAATCCATTATTTGACCCTCAAAGGCTTCAAAATGGGTCCAAATTTTGACTTCTCATATTTTGTTGCGTGATACATATTTTGTGAGTATGTTTTTTGGGGCGTTGATTTCAAATTTGGTGTTTATTTTTCATTCAACTTATTCCTCAACCCCCAGAGGCCTAAAAATGGGGCCAAATTTTAACTTCTCATATTTTATTGTGGGATACATCATCAGTTATATTTTTTGAGGCACTGATTTCGAATTTGACATTTTTTTTTTAGTACAGAAAAAAAATAGAAGAAAAAGTGGAGGTTTGGGGGCAAAATTGATTTTTAATGGAAGATTACTCGAATTCAGGGCTGTTTCAGCAGTAGCTCTTGAGAAATTTCACTTCCACCGCATGTCGCATAACACACTCATTTTTTTAAATTAAGATCTTTTAATTGTTCTATTGAGAGATATCTACCAGTTGTTTGAGTCATTAACACTTCGTAAAACGTACATAAACGGTTAAACTAACAACTCGCTCTTGACAAAACTTGTAAAAAACTTAAAACTTAAGCGCAGTATTTTTTTGCCCCATCGAATACAGCCATTAGTTGAAAGAATTAACTCTAGGAAGGGGGGATATTTGGTTTGTGCAGTTTAACTCGTATAAAAAAGACACGTAAAAGTAAACATATTCCAAATTAGCGAATATCGATTCCCAATACTTGGAGCGAAGTTTCGTAGGGTACCTATCTCAGTATACTTATTACCTCATGACTTATTTTTAAGTTTAACAACAGAAGAAAAAGACTAGAATGTAGGAGAGAGTGACACAGTGTGAAAGATGCGGTGTGAATTAAATAAACGAAACCAACAGTACTTACACCTGGTCCAATAATGTTCAATTAATTTTCGAATTTATCGAAAAGATACACACACGAACAACAACAATAACAACAACAACAACAACAACAGCTGCAATTAGAACTAATGCACCGCCACAGAAGATACAACACTTACCGCCACAACACCGGTGAATCGCAAATAGATATATGAAAGTACTATCTTTGCTATAGAAAAAAATATAAGAAAAAGAAAAAGAAAAAAAAAATCCAACCGAATAAAATAAAAATAATGTAAAAATGTATAGAATGGGATAGTTACGGAGCAGCAGTACCTATGTGCAGTGTGCCGTAGCGTCTAGTGAAATTATATCTTCGGTCACGCCGTTTTGAACACATCCCGGTGGTGCTGTGGCTTAATGACATCTCTGTACACAGTCGAAAAACTGTTTCCAAGGTATAGGTGTACTACTCATAAACAGCAAATACCATCATCAACGATATTTGAAAGAAAATAAAGTAACATAGGAAAAAAAAAAAAATTCGATATTTTTCTTAGTAATTTCTTCGAATGAGAGAAAGGACACCCTGTATACATACGGTTTACAGTATACGCCACTAATGTACGAGAATTTTTTTTTCTTTCGTTTTGAATGGCCAAGTAGAGCATCGAAGAGAATTTTTAGCCTCGATATGTCATGGAAAGATGAGTGACACGAAATAATACTGGATTTTTTTTTTTCTTGCCAACAACGTGACACAACAATCCGGTAACGGTTTTCCGTTCTCCTAGTCGAAACATTATTGCATTAGGTAGGTATAAATAAAACGAACTGTCGAATGTCAATTAGTGAATGGATCCCATAAAGGGACTAATTGATACACAAAACAAATTACATTTCTAAGTATATACTCTTTCATTAAACTTTGGTTGTCCAAAAAAAAAAACCAAATTATATCAGCATATATTTATATATAAGTTTATATATATATATATATATATATGTACCTACCTATAGGTCTACTCTCTCCAAAACAGCTAACTAAATTTTCTTTTTCTATTGTTTGGTGGAAAAAGTCCACCGCCTATCTTTAAACATATTATATGAGAAGAGGAAAAGAAACGCCAAAAAAAAAAATGAGTTCGTGGTAAAGTGGGTCGTTTGTATTATACATACCTATATATATATATATATATATTTATATATATATATAATAGTTATATCTTTCATTTATAGCATGACAGCAGAAAAAATGATTTTACTTTTTCATGCGAATTCTTCAGTTTAAAAAAAATATTTCTACTTATATAAATTATAGGTACGAATTAGTCTAATCTTTTGTTGTGTAATATTTGATTATTATAAACCGTTTCCATCGAGATGGTCAAGATGAACAACGAATGAGGAAAAAAAAAAACATATATTGAAATGCCATAAAAAGTGAGTATATACTCTTGCGAAATGAAATAAGTACGTGAAAGACAATCGACATGATCTGAGAACGTTTTTTAATTACGGCTGGTGCACGTTTATACAGTGTAGAAAGATTGTATACAGACGCTGATGGCGAATGGTTTGTATACAATGTGCGAATAGTAGGCATCTACTATCTATATAGACTTTGACTATAGGTAGGTACATAACACGTAATCCCAACGGACTGTAGTCTACACGCTGGTTACACATGATACAGAGAGATTGTATTTTGTAATGAGAAACGACGGCAACTGATGTGGGCGAATAACACAAAAGCGAGTTCGCATAAAATATTTATGGCATGTCTGTCGCGTAAAGCTTTTCACATTGAAGGTCTGCACAGATATGCGCTGCCAGCACTGCTCCACAGACGTACCCTTTCAACGCTTTAATTGGGGTGAAATACCAGCCTTGTAAAAGTCCTAAGTACCAAAAGCTGCGGCATAAACACTATAAGAAGATTTTTTGACGGTTTATGGCTAATCAAATACATACTATCCAGTCTGCTACTTGGGTGTGTTCGGTGCTGATTTGAGCTTTTCGATCCAGGATCCGTTTTTGTATCTCCGGAGTATCAAAGACATCAGAGTCTCTGGTCGAAACTGGAGGAGTTGGCGGATGAGAGCAACTTTGTTCCTCCAGGTCTGCTTCTCTTGGTTCCCTGAAATGCTCGACATTTGAGAGATTATGCTTGTGATGATGGCATGCTCATTTTGGATCAAATACTCAAGAAATTATCAGCATTTTCTAAAGTTCTATCCTCCGAGCTAATTGAATGAAAAACTGAAAATGCGTTGTTTGCTTTCTAATAGGGCTTATAAAAGGCTTATAATCAGAATCTTTTTAGGGTTATTGGTTACTGGGAACCAATAAAAGTCTATATTGGTTACTGGTTATTGGTTATTGGTTAAAAATGTGCTTGTTTGGTTACTGTTTATTGTTCTGGTTAACCAAAACAACTTTTCTGGTTATTGGTTGTGGTTTCCAGTTATTAGTTGAGATAAAATTTGTGGGAAAGTGGACAAAAAATTTTTTCTTCAGGTCAAATTATCGATAATTGATAATTTTTCAGGAAATAATTAGTGATTTTTGAAAATAATAATCAAATATTGATATTTCAAAAAAACCAATAAAAATTCATTCTTTCTGGTTATTGTTCTAGTTAATGGTTTTAGCATTTTGTAGAAATTGGTTACTGGCAATTGGTTATGTGAAATTTGTTTGTTTTGATTATCGGTTTACAACTCAATGTCAATTTGTTTAGGTTTTTAGTGGTTATTGTTCTCGTTATGATTGTAGTTACAAACCCTACTTATAACCAAAATGTTTTTGGGGTTATTGGTTGCTGGGAACCAATAAAAATCTATATTGATTACTAGTTATTGGTATTGGTTGAGACAAAATTTGTGGTAAAATATAAAAAAAATTTTCTTAAAATTAGTAAATTTTTAAAAAAATAATCAATAATATTAATACTTTAGAAAAACCAATGAAAACTGAGGTTTCAGCATTTTGTGGGAATGGTTATTGGTTTGTGGTTAAAGGAAACTTTTTTGTTTTGGTTATTATTCCCAAATCAATATTGTCAATTTTTTTAGATATTTAACGGTTATTGTTCTGTTTATGGTTGTGGTTATAAGCCCTACCTTATAAGTGTCAAAATAATTCTTTAACTATATTTTTTCACCATTTCTTTGGGACGCACACTTGCACAGTCAAAGCGAACTTCATTTATCAAGCCGTGAAGTGAAAATTGCAACGTTGCAAACTGATATCCGAATGACCAATTTTTGATAGAAAACTAGAGTTTTTCAAGTTGATGTTCAAATTCCTCTTTCCCAAAAATGTAATTTGTCACAAATTTCTGATCGTTTTTGTCATTTTTTTCTCAATTTATGTTTGAATATGTTCTAAAAAAGTGAAGCTAGCAACCACATTGAGGAACCAAGTTTCATTCTACTTCATGGCTAGACAAATAAAGTTAGCTTTGGCCCAGTCTACAATTCTATTGCAAGTTTGCCACTAATAACATCTTTCTTTAAAACTAAATAATGAAAATACTCCAGCATGCTGAGCATAATTGAGCCGATATTGAATGCTTGAGCATTTTAAGCACAAGCATGTGCTGAAGAAATGTTTGACCATACTCAAAATTTTCTGATCAGCAATAAATAACGCTCGAGTATTTACCATCACTATTGAAACTTAATGAAAGTACGTTATGAGGTACCTGCACAGTGGTTGCCTATTTAATACCAGAATTTCTAACCAGAAAACATCGTTCCTTACTGGTCTAGTACTATAATTATATAGTCAAAGGCTGTAATCAAATTATAAAGTTTTCACTAAAATTTGTAGTTCTAGATTAGTTTTTTTGAATGGTAGCATTTAAAACCTGCTGGACGGGTGGTTAATGCAGCTTGTAAACTAATGGAGAGAATAAAATCGAAAATAGAACATAATCTATTTTGAAGTTAATTTAAAATTAAATTTTAAAAACGAAGGCAATAGATTTTAGTAGAGTTTTATTACAGAAGAAAGAACAGTTCAAGCAATGCAACATCAAAATAAAACAGATGGTATATCGGATTGGATTCGTAAACAGAATCGTTTCGGCAAGTAAGTCCTGGTCATTATTCCTATTTTTGTCCATAGAAATTAGCCTACCCACAGGAGGGGCTCTGTGATTTAAAAGTCAAAATTTACCGACTGTTGAAGAATATGTACCGGTATTTCATAATAAAATCTCTCAAATTGAAAAAAAAAAAAAAAACAAACAAATTTTATCACTGGCGGTGGGGAATGAAAGATAAGAGGCTTGAATTTATCTCCTGTGATTAACTGATATACAGGGTGTTTCCTAATTATCGTCCCTGCACTTCAAAGGTAAACACGATATTATAACATAAAATAAATAAAAAGTATTTCATAAGTATATTATGTCTTGTTCTCAATAGCTATGTGTGTTGAAAGCACAGCATTAAAAAATTTATTTTAATATTTTCATTTTCTATGTAAACACATAGTTCTCACCACAAGGAATAAAAAGTGTCATTTTTTTTACCATATTTTGTATGGTTAAGGTGCTAGGGATTCCCAAAAGCTACAGCGAAAATCCAAAATCTGCATACATATAAAAATGAATATTTCTCTGTTTGCAACCTATGTATTCCTCAATCATTCATCCGACTGAGATGAAACTTTGTGAGTTGTTGTAAGCATAAACGAAAAGGTTTTCGAATAAATAAAAACATAAAATAAAACATAAACACTTTCTTTCTTTCAGTGGCATAGCAACCAACGCCGGGTAACAGCTAGCATCGAATAATTCTTCAAATCGGTTGAAAAATTAACAAACGTGAAAAGGACCTTTTTTGTTTTTTGTAGTGAATTTCTTTACGTAATTTATTCAGTAAACCTGGCTCTTAAACACCTAAGAAGAGAACGTTTTTATTAAACTTATTTTTTTCCAATTAGATTCTCCCCTCCTCTTTCCCTCCTAACTAAAAAAACTTCACTGCTATGTTTAATCAAAAGTTTCACACACATGGATTTTTAGTCTGAAAGCGCCTTCACTTTTTCCGCCCCTATTTCCACTCTTCCATAAATTTTATTTATTTTAAATTAGATTCTGCACACCTACACTCGAAACACTTTCAATTGAGACCTGTATCAATAAAATTAGTCCAGTAGTTCTAACGAAGAAAGGAGTGCAAAGAAACTGCTTGCCTATTAAATATACAGAAGATTTGTCTGATTAAGTATTAGTATTAGCCAGTGTTAAATTTCGGTGGCCTTTTCAGGATCAGGACATATTCTGTAGGTATTTAAAATATTCTTATAAAAATGAAGACCGAAAAAAATCATGCAAAGAACTATCAAACTAAAATAGAAAAGTTTTTTTACAAGTTCATAGATTGCCAAGGGTTATCAAAATTTCACTGAGAACATCACAGCTTAAAGATGCGTATTGATTTTTTCATTTTGAAGACTTCCCAAAAGAAACTGAAAAAAGTCACTAGTAGCTAATTTTAAATCGTATAAATCTGAAAAAAAAAAATTAAAATTTTCACGGTTTGACTTCGTCGCAGTTTAGGTAAATCCAATCCTCTGAATCAATGTTCTGCATACGGTTCTACAATCAAAAATTAGTCCCTGAAAACCGTGCATGAGTTTAACTAAACGATTTTTGTTGAAGGGCCAAGACCTCCAACTCAAAAAGGTCATCAAAAGTGTTCATTTAATATAGTAATCTCCCAAACTTTTGGAAAATATCTTCAGAGCTGTGTATCCCAGTCCCCCTATAGTTCGACTTATGGGGCTAAGAAAATTTTGGTTGAATAGTGAATATATAAGAATGTCGGTCTTTCAGAGAGGAATTTGAAAAGCTGAACACATTATTCAAGAAAATAACGACGTCAGGTGGCGCAAGTGGAAGTGGATCTGCATTTTCATATTCTGAGGTAAAATTTTACTTCATCTAACTGTCTAAAAGCATTTATTTGAGTTTTTGGGTCAAATCTGCTCGAGTAAAATGATAAAGCAATAATACTTACACAGACTTAGGTATATAGATAGTGTATTTAAGTGACTCAGTGACAAACGTATATTTCAATATTTCAATTATTAGAAAACAGCAAAAACGCTACAGAGTATGGATCGAGTTATGTTTAAGGAATTGTTGCACGACACTTTCCACATGTTAACCGAAGACATAATCACTGATCGAATATTCGCTTATTTTGACAAACGAAACGACGGTTTAATTGATGTTGAAGAATGGTTATTTGGCTTATCGGTATTTTTACGTGGTACTCTACAAGAGCAGATTAATTTTGCTTTCTACGTTTATGATTTGAATTCAGACGGAGCCATAACGAAAGATGAAATATTTACACTTCTAAGGTGAGCTTTTAAGTACTTTGTATATTTTTATCTGTTATTAAGATTCTTCATCTGATTACTGTTTCATTCATGGTTGTTGAACAATGTGGTAGAGCTTAAGAGTGAAAATTATCAGTAAGGAATAAGTACCTATGTATTTGTTGAATATAGAAATCAGATTACTGTGGTCTACGATGAAAGATAACTGAAACAATCTAGACTCTATCTTTAGTGTGGGGAACATACCGGTTTGAGGTATTAGGGGTTTGATTCCCATGACAACAGTTGCTACCAAAATGTTGGCGATTTCGTGCACTGCATGTTAAACAACACAAATATTTATTCATTTGTAATTACTTGTAAATTTGCACAAGTACCTTACAATTTCTAAACTGTGATAAATCGAGAGTATATTCTTGGGGTGATGTCACAAAGTGTTTATCAATACACGTGTCATCACACAGACGTATGTATTTGTGTGTGTGTGTGTGTATGTGTATGTGTGTGTGTGTGTGTGTGCGTGCGTGTGTGTGTGTGTGTGTGTGTGCGTGTGTGTGTGTGTGTGTGTGTGTGTGTGTGTGTGTGTGTGTGTGTACAGAAGCCATATAAAAGGTCTCGGAAATGGAAGCTAAATTGCCAATGTTTGCCAAGGTCTTGGTTTTCCCATACTTTGTTGTATAAAATGGTGAACACGCAACACTGCAACTACCTTACAATGTAAGTTATTCCACACCTAGATTTATACCTGAAAATAATTTTTCATTGTATTCATTATACCTAATCTGGAATTAAATTTTTAGATCATATTATTCACCAATTAACAATGAACAGATAACGAAAATATCTTTTAGTAGACTAAGAATACTATAAATTTTGGATTCTTCATATTTTTTGTGTTTTTTTTTTCAGTGTAGTACACATTTCTACTATCATTCCAAAAGGTGGGGTAAAAATAAAAATAAATGATTTTTGGCCTGACAAATGTGGTATGCCTAGAGGTGCCAATTTGGTGATTCTCTTACAGTCCCGACAGCATTTTCAACCCGATGAATACGCACCAAGAAACCAAGATATTATTTAACTACACTGGATGATGTCCACAGAATCAGCATCACCCAACCCACATAGTCTGCTAGGAATTTGTAGGACTCAAATTTAAACCATACTGATTGAAATTGAAAAAGATTGTGAACCTTGGCTACGTATTTAGGTGCATTCACTTACATTTTGAGATTATTAATTTGCAGCCGTACCTAGGAACAACACCACCAGTAGCCATTGCCACTAAAAAAATTCAACGAACCATGATTATAAAATTACATAGTATATTGAATGTAAAAACACATTATCGTATGATATGAAACAAGATAATACATAAGTGTTCCTGCCTGAACAAACAGAAAATGCTGTGTGACAAACAGCTGAAAAAAGTTGAACATTTAAAGAGAGAGATTTAATAATCAGTTTATCAGAAAAAATAGGGAAACCAAAAGAAAAACTGGTTATGAAAAAATGGGAATATGAATTTTGTTATCAACCACAAACCTAGAGTGAAACCAAGAAAATGGGATAAGGTGTTGATCAAAAGAAAAAAACAAAATAATAATTAGCCTAGGTAATGCAAGTTGCATATCTAGGTGTATTTAGTGCAGAGACTTTGAATTTTAAATTTTAAATAATTTTGATAGTTTTACTTTAAGCCAGATACGTAATTCCCCCTCCTAGACCACGTCACAAATGAGAAGAGAGACAAAAAATGTGTCAGTATGTGCAAGTGTGTGATTGTGTGGGTGTGCAATGCACATGCATACAACCATGTCACTTGCCATAAACATATTTCATTTATGCAGGCACTAAAACGCGCTTTTTGTCATTATGTTTCTTATTCAATTACAAAATTATTATAATTTTAAACTATACCTGTAGAACAGAAGTAGGCAGTAGCAATGAAACAGCTTACCAGAAGAGGCGGCTTTTACAAATCTCAAAATTTGTAATAAATAATCTAGGTGTTATTGAATTTTAAAACCGGTTATTCGTTCAAAAAGAAACGTAAAATTCACAACTCTCCTTTTTGGTAATTATCATCAAGGCCACACACTCGAAGTCCAGAGGCTACTAATGTAAATGGGACAGGTGGTTGAAATTCAATGACGAAATATTTTCTCATCACGAATTTCTGTTAGATTTACCTGTAATTCTGAAATTTTTTATTAAAAATTTTCTGAATTTCCACCCCACCAAATTTTAATATTCCTCCCCTGAACTTCCTGAAGTTAGAAAATATGACACAGTTGATTCATATCCAGTGACACGTAGTCTCTAAACAGTAATTTCTGATAAAGTTAGATGGTTTTTTTTGTATAACCACAACATTACTAAAACAAGAGCGTTTGTAGCATCGTTGTTAGGGGGATCTGACCTCCCTCACAACAAAAAATAACAAAATTGATTTAAATACACAATTTTTAGAGGTCAAGTCTGTTTTTTCTTAACTAAGGGTGATCCAGACCCCCCAGGAACCCCTTTATATACACCCATGTATTAGAAGCTACCCAATATGACGTCAGTGCTAAAACCCATTAAAAAATTCTAATCTCTATTCGATGATCAACAAATACAGTATCCTACCAGACTTTCTCTAGTGGTGGTAATCGACCGACGTGACCATTTCTGGTGGCAAAGGTGAGTTACTTGAAGGTTGCCACGTTGTGACGTCATAACCACTATGCCTAGGTGAAATTAACAGAGCAGAAGGTTCAAAAAGTGACACTTGAAACGAAGTAGACAGAAGAAAAGAAGAAGAGAAACAATTAGAAAATACTAGCCTACCTATAATCAAAAATAATTACAGTTTCTTCTTAAAATCATTCAATCATGGAAGCAGAAAGTTAAAGAATTTTTTGACTAATTCATTCATTAAATACTTGTTTGAACAGATACAGTTTGCTTAAATTGCCACAAGATGAAGACGCTGATGAAAGTATCAAAGAGTTGGTGGAGATAACATTGAAAAAGTTGGACGTAGATCGTGATGGTCGCGTCACTTTGTCAGACTTTACAGAAGCTGTACTTACAGATAATCTGTTACTAGAAGCGCTGGGGCAATGTTTGCCCAACGATGAAGTTTGTCAAAATTTTTTCACCACTCCCGAGACCAAGTGATGAATATTTTAATAATAATGGTATCTTCCATGTTCTGCGTTTAAGTGTAATGATTCAGATCGAAAAGGTCTTAGGCCTATCTTAAGCCTATCTTAGGCCTATCTTAGGACTACCATTAGATAGACTGCAATCGATAGAAACGAAACAAGATTTACAGGAATGAATTATTATATTTTAAAAATTAAGAATAAATTATACACAAAGCTGAGAAAATAGAAAAATAAAAATTTAGAAGAAACACTGCTATTTAACAGGTTGTTGCTAAATTAACTTTGATTTTTTTAATTACTGTAAGGTTAACGTATGATTAAAATTAATAATGAAAATAAGACTGCTAATGATTAGCAACGTTAGATTGACACGTACGTACCTTTAGCTAATTTATTATAGTTTGTAGACTAAGTAATTATTAATGCAAAATAATAATACAAAGACTGCGTTCAAAAAATAAACTTCTATATCTATATCAAGTTGGTTGTTTGTTTGTTTGAAATCGTTCATAAGAAACTTTCCTAACACCTCTACTGTAGTATTTGAACAGTTTTTCGTGAAATGTAAGTTCAAAAGGTAAAGGCATGAATACAGGTGCCTATTACCTGCGCTAATTTTAAAAAAATTTTCTATTTAGTATCAAAACAAGTTACTATATTATTTTATTTTCTTGCAATGTTTCTCTGCCACAGTGTTTCCCTCATAATCAGTCATTACATTTTAAAACCGTACAGCACAATCGTAAATTTAATTCTTCTACCGATTTATACCATGGTCAAAATCAATCCCACTCTAATTTTTCAGAATACTGTGGAGAACAAAAAACCAGAAAAAAAAAATTACATTATACTGTCTAGACCATCTCAAACTACGGGTAATAAATCTAAATTCAACTCATACCTACATATTCGGCGAAGAAATTATACAATACCTACCTAACTACAATGCATTAAAAAATATAAAAAAAACGAAATATTAAACCAGTCAAAAAGTCACTGCATCAATAAACTGCAACCAATTCTGTCTGTATGGCACGATTGTATATATGTGTTAAAAGTTGGATATTATGTTTTACCTGTTATTTCAGTACAGATGAAAAATTATTTCACCTTAAGCTCATTGAATAGATGTTATACTTACACCACAATTAGCCGCAGCCACGTCTTTTGGACGATTCTTTGTACTGTTTTTTCTCCCTCGAATAATTTGGACAAGTTTCTGACTCTTTGCTTAGCTGGGCTCGAGTGTGTCAGAAGATGCAGGAGTCGATCTGAAAACACAAGCAACTGAAATGAGCTGCAACCACTGTTTACAGATTTCTCAGGTTTTCCATGATATACAGTATTTTTAGGTGAAATATGAGATTTTATAGGTAACCTGATAGTGTAGTCCCACTCTATAATTTACAGGCGTGCGTAAAAACAGAATTATCTGTCTGATTTGTTGACTGTAGGTATCTGAGTAGATACCTAGTGTATTGTATTAGCAGACAGCAGTATATGGGTCAGGAAAAATTATTTATCACTTATTCAGGAGACCATTCTCACCATGTTGCAAGCGTAAACTCTTTGCTAAATATCAGTGGCGTCAACTTGGTAAAATTATTTGGAGTTCACATTCAACGTAGATAACGAATTATTAATTATTTCACCCGAAAACACGTAAAAAAGAAATAAAATTTACGAAATTATTTGGGGTTGAGCGGGTGGGCCCCGACCCTGCTCCCAAAAAATAATTTACAAGATTTTCATTTATTGCACTGTCTAGGATACATTAGAAATTATTTTTGGGTTTAATTTTCATTTTGTTAAATAAGGATTTAGTAATCAGGATTTTTTTGTGAATTTCGTTTTTACTTTTTGTTAGACCTACTATCTTATGTGATGAAGGTTTAAAAATGGATTACTTATTTTTCTATTTGTACTTAGGTATCTAGTAGCCTATTTCAAAAACCTCTTGGATTTAGCGTATTTGATTTTGAATATGTAGGATAGATACCTATGAAACTTTTTTGTGGGGTTTCCGACATTTTTATCACTTTTTGTTGCAAACTTTCTTTTTTTCACTTTTGGTTGCAAACTTTGTTTTCACATTTAGTTGCATATGACGTCATATTTTTTACTATGTACCTACCACAAGTTAAACATTTCCAATGTTAAAAGTGAAGTCGGTGCCAACGATAAATGTTAATTCTTTTTCAAACCTTTTATTTAACTGGGCTGTAAAGTTCAGCCAATTTTTTTATGAATCAATAATAATGTAAAAAAATCAGGGTATAAACCTTGAAATTTTTAGCAACCATAAAGACAGTCATCCACGATGAACTATTCTTACTGCTGCATACACCAACGATATTACGCAGAATTTCTCAACGACCGTATCATGGACGTATATTGGGGGTCCTGTGGGTCTGGACCCCTCTTAGCCAAACAAAAAAATGACTGACCTTTAAAAATTGCGTATATTTTTACCAGTTTTAGTGGTTGTTTGTTATAGGAGGGGGTGTCAGAAGAAACCACCGAAAACGTGTGGACGACCCGCTTTACACCGGAGCTATGTACCCCCTTAGACTGTACCTTGAGTTGACAATGATAATTCTGCAAATTAATGCAAGAAATCATTTAGGTAGACATAGCTGTGAAAGAATTTGACTGAATATTTTTCAGCCAAAACAATAATCGTTCAATAGTTATTCAAGATACAATAGAGAAAAGAAAATGATTGTAACGTGTGTGATGATTGCAGTAAGAGCTGTAGGAAAATCATGCAAAATATATGAGTAGCAATCTCTTACTTTGCACAGTCATGTATCACACACTATTCTTTGCTACACCAAAAAAAAATCTGACAAAGGTACATATTATTGCTGCAACCTACAAGCTCCTACAATGAAACTTCTGCTAGACTGGTAGTATGTTGGTGTGGGCATATTCTGTATATACACATCTACTCTAAATGACTTCCTCCTCCTCTCGCCTATTTTATTTTTTCTGTTCGCAACGTTTCAACTTTCGCGAATTCGTGCATTTTTTGTTCTTAACATTTCACTCTCAAATTTATCTACGTGCATAAAAATTTTCACTTCAAAGATTAACAGAAACTTATCTTGCCATAATGTGCTGTTTATGAGAGGTGTATACAAAGTAATGGGTAAAGAAGGAAAAATCATTAGTGCGCATGCGTGGTCAAGATAGCGATGTGTACAGTGAATGAATTTGCAAGCACACATGTGCAAAGTCTTACTTTTTGCACCGCATTGAAATTCATTTCTTTATACCCACTTTAGACATAGTATAAAGTCTACTTTTTAGGTGGGTGTTGCAAAATAGTATATTTAGTAACGAGAGCGTAAAGTGAGAAATTCTTGACGAATTGTAATGTTTGTAGTATGAGCCACAAGTGAGTACACTAACTGCCTAGGTTGAGATTGCTCATCCTGTGCTCGAGTTACAAATAATATTTTTTGCAAAACATGCGCATGCGTTCTCAATAACGATTGTGATTGGTTCGATGGGAAGAGCCAAACACTTTCATAGCGGCTGGAAATATCTATTTTACTCCCACTGTTACATTTTTGCTTCCCTGTCGCAAATTGATAAATTTTGCAACTTGAAAACTAGAGTTTTTTTGCTTGTTTTGTGGCATGTGTTGCAAAAAGATAGTTTTACAGGCTAATACATTATAGCTGACATGTCTAATGACGATTTGTATGTGCGCAGTTCATTATCAATGGGGAGTTGGCAGCGGGATAAATATTTCTTACGAATCACTTAAATTTGCATTTGTCGGAATCTGGATAAAAAATTCTGCAATTCAAACGATAGCCCAACAAGATCACACATTTCTTGGACAACAATAGCACTAATTAGTGTTAGTGATCCCCTGATACCTACTCGTATATAATTACAACAAAAATCAAGTCATGGAACCAGGAAATAATTGTTTCTTTTTTGTGAAGGTTTTCGAGGGAAATCTACATATTAAAATTGATCTGGTATTGAGACCCAGGGCGAAAGTATGTTTAGGTTTTGTATTATGGTCTCAGAAAACATTTGGTAATATAAGCTAAAATTCATATAAATATAATATACATAGTTATTACAAATACGTACACATTTCTTCGTAACGCGGTATAGGTTGTAATTTTCATCCGATAATCTTGAAATTTGGTACACTTATTTGGATCTTGACAAGGAAGAAATTCATTGTTTTTGGTCCAGATCGATCGGATCATGCGTACGGTACTTTCTATTATGTTGCATTTTTGGAACTTTAATGGTTGTTAAATGCGTAATTTTTTAAAAATATTCACGAAATTTGGTACAGACATTGAATGTATTATATTCCAATATTTTACAAAATTTGGTTTAAATCGGCTTAACGGTTCATGCGTAGAAGTGATTTGAGAAAATATTCAACCATTGGTAAAAACGGTGGTCAGTAGATAATTCCAGATGAAACAAAAAAGCTGAGTGGAAAGCAGGCCTACTGTTATTTTATTTGCTAAGCAATCACTTAATAACTTTCGCAGGAATTTTATAGCCTCGAACAGGGATGTAGTTAAGGGGAATAGGAGGGCTCTCCAAAAATGTTTTTAGTGTTGGAAAAATTGACTAGTGGTGAACGAGGGAGGTTTTAGGTGTTCGGCTGGTACGGGTTTGAATCCTCGTGCCGCCTGAACACCTAAAAATTTTATTTATTGTTCCATCATATTTAAGCAGACGAACACATTCGCTGACCTAAATATTTCGTAACAAGTAACGAATAATATTTCTACTAAATATTCACCGTTACCTCCAATCAGTAACCTAATTATTGGCGCTAGCAAATATGCAGACAAACAACAAGTCAGCATATCTGTCAGCCCAATTTAAGCATGTACTGTAAGTACACTTTTGGCAAATGTAAACAAATAGTCACCAAATAAAGTGACCTCGTAATTCGATTTATACCAGGACTTCACTTGCCTTTCTTTTGAGTATCAGCACAGATGTTCTCTGTCTGAATTTGTAAAGTCTGAAGACGTTTCAAGACATCACAAATTAGTAGTCCGCCCTAGTGGAAGCAAGACATAGTTAGGAATAGGATTATTATATAAGAGAAATTAAGTATAAGATATAGTGACGTGATAATTTGTGACCATGTTCTTTTACAAATCAAAGTAGATGAAAACGACTCGACTTATTTTGTTGGTCTCTATGTATTTCCAAGTTAGAAACATAACATTTATTTATTCATTTATTTAGGTATTTATTTATTTATGTATTTATGTATTTATTTATTTATTTATTTATTTATTCCGATTTTTTTTTGTTCAAGAATACCTACATTTTCTAGCGTGGCTTGCTGCGCTACAGTTTTTTATTTACTTTACACTTTTCAAAACAGAAATTACTTTCTACGAACGATGAAAAGAAGAACAACGGTTATGTTTCGTGTGGTATGTAAACCGACAAACGAACGCGTTAGTCAATTTATTGTTTTCGCGTAGAGAAGCATAAAATTACGATGAAAATAATGGACACCAACAGTCAGCCCCCGCACACTGCACTAGTTTCATATCGACGTTGGTAATCGCGCGAACGACACTTTTATTTTCAATTATCACGAACAGAAAAAAAAAAAGAAAAGAATACATGCACTGCGAAAAGCTTTCTGTTATCTACGTTCCACCTTAATTAATGCCGCGAGCGAACAAGTTCGCTATACATACTTAAGTCAAAAGCCTATTGTTGTTCCCTCATTTATAACGTATAGGCCTGTAGTACCTACGCTTACGCACGCTTTTACGTCTTACTTAAATTGGAAATCTAAAAAAAAATTTTTTCGCAGATAATTTGCCAAAGAGTCATCATTGTCACGGATTATTTAAAATACGTATCACTATATTCATGTGGTAACATAATATGGTGATACCGCAGTTAAAGGTGTTAACATTTTGCGTGTTAACTAAACTGAATGTTAGCACATTAAAAAAAAAAAAAATTAGGATAATTTTGGCATCTGTGAACGTAAATTTGGTAATTCACGGTAACGTTCTCGAAAATGGATTGTTATCTCAAATTCAGTGTATATTACAGATTATAATTGTCGCTTGGGATAGTGGGAAGTATAACTATGCCTACCTACACGGGACTATGTTCACCATTAAATGCGACATGGACATGATAATGAACTCGCATCGAAAAAGAATCGAAATAATTGCATAGGTGCGATTTGGAATTTTTTCCTAATACATTCGCATCCATCGTTAAATAAAAGGTGAATGTAAATGGGAAAATTGCCTAAACACAAGATAACTTGACACATTGTACCTAATTTTATAACACCATACATTTTTTTCTTTTTTTTTTTTTTTGGAAATAATAAAATTTTCAACCTACGGAAGCGAAAAATTAATGAAAATATTGTAATTTTGTCGTTTGGTAATTCCCACGAAAATTTGTCTACGTATGAAAATATGGACTTTGTAGCGGGCACATATAATAAAATGTGTTTTCTTTAAGTATGTTTTCCATGGAAAACTACTTATTAATCTTAGTGTCATGAAACGATCTGAAGGTGGCAGCTGGTACATTTTTCGTTTCATAACATATTCATAACTCAAAGAAAATTTTGACACCAAAAACTCAAATTCATAATTATGTAGACTGTATATAGAGTATTCACATTTTCCCTCCAATGCACTTTTGCATAGTTACCCGCCTGAATTCCGTGTGGCTGTCTATTCAAGACAATGCGAAAATACACATTTGCATAGTTACCTGCCTTAAAACTGGGCTGTTTTTGAAAAATGATGTCACCAGTGAATACTCTATACATATAAACCTATGGAGTATTTGATAAATTATCAAAATGCACAGTTGCATAATTGCCTTCCTGAATTCTGTGCGGTTATCTAACAAGCGTCTCGTGGAAGGAAGTTTTTCCAGCAGGTTTATATGTTATGATGTCATGTTTGAAGTTCGTCTATTGTTTGGTTGAACACATGAAATTATAACTGTCATTTTCATATTGGTTTGTGGTACAGTGGTTAAGGATGCAGGCTAGCATACTGCAGGTTGTGGGTTCAAATTCTCGGTATTCTTTTGAATTTTTTTATTTATTTTCATTTTTTTCTATCACTTTTTAGTCATGTGGTACCTAAAGCTGGTGCGCGCAAAGCTCACTCATTTCATTTCTTTTTCTTTTTTTTTTAAATACTTGTTAAGTAAGCGCTAATAAGTGATATAAAAAAATGGAAATAAATAAAACAAAAAAATTCATAAGAATATATAGGATTCAAACCAACAATATGCTAGCACACATCTTTATCCATTGTGACGAGAACAAATTTGAAAATTACAATCATAATTTCATGTGTTCAACCAAACAACAAACAAATTTCAAATATGACATCGTAGCATGTAAACCTGCTGGAAAAACTTCCTTCCACGAGATGCTCGTGTTATCTGCGGATAAACAATGGGAATTTCTCTCAGAATACGAGGTTGCATAGTTGCCCACCTTACAAGTGTGAGAATATTTTCTGGATGACGTAATGATTGAATACTCTATATAAACCAATATCATGTTATCTCGATACATATCAAAGTTTTTGATAGCCACGAAATTCAAAACAAACTAATACTAACTCAATACCATTGATTGATTTTGATGTGTATTGGTCGAACGATACTTCCGGTACGCCTATATTTTTTTTCAATTTGACTATAAAATGCTTACTTTCAGACCTATAACTAGAAAATTTAGAAAAATATTAATTATTCATCTATTACAACATACTATCTACGGTACTGTAATGATAATTTCGTATCATTCATAATATCTCTCTCTTTTATATATATATATTTCACATATATATCAATCACCTAAAACAATTCTCATTATATTGACGTCATGTAAACAAGTCTTTACTTGCCTTTACTGACTCAGTTGTTCTACATTCAATGTTTATAAACAAACATAAATACACTTTTCATAACAACTCTTTTCTATGAAACTATTCTGCAGATATTGCCAATACCCAAAATCACCATTTATGTCATTTCCTTAAACTCCTATTGGACAATATCTAAACTTGTATTGTCATAACTCTCCAATCATATCACTACCATTTCCACACTCCAAGAAACCACCATATTCTCCTCCCAAAACTTCTAGCTATAAAAACTCATGTAACCATGTACATTTTACCTTTTTCTATTAATCTTATTATTCCTACTGTAACTTACCTACGTAACTTACTATTTCACCGTTTTATATCTTGTTTAATACAACCTTTTAACATTTACGAGTATTTAATTATTTTGTAACCAATATTCTCGTTACAGGTACTTCAGGTACCGCCATTTTCTTTTTTATTTTGGCTATAAAATGTTTAAGTTTAAACTAATAGCTACGAAATCCAGAACAAATATTTACAATTCGTTTATTATAACATACTATTAATTTTTACGTGGATCAGCAGGTGGGCATTAGTAACACAATTTTTGTTTTTCTTTTGGCGATAAAATGCTTAATGTTGGACCAATAGTTACGAAATTTGGAACAAATATTTACAACCCCCAATCTATTAAAACATGCAATTAATTTTGGTGCGGATCAGCCTGACGATACTTCCGGTAACACTATTTTGGATTTTATGTTGGACATAAAATGCTTAATTATGGGCCAATAGATACGAAATTTGGAACAAATATTCATTACGAATAATTCTAACATGCTACTAATTTTAGTGTTGATCGGTCGAACGATACTATAATCTTACAGTTATTTTTGATATTATTTTGGCCAAAAAATGCTTGATTTTGAACCAATAACTACTAGATTTTCTAAAAATATTTACTATATAATGTTTATTTCAACAGGTTACCAATTCTGATGCGGTTTTTGTTTCGATTTTGAAAGAGGTAATGGTTTTAAACTGTGTAATTTTCGGTCAATAGTTGCAAAATTTAGTACAATCATCAATTATTATCGTATTATTAACTTCTCAGCGACAAATTTTCTAATTTTTGAAAACCTACTTTTTCTAACGGAGCTGCAGCTGCGTTAGATTTTTTATTTTACGATTTTCCTAATTTTGTCGTTTTATGGAATTGGTATAGGTTTGTATAAAATATTGAAAATAAAATTTTGAAACCATCTTATTACCTACAAATATGGTAAAGTGATTTTGAATGGTAGCCAAAAAAAGAAAAACATTCAACTTCTAATTAAAAGAGAAAAGTTTCGATGTGATCTAAACTACAGATTTTATTCGACAAATTATGAGCGTAACACATTTCGTGAATATAAATAAAACTGTACGTATAAAGGAAAGTCAGAAGTTCAGAATACCTTCCTCCTCCGTCTTCTCTAACCAATACCTCCCAAAAAGGAAAATATAAGCTTTTCATTGAAGAATCAATGCGAAAATCTTATTTCATTTCTAAAGTAATTTAGAAGTAAAAATAAGGTGGTGATGCGGAAAGGTGTGAGAACCGGCAGTTATGACGTAAAACATTCAAAATTTTAACAAAATCAAAGAGTTCGTCTCGAATGGACGACATTGTGCAATTTTGTACTGGGGTTAAGTAAAAAAATTTAAAAACAATATATAAAAAAATGTGGTTATGTTCTTGTGTCTTGTGTTCTATTATGAGTTCTATTACAATATTACCTCATTTAAAACGTAAGTTATTTGCTTTTGCTGAGAAAAGTATTGCATTGTTTCTATTTAGATTAAATTTTACCCCTTTTTTCCCACATAAAATGAGAATTAGACATAGCCGAATCGGATTGACATAGAATTTTTGTAAGACAATCATGAACAAGATGAGGTAGGGTTCGTGAGGAAAATAATATGGCGCATGAGCAGTTTACCTAAATCTGTTTACTGATTGCAAATGTATAAGGTGGTAGTTATTAGCTGGGCTCGATATAGCAAAAACTTTCTGCAATAAAATTGAGTTTCATGTTTTCGACAAATTCTGATAAAATTGAGGTCCCTGTTCAACTGAACGGTTTTAGTTCAAAATAAGTTGTATTTGGTAACAACAGCTTAAAAAATCGGTACTTATCTCTACATACAGATACGAAAAATTTCTAAATTTCTGTAGAAGAATGTTTTATCATTAAAAATAGTTTTATTAGCAGACCATTTTGAAATTTTCAACCGTCGCCTGTTATCGAGAGAGATGAAATGATATTGATTTACTTACATTGAAGTAAGTTAGTAAAACTATGCATATACGAGTACACAAATTTTACGAATTGTGGAATTTTATACCTACCCTGTATAAAAAAGCTAAATTACGTTTGCTTGAAATCACATCAGTAGAAGCTGCGCTGCTCCCCGCCGTAAACACACAGAATAATACTTCCCGCAATACAGGGTATTGACGTACACTCCTACGCCGCAAATACATAAAAGGATACTTTCCACATTACATAGCAGACGGAAAGTAGTGGAGCTGTGGCGGTTTTTTTGGCTACATTTTGCTGCTCATTATAAGAGGCACCCATGTAGAGTTCTTCCAACTCTCAGATTAATGAACTTCTGTGTAAAACAAAATTTCGTGTTTTATTAACTAAATTTTTGTAACTTGTATTATTCATTTTCAATTACCCTCATCGTTTCATTCGTGCTAAGTCTGCATATTTTTCATAAGAAGGCCGTGTGCAGCAAACGCAGAGGAGATCTTTGTATCAGAATCTACTCACCGAATGAGACAAGAAGTTCGGCACTTTTGAGCAGAAGAGCCATCGATAATTTTTTTAAAATTTTAGACCACTCAGGTAGCCGACACAAATCAAAGAAAAATACTGGTTTTTTGATCATTATATCTTACCTTAAATAAAATCTGTCACAAACATTTTAATTACCTTTCAATATGACTGAATGGTTAAATCCGCGAATCACATAATCATACATTATTTCTCCCAAAATTTTATTTTCATTTCATCATATTTATTTATTTATTGAGTATTAGAATCCCTCTTAAGACAAACAAACAATTCGATAATGGAACTACACATGGAAACTAAGTTATAAGAAGAAAAACGCAAAGAATTAAAATAGCTTGGAAAAAAAAAATCACAGATTTCGCATGTATGCAGTGATCTACGTCACTGAAAATCTATTCAACAATAACTACATAATACTGGTCTAAGAATTTCTAGTGATTTTTAAAGTCTGAAAAATGGAAAAATTTGGGATTTTTCGATATTTTTGGTAATTTAATGATCTGGCAACTCTGATTGTGCTGTTTGTGCTGGTGTCACTTTTTTCAAAATCGCAACTATACAAACACTCTTTTAATGTTCAAACACAAAAATTTTTAATTTTTTGGGAATTTTTGTACTAATAGTCATCTGAAAACCCTGCTTTTGGTGTCAGTGTCGGTGTCGCTACTTTTAAAACTCAGATCATAAAGGCTCCTTTTCATGGGGACATCAAACATGACATCAGTGTCATGACAGTAAGTGTCAATACTACAGTGCTATTGTGAAAACATCAACTGTGTACTGTCATAATATCGACGTTGCAAACTCAAATTGATTTTGATTTTAACGACACTTTCTAATGGAATTCAAAATTAATGGCTATTGAATATGAAGAGTGTCACAACACTTGTGAAAACTAGTATCGGCACTAGTCGACATCTGTGAGTCGAGATATTAATTTCCTGGCATTTAATCAACGACATTGTCAGGATTAAAATTCAAAAATTTGGGATTTTTAGGGATTTTTGTTATTAATTACCTGACAACCCTGTTTACGGTGTTCGTCGCTTTTTTCGAAATTTCAACATGTACAAAAATTCTAAAGTAAAAAACATTTTCAATGTTAAAACAACCAAAAAAAAAATACCAATACGGCAGCCAACCTTCCGCAACAAAATCATGTTCATTTCGTAGGAAGCTAAAGCCAAAAATAAACAAATAAAAGCTTAAATCTTTTAAAAATTCATTTTTAACTTAAACTTATTTACCCCTGAGAACATACACAATCAAAATTTTCGAAAACAATGGCACAAAAACCATAAGTGGTAGAAAGCTGAAATTTTTAGAAGATATCTGCATAGATTATTTGAAGATTTCCTGAAATTTTTGCTGAAATTGTACTTTTATTTTTCGAGATATTGCCGAAATCCTCTTTAAATCCTGTGATTTTATTGATAGGAATTCAATAAATTTGGGAAAAATGAACAGAATTTCGGCGATATCTCGACAAATAAAAATACGATTTCAGTCAAGATTTCAGAAAATCTTCAGCTAACGTGAGTAGATGTCTCCTAAAAATTTCAACTCTCTATTACCTACAGTTTTTGTCTAATTGCTTTCGACAACATTGATTTTGTGTGTTTTCAATGTTAAATAACTGCTCATTATGCCAAAATCAACAGCGTTAGTGGCGCAGTCTAGCAGAAGCTTTACATCTCAGTTCAATTGATGGCAAAACTGCCGAACTTTTCGTAATAAAAATCATCTTACACCAATTATACTTATTATGTTGCCTTTACATGCCCTGTACCGCCACCCGAAGTAAACTCGGTATTCACTAAATTATCAAAATGCACTGTTGCATAATTGCTCGCCTTAATTCCGTGCGGTTATCTACCCATAAAAAATGTGAATTTCTCTCAGAATACACGTTTACAAAATTACCCGCCTTGAAAGTGTGCGTATATTAGGTAGATGATGTAAAGAGTGAATGCGCTATAGTTACATACAGTCAAAGACTCAAAGACTATAGTAGGCTACGAGTAAATGAGACTGACAAATAATCCGCAAAACCTTATAGCGTAAGTACTAACCCCTGCATTCTGTTGCAGATGGATCGAACAGCGTCAGCACCCACACAAAAATCCACCACCTATACGCCTCTGGCCGACCTTAAATACCACTACCAGTCAACCAGTCGTCCATCTTCCATTCAGGGGTCCGCGTCGACCGCACTGCCACTCATCTCCAGCCAACGTTCCAAATATCGCGCCCTCTCCAGCCGCAGCCACGAATACACGAGAACCATCGACGAAACGTTGCGCATGAAGCTGAAGTTGGGCCAAATCCACGATCGAATTTCGTCCATCGACGCGCAAATGCGCCACGAAGTCGAAAAATACCGTGCGGCCCTCGAACGGCATTCGAATTTCGAAAAATCGTTCGACCTCTTCCTAGGCAAGCGATACGATCGCGTCAAGCAGCGACTGCTGGAGCTGGAGGCTCATGAAACCGAATACGACCGCTTGTGGGCGCAATACGGGGAACTGCGCCAGACCGTCACCATAAAGTCGTTACGCATTTACGAACTGGAGCGCGTCTGGAGACGATACAAAACCAGCGAACTGTTTATCAGCCACATAGCTGGTCTGCTGAAAACGGAGAGCAGTGACGCTGCAACGGGTACTGCAGCAGCTGATGGCACTGTTGTTAGCACACCAGACTCGCCTTGTCCAAATTTCAGCGTCGATCCTCAGTGCGACACTCCGACGCTGGACGACCTCGTTGACAATTACCGGCTGCACGACAGCCATACGCAGCCATTCGCGGACGAGCACTACGCGCACGTGACGGCAGCCCGAGTCGACGATTTTCTGGACAAATTGAAACGACAGAATGTACGATTGCTGCGACATACGCTGGAGAGCGAGAAAGTGAAAAATATTCTGCAGGATGTCAAGGAGGAGTGCGATGCGGACGCACAAAATAGGAGCGGTGCGCTGGCACATGACGTGGACGAGGCGGAACGCAGGCTACAGCTACAAAACGACCAACTGAGTGCGGCTGAGCGCACTCTGAATGAAGTAGTCCACTGTGGACGAGACCCTGCTGGAGCCGATGTCGAGGCATTGAGGAAATTTGTGGTGAAGCTTTACGACGCTATTTTCGAGCCTGCGTGCGTGGAACAATCACAATACGTACAAATGGCGAAATGCGTCGAGGACTATGTGCAGTCCTTGCTATGCCGGTTGTACTCATACGAGCCGGAAATTGTGAAAAAAGCTTTGAGAAGAAGTTAGAGAAGTACAGTTATACAGCCTGTCCAGAAGGATAAACGTCTTATAACGTCTATTATTGATTCATGTGGTTGAAAAAAAAAATCGAAATCGTTCTTCTTGAAAAATGCGGAGAAATGTGCTATTGAGAGGGGAGAAATCAAAAATCTGATATAACCTCTCAAAAATTAAGAAAAATCAACAAAATTTGATTTAAGCGCGTGGTGCCTAAGTATTTATGTTATTATGTTAACAGTGAAAGGGTTCCTCTTCAATTATGAACCCATTTTGCTAACAGGTAACAGTTAGACAAGTGCTGTTAAAAGAGAAATTTAATTCATGTGGTAGGGTGCCTAGGAATGCAATTTTATTCAGCCAAAGTGGAATAAATTCCAGAAAAAGTGCCAAATTTGTAAATTTTAATAAAAATATGCATTTTTTGAAATAAAATTATACAATTATTATAAAATGCAATACATGCGATTAGGTTTCTGTTTTCAAGACCCAAAACGTAAAATTTCCTATTAGGGAGCTAAAATTTTTTAAGGAGAGCAAAACAAGTACCTATTTTGCTTCCAGAACGAAAATGTTTGGCTCCTCATTCCAGCCAGTCAGATGTCTTCTCTAACCATGCATGTGCAAGTATTGCAAAAAATAGCGTTTGAAACTCGAGAGCAGTGTGAGTGACCTTGACTCATGCAATTTACAACACTGGCCAGCAGTTCATGATGCAAATTGCAACTCATCGAGGATCGCTCACTTTGAGCTCTCATAGCGAAATATACTATTAATTTTATCCAATATGTAGCATACTTCGCCTGCTACATTATACCACACTGCGCAGTTGATAAGCTCAGTTACTGCACGAGTGTTCATTTTAATAAAGAAAAAGGACTCTGTTTTTTCAAAAAATTCAGGCTTTTTACTCTCACAAAAATAGAATCCTCCAACTGATCGTTCAGTTCGTACAGATATGACTCGAGACACCCTATAATATTAAGTGCTTTCTGAATATAAATGTATTTTAAGCGATATATGACACTGCTTTAAGCAAGAAAATGTGGAAAAACATTTATTGATGATATTTGTTATTTATCTGCCTACTTGATTGTTATTAAAATTTTTGGTTTTTGTTTTTTATGCGACTTCCTCTAAATGACGAATAATGCCAAAATTAAAGTTTTTAGCTCTGAATTTTACATTTTTTGGCGCCGAAAAATCCGTTTTATAGTTATAAATTTGCATGTAGCTTTGAATATTTTACCCAACTTTAAGGAGAGAAGATGGCAGATTGTCTCTTTTTAAATAGTTACATCTATTTAATCCTTCGTTGCATCGAAAAACTGATTATACCGCCTTGTTTGGGAGGAAAAAATACAAAGAAGCAGTATAGGTTAACACTAACACCACAAAAAAAACTAGGTTTTCAAAAACCGTCACTTGCAATTAAATTTGGCCACCAGTTAATGTAGATCAGAGGTTACCAACCACTGGTACAAGAGTGGTTTCTAGTTCGAAGTGAAGTCGCAGTGAGTAAGAAATTTTTGTATACCTACCTAATTACTCTTAAATGTTAAATGATGCTGAAATTGACAATTTGTTCCTAATATTCTTCATTTTTACAGTAATATAAAAAGAAGAGAATAGCCTTTAAAATATTGGGTGATATGCAAAATTTCTTGAAGAAGATAAGTGGTATACCAGAAAAAAATAGTTGAGAACCTCTGGTGTAGATTATGAATAATGATTCAGTTAAATTGCGTAGCCAATGATTGAAAATTACGTATTTTAAATCCCAAAATCAGAATTAAATCTGACATAATTCAAAGTACCATCTGGTTTATCCACACCAAAATTGGTAGTGTGAGGACCATGTTCCTCTTCTCCCTTGGGGCTCAGCCCCAGTTGACAGACTGTGGACTTGGTCCATCACCAAGTCTACACACTTGAGTCTACGGACGTTAAAAAATAAATGTATGTTCATAGCACATGGACTAACAAACAAACTACAAAATTCGTTCTCCATTTAGCCTAAATGCTACAAACATAGCCTAGCATGAACACGCGTACATAAATATACGTACGGCGGTTAAATGCTAGGCTAAGTAACGAACACGCGCCTATCTCTCCAGATACTCGCAGGTAATGTTCCTGCGTACCCCAGAGATGCCTATCATTAGTCGCCAGTTTCCGATGTCATAAAAGGTTGGCTGCCTCACCAAAATGGTAATAAGGAACACGAAAATCCATATTAAATGCCTTGGGTCCTGAGGTTTACCAACAGGTAGCATGTTAGAATAGATCATAGCAAATATTTGTTTAGGATTTCCTAGTTATTGGTAAAAAATTAGACATTTTGAAGTAATAAAAATGTTCTGTTCTATTCTACATACCCAGCTAAATCCTGCTGCTTCCTCAAAATTCAAGTGCTTTGCAAATAAGCAGGTAAATAACAAACGTATTCATTTTGTTTCAGACACTGATTAAATTTTCGCAAAAATCAAGCACCACATGTTAATTATTATTTTTTTCGGTCGGAAATGCAATTAAAACAATTTTTTGCATCGAAATATGTCGAGTATTTGATTATTCTCATTACTGGAATGATCTGGCAGTAAATTCTATTCGCCAGAAACTTAACGAAAAAATGAATTATTCGACGGTTGATGAAACGATAATTGCATAACCCCATTCACGAAGGAAAAAAAAAAGACAACCTAAATAATTTTCCATCGATCCATATACGCAAGTAATAGAAAGTTTTTTTCCTCATTTTTTTAGAAGAAACAAATTCATTGGTCGAAAACGAAGATTTTAATTTCACGTTTTTTTTTTCCTAATATACGTTTTTTTCACAACATCGATTATCATAAAATTTTGCACAAATAATGCATAAAAAATAATTTTCTCATAGCATTCATTACCTACCCATCACCGAAAGAATAGAATGGTGGATATTGTGCATGTGAAAGTAAAATAAACGTGTATATGTGAAAAAAATAATAAATATTAATAATAACTTACGTCTACATTTTCAACCTTGAAGATTTAGATTCAGCTGGGAAATAAAAAGCGAATGGACATGCAGTTTACTGAAAATTTCTACAATGACGAGAAAAGAATTTGCATACTAATTCTGTTAAAGGAATCTTCAATCTATCAAAAACAAAAAATTCCAACTACACGAGTGTTGAAATTTTTTGGCTCAAGAAAATCTTGTGGAATATCTTTTTTTCAAGTTTGTTGGTATTCACGTTTCCAAATGAAAAACTAATGAACTCAAAACGAAGCTCTAAATTGGAAAACGATCACAGTTTTGAATCCCCATTTTTTCCCTTCACAAAACTGGTCTCTTTAATGCAACACATATGGTATATTCTGCACTGCTGGCAGTTACATCCAAAGTTAGTGGATTCGTAATTCAAATACAAAATTTTTTAGAAAAATAATGATAAATCTGAATTCGATACGTATGTACGCATATTTTTCGAGATATCGAGTTCAAATTTAAAATTATTTCTTTCATTTAAACATAATTATAATATATTCGTCCTTCAACAGACCTGCGAGATCTTTGCTTTTATGCAACGTAAAATAAGCTTTACTGAAATCCTGCAAACTATTCTGCATGCAGCTCCTTTTCAGCAACAACTAGAATAAAAAGAAGCGTTCTCCTAGATTCATATTATTTTTAAGAAATTTCTCTCATCAAATCCGTAAATGTGTACAGCTGACGTTCACTGAGAAGCTCCTCCCCCAGCCCCGATCTTCGACATTAGATAGTAAACTTTAACCAAATGACAAATATTTAATAAACGTTTGTGCTGCGTTCTCAGCAGTTAAGAAGTTGGGTATACCTATCAGAGATGTACCGAACGGGGGTTTAGGGGGTGTGGTACCACTTAATATCTGTGAAGTCAGCAAACCAGTTAGAAAATCTCAAATTTATTGTTGGTTGGTATTATTAAATTGTTTTTAAAAGCTCCTTCACCTTTAAATTTTTTTACTCCGGTTTTTTGGTTTCAGTAAACTGAAAAAGGCATTTTCTTTTGTATTCCAGATCATAAAAATAAACTCATAAAAAAAAACAAAAAAAAAAAAAAAACAAAAAGACAAAAAAAACTACTTTTCCGTTAGGATTTGAACCACCAACCTCCTCATCACAGACTTGGATCACACGAGCGTGCCACGCTTAATACAGAAATGTTTCAATTTAAATTATTATATAAATGAAAAATTACGTAAAATCAACAAATCACAATGTTGTAAAGCCAGAATCCCAAATGAGATTTAGCCCCATATTCACAAACGTCACTTTAACTTCCCCTCACTTAAATTTCACTTAAAAATTTTTTTTGCATAATTTTGTGCTCAAAAATGTGGGAACATTGTATCCCTTATGAGAGTTCCAATGTAAAAATAAAATGTTACCACACTCTTAACTACAAAATTGTGCCAAAAGTCATTTTCAAGTGAAGTTTAAGTGAAGGGAGGTTAAAGTGACGTTTGTGAATATGGGCCTTAGACGCTTCTTTACCAAGTTGCTTCCTCGTTCAACACAAGTTTCTTCCTGTTTTACCAACCATCACGGAGTTGTCATTTGTCAAGTTTGAATTCTCACTGTGCGGTAGGTTTTTTTATAAGCTTTTATTCTAATCACTACTGCAATTTTAAAATATACCAATACTGGCAGCCAACCTTTCGCAACAAAATAATATTTATTCCATATAAAGCTAGACAAAAAAAAAAAAAAAAAAAAGTAAAATAAAAGGTTATTTTTTAAAAACTTCTTTTTAATGTAAACTATTATTTTAAATGTTTATTTCAAAGTTTTGAACATGGCATTTCGCTGGGAGAAATTGTACACGTCTCATAAAAGCATATTTTCAAAAATTCCTTTTTGCTTAACTTATTTTGCGATACAAATGTGAGCTACAATGTTAAAAGATACCTGCTGGCCATACTCTCGTTCTTTACACTTATTAATGTGGCTATTCTACCCAGAAATTGACAGATATATTTTGACGTCGGAGCAGCATCGAGGAGAAGGGGTTCAGTGGCCAATGGTCTACCAGACATGAATTTTTCAACAACAATGCAGGAGCATCGATAGAATCAAATCGAATGCACCGCCATTTTGGGTCGCGAATGTAACGGCAGCGGCTCTGCAACTTGCAAACTTTTCGACCGTAAAGCCAAGTACTCAACTACTACTCCATGCAGACCTTTCTCTCCCTCGATTCAATAGTTAGAAGCTGTACAAGAAATGCTTCGGTTATGAAATTCAAACTGCAAACCACGTACCTACCTATTCAACGAAGTATAAAATACTGATCTAAAAGTCGTATAAATACTTCAAACATTTCCAAATTTGTATTATTCTAGTCTTGTCCACCATGCAACCGATGATAATTTAACACAGACGAAATCATGCGTGAGATTTTCATTTTGACACCTGAAGCCAAATGGCTAAGCGGAACAATTGTAGGTCTCTTTGAAAAAACAAAAAAGTAAAAAAAAAAGAAGTTATCTGCTTACAAACAGTCTGTTCCAAGTTCTTTCGAGTTCATTAATAAAACGAAAAGATTTCACGGACATATCTTTTTTCATTTCATTTCCACGGGGTACCATAAAAAAAAAAAAATAAACGCTAGCGCAGTAATATTTCTCTAGAAAATCCAGTACGTCAATTTTCATCTGCAGTTTAAAAACAAAAACCTATAATCTGAATTAATGCAATGCAGAAAAGACATTCGCAACCACTTACGTCGCAAATATGAAACAGATACTTCAAGCAACACAGATGACTTGCTATTTTCCAACGATTTTGTTTTGTTTTACATTTCCTCAGAAACTATTGAATCAGTAAACATCAAACTTCTGTTAGCCCTGGTTCGACATAGGAGCAACATTCCGTGAAACTTCCAGCCCCAATCTTTTTTTACCTTCCTCAAAATTCTGGAAAAACTACTTTTCTAGCTATTTTTTCTTTTTCAGTTTTCTCGAAAATCACTAAACTACCCAACAGGCATCAAACCTCCATCATACTCGCATACACGTAAGAAAAATGTATCGTGAAAATTTCAGCCTGATCCCGTGGGTGGTTTCTTGAGAATCAAGGAAAAACCAATTTTCCAGGAATTTTTTGTTTTAAAGTTTTCTTAAAAACTACTGAATCAATAATCAACTAACTTCTATCAGACCTGATTCTATTCTATAAGGACTCTTTTTCATGAGAATTTCAGCTCTATCCTTTTTGTAGTTTCTTTAAAATCATGAACGCAAAATTTTCTCAGAAATTTTTCTTTTTCAGTTTTCTCTAAAACTACTGAACTAATCAGCAACAAACTTTTATCAGATTTTCATCTGCATGAGGAAAACATACCGCAAAAATTTCAGCTCGATCCTTTTTGTAGTTTATTGAAAATCATTGAAAAATCCCTGTGGGGACAACACTCGTATGAGGTATATAGGCTTGCACCCCTCAACAACAGTTGCCGCCAAAAGGCTGGCATATTTTCATCTTTATAACTTTAAACAATTATATACATGTGCGTTTGTATGTTCTTACCTCTATGTACATACAAGTAAGATACATTATACAGATTGTGATGAATTACCTGATAAAGATCTTGGTGATGTCATAACCCAGTACCAAACACACTACGTTGTTTCTTATCACCTTATAGAGACAATAAACGATGTAACGTATGACATAATACCATATGTATATGTACATATGTGTATCTGTGTGTGTGTGCCAAATCCACTATATAAACTCTCAAAATCAGCTACAAAATCGCCAGTGTTCACCTTGGATTTGGCTTCCCCATACATTCGTGTATGAAGTGACAGAACACACAAAGCTGTAGATTAGGTACCTTCAATGTGTGAATACTTCTCACAACAAGGTATTCCACAATCCCTTTTCCAGTAACTTTTTGTTCTCCAGTTTTCTCGAAAACTATCAAACCAGTAGGCACCAAACTTCTATCAAAACTGGTCCTTTATAAGAATTACCTTTTGTGAAATTTTCACTCCTATCGTTTTTGTAGTTTTCTCAAAACCAAGAACACCAACATTAGGCGGTACAGACATATGTACTCACACATACATACACACATACATGAATACACATACATACATACATACATACATACATACATACTTACATACATACATACATATATACATACATACTTATATCTATATATACATAATTACTTGAAAAAATTAAGTGAAAATGAGTTTTTTTTTTTCATGAAACGGAAAGTCTTCATCATTCCCTCCCTAACCCTTTCATGAGGTCAATTTTAATACCCCGTTTGCAAGCAAACCGAGTAAAAAAAAACTTGCACCGGTCAAAGTGCACGCTGACGTGACAGAGAAGTTATTCAGCCAGAGAAACAGTATAATTCATTCAAAAATTCCACAACTTGTAATTAACCTGAATTTTAATATATACAAATCCCTCGCCTATTTTAAAGTGCCATAGTATATTATATACATTGTACATCATCCACACCATACATATGGATAAAAAAAAATGTAAAGAATCAAGACACGTTTTTTTTCTGTTTTTTTGTTTCGCTTTTCGTTTCGTCACACCCGTGAGACTTTCTCTCACACAATTGCCATAATTTTGAGGATACAGCCCAAAAGGAGAATAAGAAAAAAAATTCGTATGCACCGTACACATTTTTTTCTTCATCTTCTTTTGTTACCTTATTGGAATTTTTCTACGTTATTTTGTGACAATCGTTTCACACGCATGCAGACTTTCACTCGAATAGTGTATTTCTTGCAATTAGCTTTTGCATACTCTCTTACATAGGATAGGTACCGAGGTACCCTTTACGCCTACAGTGTAAGCCTAGGTACTTACCTAACTCAATGAAGACGTACGTATACTTCAAAATGTAAAAACCATCATATTTTTATACTGTCCATAATTCCATACGTAGAGAAGAAGACAAGCTTACGATTATTTTCACTAATAATAACGTGCATTTTTCGGGTAAATGCGTGATATATTCTGGACAAGAAGAATCGAATAAAGAACATCAAGAATACCTACATTATAGCTAAGAAGGTAGATCTGTGCTAAACTATGCGATTGGCTAATAAATTTTGCTAACAGATTTGTAAACGAACCGCAATCATACAGTAATAATCACAAATGGTTTTATTTTCCTTCTCTTCGTCACGAATTCATCATTTCATGCGTTTGTATGCAGAATGTCCCGAAGTCAAAGGACGTAAGTTCCAAATTCGATTATTGGGGTAGAAAAAACGAAGAAATTCGTCAGGAAAAATACTGAAAAATTCCGTCTTTACGTGTTAAAAACCCCCACAGTAGGGGAAAAAATTCAAAATTCTGATGTAAATTTATCAAAAACTATCTGCTCGCTTTAAGGCATGCACGCAATTCTAGAATTGATTATTCCATTTGCTAAGAGTAGTTAGTTTCTTTATGAGTATAGAATACCTCCCTATTAGTATACATCTCTCTCTCTTTCTCTCTCACCCATGCCCGTAAATATACACTTTCATATGATGGAGATATTTTTGTAAAATGTTTTCGGGCAAATTTCTTTGTCATCGTAGAGGAGATTGGTGTGTGTGTTTTCATAATTTTCAAATTTTTATTTAATGGGGCTACACCCCCAAACTTCCTTTTTTCTTTTTTTTCTTTTACCTCCTCTCACAATACCTACAAAAAAAAGTTTATAAAAAATTTATCTCATCTAACCATCCACCATACGAAAAAAATTATAATAAAAGCAATTTACCCCCCTAACTACTCACTTTACCAAAAAAATACCTATAAAATTCGAAAAAAATTATATCTTGTCGGGGAATTAAACCCAACACCTCCCACATGGCAAGCACACGCTGAGACTACATGCCACAGCTGTTGATGCAAGATAACAAATAATTTATGATAATGCACTATTTTGGCGGATCTCTCTCCTGCTCCTGCTCCCTCTCTTTCTCTCTCCTTCTCTCCATCAAACTCTCTCACTATACAGGGTGTTCCATAGGTAGTTACCCTAATTCATTTGATAATAGGGCAACTCAAGTACATCGATGTAAAAATAGTTGCCTACCTCACTGAAGCCTATTATTTTTCGGGTGAAGGTACTTAAATTGTATTTTAAGTATTTATAAATTTTTCTTTATAGAATACGGGTATATGAGCGAATTTCATTTTATTTGGCATCAAAATGAAGAGTGCACTTTGGCAAACAAAATGAGCTGAAAAAATAGAGTTCCGATAATTAGGAAGGGAGAAAATTGGCTTTGAAAGCGGAAAAATCCCCCAAAAAATTAAAATTAAATTTTATTATATTTTCTAAAATATTTCCAAAAACATCTCAGTAAACCATAAAATATTATGAAAAAGGAATGTAAAAAAAAGTATGCTCTTCCAAAAAGGTTCTATTTTTTTTTTTGCTCTATCTGGCTTAGTTTTCTTATAATTCCAGATGAAAAAGACAAATTACCTCAATTTTCATGTTGAATCGTTTGAGAAATTTTTTTTATACAAAATAACAAGAAAATTATGGTAATATTTCTCTTTCATCTGTAATTATAAGAAAGTTAAGTCAGATAGAGCAAAAAAGTGCAAAACCTTTTTGAAATAGCACACTTTTTTCTTAATTTTTCCTTCATAATGTTTCCGGGTTCACTGAGATGTTTTTAAAAATATTTTAGAAAATGTAATTTAATATGAATTTTTGGGAGATTTTTTTACTTTCAGAGCCAATTTTCTCCCTTCCTTATCATCGGAACTCTTATTTTTTTAGCTCATATCGTTTGCCAAGGTGCACTCTTCATTTTGATACCAAATAAAATGAAATTCGCTTATATACACACATTCTGTAACGAAAAAATCATAAATATTTGTAACATAATTTGAGTATCCAAGTTGAAATACATTTTTCATTCCTCACACTTTGAAAACACCATTTCGCTACACTGATTTTTGCGCGGAAAATTGTTATTTATGAAACTGTATTTGTAAACACTGATCAACTTTACTTTGCAGACTACTAATTTACTTTTCAGGTCTCTCAATTACTCGGACTGAGAACATTGTATTTCATCACAAATGTATTGATTTATTTTGATGTTTGATCTATCATATTATTGTTTCCTCACATTTGGAATAAAAAGTACCTTACTTTACAAGAACTGAAAATGAAATTGCAGGATTCACCTTCAGGTCTTGAAAGGTAATATACGGTACTATTACTTCATGCAAAAAATAATAGGCTACTGTGGGGTATGCAACTATTCTCACATAATTGTACTTAAGTTGCCCAACTACCAGTTGAATTAGTGTTAATTACTTACGGAATACCCTGTATATTTCTCTTTGTCCTTCCAAGAAGTTAAATAACTATTTTTCTATCTATGAAATACACATACATCTCATTTTTCTCACAATACTATAGATATAATGGGTAGGTAGATATTGATTTTGAACTTTATAACATTTTGCAGCCCCATATCACAAGAAGGGACAAATATGGAGCCATGAAATTTTTAAGGAGTACAAATTACAATATATTTTTGTGAAACAAATTCTTAAAAATTTTTTGGAGGTGAGGAGGGTTAAAATCCACAATTTTGTCCCAGGGTAGATACAGACCTTGAACTTGGCTTAAAATCTTCCTTGGGACAACACAAATAAGTCCTGAAAATTTCAGCTTGATCAATTGAGCGTTTCTGAGTGATGGACATACAGACAGACAATCAGACGAACAGGCAAACAGATAAGCAGACAAACATTCACATTTATACGTAAAGATGAATGATATTTATTTATAGAGTAGGAAGTATTTAATTAGGTACTTACGCTGTTTATATTTTTCTCCAAACTTAAAACCTTACCTATAATTAGAGGGAGCATTGGAAATGAGAACTGATTACCACATATTAAATACTCTTATATTTTTAACCTTAGATTTTAATGAAAATTGAGTCCCACCATTTTATGCAGGAGAAAAAAATGGGTTCAGGTCATCTGCAAATCTATCTCATCATATATTTAATATAATGGGTCAACTGGACTCAGAGATATTTGTTTGAGATGAGAGGAGACACACAGCCCAGGTAAACTTCTTCCTTTTTCTCTTTTGGTATCCAATTCTCTTATTTATTTTTCCTCTAAATTGAAATTTTAAATCAACGAGTATTTTTGTTTCTTATCACTAAGTACAATAGCCGATGTATGGGTATGAAGATTCACTGAGTACTTCTCTAATTATTAATTTGAACCCCAGAATTTCATTGGCCAGGAGAAAGTTTAGACTCAAAGAGGACTACCAACAAGCGTAATTTTTTTCACATATACACTTTAAACAAAACTTCATCCATGTATAGTAACATTCAGTAGTATGTTGAAAGATATCCAGGTTGATGGAACAGCTCGAGTACATTCGATGAGTAAGAGCTTTTCACAAGTCACATGAACGATGTAACGATATATGGTAGAGATTACTAAAACTGATTTTCTAATTGACACTATACTCATCTTACGCATTACGCAGAAGACACGATTAACAATTTCTAAACAGTTCCCTCTTTTCCCACTTGTGACTCATTTTATATTAATGCTTTGCTGATTCACATAAAAAAGGAAGAAATTTTTGGGGGACTTTGTGGACAACTTCCCTGTAGTGTCTCCTGGTTAATGCAAATGGATCGAAGAAAGAACATACGGAAGAGAAATGAAGTTTCATATGAAACTATGAAACTCAAGTTTTTAAGAAAAATATGACTGAAAATTAAAATACAATTAAAATTGTTTTCTAATGGAATAATAGGTGAGTGCGGCGTTGAGGGCAGAAAAAGATGAAATGTAATCCAAGATTGTAAACAATAATTTACCCGAGTTTTAATTTGCAACCCTGTTTTTCTCAAAAATCATTGATAAGTTTTTACAGAAAAGTGAGGTAAGTAGGTTATACATTTTTTTGTATATTTCTTCCTCCTAAATAAAATGATGAAACTTATTTCTTGAAACACCGAAAGGCTATTAATATACATTGCTATTTTAAAAGTGGAAACCCCCTCAAATCCCCTAAAAGTGGATAAAACTTTAAAATCAAAGGTTGACATCGATTTGAAATGAAAGATTGAATTTCGGGATTTTTTTCATTTTCCAACCAGAGAATGATGAGCGTGATTTAATCAACTTTTCAAAGATTGGATTAAAATTGATTGGAAGTGAGTCAGCGAGTAAGAGATTCCTTGAAATTTAGAATCATTATTCTTTCAAAGACAAGTTAGTTTGGATTCTAACAGCACATTCACCTACTTCTTTTCTGCCTAGTTGCTGTTTTTATTTTGCCATGCCAATATTTTAATTTTTATCGGTACACTTTTCTTTTCTTTCTGTCCATTTATTGTTTTTTTTTTCTACCATCACTATAATAGATAAAGACGAGAACTTTGTTTGCTTAAAATTCCCCTTCGTTATTTCACAAAATTAAATGTGCACGTGCCAACTTTTAAACTTTTTCATTGTTTCTACCAATAACAAATTGAACAGTGTTACCACATCCATGCCAGCAAAAATATTGAGTCGGCACAAGCCAAAATGTTGCGAAGCGGCACTTCATGCCTTGAGCCTAATAATTATAAAATTTTGAAAAAAAAAAAAAATCAGATTCAATCGGAGTGAGTCATTTTTCCATTAGACTAAGAGAGCTTCAGTGGAATTTTTATGAAGTTACTAAACTTGAGAATGAATCAAGAGTTTTATATCAGAGATGAAAAAATATTTTGAAGAATAAATCAGATCAAATGGAAGTTTTTCTTTCACTCCCTATCCCGTTTAGAACTATATGGGGAAAATAAATAATAACATAGGCCTATATATGTTACAGTCAATGTAATAAATCAGTCATTGTGAGCAATGCCTGGTCAGTATATAAATTGACATGGTTGCTCAATGTGTATAATTTGGAACTTTAACCAGTCATTGTACCCAACGACTACCTAGTAAGAATCGACTAATGTATGAAATAAGTTAAAACTGTTTAATTAAAAATAATATATATGAAATGAATTAAGGAGAATTAATTCTTTTTAAAAATAGTAAATATTATTTATTGTCGCTGCTAATGTACGAAGTGAGTCCAAACTATTCAATTAAAATATATATGAAAAAAGCTGTTGTGGGAACAATACACGTTTAAGGTGATAGGGGCTTGCGACCCTCTATGACAGTTGCCGCCCAAAGGCTGGCAATTATTTGTTTCTATGACATTAAACCAAATTACACTTGTACGTTTGTATGTTCATACCTGTATGTATGTACAGGTAAGATACATTACATGGGCCGTGATCAATTACCCGATAACAACCTCGGAGATGTCAAGGAACTGGTACCAAACGCATTGTGGCATTTCTTATCATCGTGACGGAGACATGAAACGACGCAACTGATGGCATAATATCATACGTATATGTACGTATGTGTGTCTGTGTGCCTGTACCAAATCCGGTATATAAACTTCTGAAACTGGCTACAAAATTTTCAGTGTTTGCCAAGGATTTGGCTCTCCCGTACTGTGATGTACAAAGTGGCAGAACACCCAATACTGTTGAAGACCTTCAATGTGTAAATATCTCTCACAAGGTATTCCACAGCTGTATTACCCGTTAAGATACTATCGTTCAACAGAACAGGTCCAGAACTACAATACTTTTGGTGAAAACTTTCTAACTTGATTACATTTTCCAGTTTTTTGAGTTTTCATTTCTCAGAATTGACAAGAAGTACAACCCTAAAATAGAATCAAAAACTAACCCTTCGAAGAACAGGTCCAGAACCAAAACATTCAGAGAAAACTTTTGTAAAATATGATTCTGAAAGAGAAATGAGAACTCACTTTCAATAGTCTAAATATATAATTTTATTATAGATAAGTAGTAAAGGTGGGAAATAGATGGTTGTGAATAGATTAGTTTGATATTTTTTTTGTTTATCCAACGAGGAATGAAAGAATTTCTCCGCATTTGGCGAAAGAAACTTTTATGTTTCTTCGACCTCAAAACTCGATCTGGAAGTTACGCTATTTAACTTTCGCACACCCTGTATAAAATGATTATCGGTCATTAACGATCTAGAAAACTCGCTGGAAGAGATTATTTCGCTAAATGGACACGAAGTGAAGCAGCATGCGTTTATTGTAGAGTGCAGATATAGGCAACAGATATGATGATTTTTACGGTGTTTATAAGGTTCATCTTGCGTTCACCTTAGGTACATTTTTTTAGGCTACAAATTAAGTTGTTGTAATACGAGCTTACAAAAATAAGTTATTAGGTAATCACGAAAAACAAAAAAAAGTACAATCGAGCGCAGGTATTTTGCATAAAGACCAGCAACGATATAGATAGGCTGTACAGATTATTTTCTGCAGATGAACGATCATCGGCATTGTTATTACTGTAGGTTTTCATCGTTTCTTTTTCTCTCGGCTTACTCCTCATTCTTTCGATCTTATAGCAGACGAAAAATTATCGACATTGTAGATCTAAATTTTGGACTCGATTACAAGTGCGAGTACAGCTATACGTACTCTGACGGAGAAAGTGCGCTTAACGAATGAACGAATGAATCGAATGATACACGAATTTTTGAACGCATCCGTAATATAGAAAGTACTTACCTACGATTAATACAGGTGAATTATTATAAGTATATCATCGTTACCTTAATACCGTGTCGTGGATAAATTGACTCGAAACATACAATGTTTATACCGTAGTCGGATACCTATATGGTGTGGCTATATACATATAGCGGATTCGACAGCAAGTAAACGCCGACATTTTTTAGTTTTTGTAGTTTCGTATTCGTCGCATTTTCGACGGCCGAAGGGTAAAAAAACGTTCTTTTACCAGAATCAAAATTTGTGGACCACACACGTCGTAAAGCGTGAGAAAAATGTAGGTATTCATTATATAAATATTATGGTTGTGGAAAGTGTAACAGCTAAACGCAACACTAATTGGATTTAAGTTCGGCCTGACTCTTTTCCGATGTCGTTTGTGGGTGAAAATTTAACCACGGGGCCAAACGTTGTAAATAGGAGTTTCGTAGGCTCTTGTAAAAACAATCCAATCCATCAAAATGAATGTTCGATGCATTCAGATCAGTCCAATTTAAAACTGTAACCGAAACATATAAGTACTTAGACTATCCTATTATGTTTCTTCAAAAACTGGAACCTAAATGAAACATACCGTTCCTGAATTTTATATATGTATATAGTAACATAAGCCTAGGCGAACGTATTATTTAGGCCAGTATTGAAGCTAGGTTAGCTTCACTAAAAAATATTTCGAATTTCAAAGCTAATGTGACTGGTTTCGTCCAAGGGCGTATATAATGGAGGGTCATGGGGATAGTCAAGAAAAATATGGCTTGACCTTTAAAATTTTGTATTTTTATCAGTTTTGGTGGTTGTTTTGTTGTGGGGGGGGGGGTTAGAAGCGAGCACTGAGAATATGTGGACCCCCTTATGACAGAGCTATATACGCGCTTGGCCTCATGTAGCTTCATTCTGTACCAACAGAGGAGAAGTAACGTTATACGCAAATACAAAGGGAGAAGAAAAGGATGATCGCCCCCTCCAAAAAAGAAAGACATACGGACAGGGAGAGAAACAGAGAGAGAGATAACATTACTGATATGCATTAGATAGTTGACACAAAACTTGAAATACGCCCTCTTTTCAGGTCCGGATTTTCCCCCACCAGATTCGGCCCTTCCTTTCAGGACAGCTTTATCCGCCTATTAGTAACCTCATTGCTAAATCTTTTAACTCCCTGGCACATGATCCTCATATGCCAGAGTGTAACATGGCTCTTTGACTCCACCACCTTATTCGAGACTATTTTGATGGCATCCTCATACATCAGCTGAGGACGGAGACCGATTGGTGACTGTCGATGAGATAGTTGTTGACATGACCAAGGGTGGAACGATCCCAGTCGTTGACAATGGTCCTTCGAGGAAGAATGTATTTGCAGCCTAATTTCAACTACTATACTGGCCTATGGTAACGACAACTAGTTCGCTGCAAATTTTAACTAATGCTAGAACTACCTGAGGGATGGTCCTTGGACGGTACTTAATCAAACGCCTTCCAGAAGCTCACGTTAAGCCCAACATAAACCTCTATAATAAAAAAGTAGGACGAAGACAAAGCTCATTCCAGGACTCGCTTACTATGTGATATTGATTATGAGGGATCTTTGGCTTAAGAAAAACCTAGCCAACCTACCGTTTATCTTATGATCGGATTGTTTCCTCCACGTTGTCATTACCTCCAAATTTTTGTTCGCTGCCATCAGTAGGCCTACAGAAAATATAATAAGTATAAAAATCTGCGAGCCACGAATTAGGGTACCTATTAATCCTCATCAAGCAACTGGCACTGAACTTCAAATCCGTATCCTTTCATATACTGCACAGTAACTTTTCGTTATAGCTTTACTTGCAATACTATTTTTTATAGGTACTTTTCATACCCTAAAGGCTTTCGAACATCTGAACACTAGAAAACATTTGGTATGTAGAAGAAGGACGTCCGACAGCTACTTTTTCAAGCTCAACACCACCAAATGAACTTACTCCTTGACGTTCGTCGGCAATTGAGATCATCTCCGAAGAAAAATAAATTCTTGAGATTTTTCCATAAGTCTCATGATTTTTAAATACACGCACTAAGGTCTCTCCTCTCCTCATCAGAGAAAATTCTCTGGAAAATAAACAAAATAATTATATATTCGTTGATATTCAATTTTTGAATTTTAAATAATTTTTTTTTTTTTGAAATTGGAGAGGGAGAGGGATTACTATCTTGAAAAATTGATAATTAAAAATGAGGCCATTATTCTACATGTATAGCCGCTTCGATTCGTAAGATGATTCTCTGCATTGATTAATTTTTCTCTCCCTTTAAGGTGCCAATCCTCAATAACTTTATTTTCTTGTAGCTTAGGTATAGTATTGAATACAAATAGACGAAATATTCATTAAAATTACACCTTATAAGGCCTTGGAATTTCTAATCAATGAATTAGAACTACTTACCCAACAGAAAACGATGAGATATAATTAATATTTTACTTAACTTTGTGATTTATTTCTGAAGAAAAGTAAGCTTGCGGCTTATGCATTTCTGGATTTAATAATTTATCAAAAGATCATTTTTTGTCATAATTCCAAGTACTGGACCTCTTCGATAGGAACTCCAGTCCCTGTTTTTAATATTTTAAAAGAGTTAAATTTATATCTTAAATGCTTTTCAACATGACGCTGGAGAAAAACCGTACAAATTAATATACTTTCCTATTGATCGCAATCATTTTTTCGTCCTCACCTCTAATTTTTTGTCATATTCTATTTTTAACTTTTTTTTTTTAGACTTCATTACTTTTAATCAGTGTGGCTTACGTGCCAATGAGAAATTTCTGTTCTGTTACAATCATTTCTCACCAATAACGAGTTTATACTCGCTTAGCGTTTATCGTCACGAATCACAGATTAATGATACATTTATCATCTCCCACATGTTGACGCACACCAACGACGAATATAAATGACTAAATACCAATAATACACATACGAAAAGGTAGGTACCACGCATATAATCTAATCTCCATTGGTTATCAAAATTATCGTTTTTAAAATACGTTAGGCTCCTTAACGCTGCCCATATTTTTTTACTTTTTTATGGTCTGACTCATCGAATAATAGAACGCTACATAACAGAAATCGAAGACATCCCCAAAACGCTGGAGATCTTTCAACATTTTTTTTTTCTCCTGTCTGTCATCTTGACAAACGATAGATCATTTCAAAAGCAGACGTTCTGATGATTAAGAGCTCGATCAAGCGAATAATTACCATAAAAACAATCCATAGACCATACCAAATACGGTGTATAAGTAATTCAACGGATATTTGTACCTTGGTTCCAGTCACACTCCGTTACTCTCTCGCGCTCTCTCTCTCTCTCTCTCTCTCTCTCCACTCTTTTCCTCTTTACCATTGCACAGTCGTCGTTGGCAGGATTACAACAAAAAGGAAACAAAATCCGAATAATCAAAACCCACGATTATTGTTGGTTTTTATTTTTGTGTTTTTTCTCATTGTTGGTCTAACTTCTTAAAAAAAAAAAAAAAAAGTTGAAAACGAGTTATAAAATATATCGGCGTTCTATAGATTGTAGTTGTAGGCAACACTTTACATGCTTGCTGCTGCACAGCCTACACGAGAGTAGTGCCCATGCTTTTTATTTTTTAGGTCTCCTTCACATATGGTTGGGTAGTTTTTAAGCGAGTACCTGGTTACATTAGTGACAACATCTACTTCGGTAGTTTCGGGTAAAGTTGATTTTTTTGTACTGGCTTGACACTAGCTCACTAGCAGGCAAATATACAAAATAGTGAGCCAGTAGAGTTCACATTTTTGAACTTTTTCAGAAAGTAGGTTGAAATGTTTGGTGACTGAACTCATAACGGAGACATGAAACCGTTATTCGTTGATCTGTTCAATTATTAGTACATGAATGTACAACATTTTTACAAGCTTTTATTCTACTCACTACAGCGATTTTAAAATATACCAATACTGCAGCCAACCTTCTGAATCAAAATAATGTTTATTTCGCATGAAACTAAAGCAAAAAAAAAATAATAGCTCATCTTTTGAAAGTTTGTTTTTAACCTAATTAATTTATAAAGAGAACGATCTTTATAGCAAATTGTAAAAAAAATTTTTATAAGCTTTTATTTTACTCACTACTGTGATTTTAAAATATACCAATATTGTAGCCAACCTTCCAAAACAAAATAATGTTTATTTCGAATGAAGCTAAAGCCAAAAAAAAAAAAAATCTCATCTTTTAAAAATTTGTTTTTAACCTATAATTAATTAGAAAATATTAACAGAAAATATGAAAATTTTTATACGTAGGTAATTTGAAAGACCTGAATCTTTCAAATAATTAAGTCATTTCGTGGCCTATAAATCAAATTGGAAAGATAGACTTAAGAAAATTGACGACCAAGATAGAAACAACAGAAAATGAACAAATTCATACTAATAACATGAATAATTACAAACTTACTTCTCTTTCGAAAGCTTCATCTCAATTAGTGGAAACTCCGCCCTCTTTAGATTAAAAAAAAAAAAAAACTCTATCGCAGCTACACTTCGCTAGAAAAAGTAGGTTTAAAATATATATGTATTGAAATAATCAAATCATGATTATAGTTAGGTACTGAGTATTTAAAATTCTTCTAAACTTATTAGCTTCTACCTCAACTTTAAAGGGTGGCTTCAACCCTAACTTTAAGGTTTTACTTCGACCCCATCCTTAAAGCTTAGTTTCTGCCTCAACCTTAAAAGATAATCAGAAAAAACTCCTGAACCTAGAAGATTAGATAATAAAATCAGTAAAAAGTAGAAGTTATATTATATACCAAAAATCTACCAATAGGTCGCTACCTCAAATGAAACTGTGGCGTAACGTTATGAGAGTTGAAAAATAGAAATGAAGGACCATGACGTCATAAAAAAAAAATTATTCAAGAATAGTAAAATCCGGAGAAAAAAAATTTCAAATTGCAATTTAAACATCAGTAAAAAAAGAAGATTCGATCCAATCATAAATTACAAATCACTAGATCTGATCCTTTTCAGTGTTTGCTATGAAAAGTTGTGACAACTTTACTACAGTTGTGAAAAGTTGAAAGAATTTATTGTTTTCGGGCAAACAGGATGCCGAAATTTCTATGATGTTTTTACAAAGTTTCACAGAAATTGGCAGAAAAAAAAAGTTATTCGTAGTAAAGAGATTCAAATCACAAGTCACATGACATAGTTAATCATGATAATTGGTTGAAAATCACAGTTATCATCAAAAGAAACAATGCTGCAGTTGGTTGAGCATAATAAATGTTGTTTACTAAATAAAATTAGCAGACACTATAGGCTTAACAGGATATATGAAAAATTACACATATTATCAAAAGAGTATGTAGCCCAGTTGGTTAAGCATGAATCCTATAAATTCTATGGCTGGTATACAAATCCAGGCAGGGGAGCTGGGTGTGGGGATGGATAAAAAATCAACTTTTGGAGGGTATTATAAACTTTTTAGGCTAAAACTAAAGTTTTTCTCAATTGGGCTTGAAAAATGAATTTTTTAGGGCTATTATCTGAAGGTAAAAAACAAAAAAATCACACTAAATAACGAATAACTCAGGAAAAAATTGACCAATAGTAACCCAAATTTGTAGCTCAGGTCCTTCCTTGTATTAGAGGTAATATTTGTACCGAATTTCGTCACCACTAGACAAGAATTGCTACAAAATTGTATCGAGTTTAGTCACTCTAACAGCTCCAGAGCGTTAACCACAAAGCCAATCGCAACAAAATTTTATAGCATATTAGACTACTTTTAAATAAATGTTTATTTCAAATTTTATAAATATTGCTAAAAAATTATTAATTTTATAGCCATTAAACTGCCAAAAATACAACATAATGGCACTTGTCAGACGTACCATAAGACTAATAGGCATCAAATTTAAATAGTCTTGTCCTTGACTTAATACCAATGTTTGGTCCAAATTTTGTGACTATCGAACAAAAATTACGTCCTATACCTATTAACAAGAATTGTACATACATGTATACGTACGTGGGTCATTCCATGAAAATGACGAAAATTGACAATTTTCATTTCTGAATTTTCAATTATTGTTTTTCAACAATTTTTTGGGAAGAATTGTTCATAATTATTATACAAAATTCAAATAAAATATTATGTGTGCATCAAACCTTCCTGGGAAGAAGGATAAAAATTTAATTTGTTCCAAATTGCATAAGTAATACTAATTGTAGTTGGTTGTGAAGTAATGAAATTATTGTAATGTAAACTTCAGTATTGTCAATATATCACTTCCTTTAAATGTATTATATTGCACCCTCCCACACAATATATTCTTTATTTATAAACAAGTTCCTTCATCATGTCTCAAAAAATTACCTTTGACACGACAATAGAAAAAATAAAAAGTCCGTGATGAAGGAAACATTCGTATAAAATTGAACCTGCCAACCAATAAACTGGCGTTGAACAGAAATTCAGAGTGGCAATATTAGTAGCCGTACTTACTAGTACATATTACAGTGTCCTTGAAATTTTTTTTTACTAATATATGCCCTCCTATGACTATCCATTACGAAGGAAAGAAAAAAAGTAGAAACCATCATTTTTCATAGAATTAGTTAAAAATGCAGAAAATGACTTGAAATATTGACATTTTGCAGATTGGATGGTGTAGGAAATCAGTCTGACCATGTGGTATGCCAACCAGGGTGGCAACACGCCACATAAAGTAAACCTGGTTGACAACACATTTGTTACGAAAAATCATAAGTAGATTACTGATACATCCCAACATGTCTCCAAAACTCATTTGGCATGTCCCCAGAAACATAAACTGAGAAACCAACACTAGATGTAAATCCGAAATCTAGAGTGCCTGGATAACTAGTCCAGGGTACAGTTTAAAGTAACCCCTTGAATGTGGAAATTTTGGATTAACAGGCCGAAAAGTTGGGAAAACAGCTGACAAGAAACGCAGATAACCCACCAAAGAAGAACATGTTACAAAAATACAAGTATAATCCGCCCTGCCATTTCACCCACGTGTAGAAAGAATTAACACATTATAATAAAGAAACAAGATATTACATACATACCTGGACCTTTATTAACATCAACGAGAATACAAACCATTTGAAGTGGTGATTAACAAGTGTCCATTCTCATAAACAGGGATGAATGAGAATGGGGGCACTGAACATGAAAATGTGAACATTTAATTGTGCCAGTACCGAAGCCGAACATAGAGTGATCGACCAAATATATTACAAGAACGGGCTGGCCGTAATTGTAAGGGATAAGGCCAAATCAAGATAAAAGTTTCCCTACTTTCGAATATACTTCTATGTTCGAAAGAGAGAAAAAGTTATCATAATAATGAAACCCGGTTACCTATAGATAATCAACTGACGTTGATTGTTGGCGGTAAACGGGGCGTATTTTATCGAGATATCTCAACCATTTGCCCCATTAAGATATACGGAAATTAGAACTTTTCTAACTGGTTGAAAAATGGTTATCTTTAAAGGATAAAAACCGGTGTCGCAACTTACGAGAAGTCTACAATCTGTTATTAGATTTTTAAAATTTTCTCATTTTTATAAACTTATGCTTCCATTTATCCTTTTTACATTTTTCATAAAAGATGTTATTCAGCACTGAAACGGTGTTTATGAGTTCAAAAATAACAAGAAAAAAAACAAGTGGTTACATCCACGACCATTAAATATTTCATATAATTTATCAACATATTAAATTTAGAGGTGTTTGTTGAAAAGAGCTTCTTACTGGCTATGATCGGGGAGATTATTATCTATCAAATAAAAAAAAATTAGGTTCCTAGCATTTTTAATTAAGGAGATATTTGCTGGTTCGGTAATTTTTGTCATTTTCATAGAATGACCCACATATAGGTACATACACAGTCCTCCAGGCTGAAGACATGGGGATTCAATTTGTGACACAAAACGGTATTTCAAAGCCCCTCCCCACACATTTCAAGCATCCATTCAATTTTAAATTATTTTTTTACTTGGCTGCAGTTTAGAAATCAGCCTCGTTTACTTATTTCGATCAGTCGGTGTCTCAAAATGAGATTTGAACCTCATTTATTGGCAGATGTTTATTCGGTTTATCAACGAAATTAAACGCATGACGACGCGAAGACGACGTATGGTGATAAAGTGATTGTCTTATATTCACTTTGAATGATTGTTGGCAGACAACATCGTTCGATAGAATGGAATTTGTGGTTGGAATTGATGAGGTTAGAGGCGTATTTAAATTAACGCATCACGTATAGATATACCGCCGCCGTACATGACACGCACAATAGGGTAATTTAATTTACTTTCCTACCACAGGTCAAAGACGATCGAAAAAAATTACAGCATATAAGCCCAGTCCAAAGGCCATCTAATGATTGATATAACGGCATTTTTCACGGCACAACTGTAGTCCCTTGAGGGATTTAAAATCGACTACGTACGATAGGAGAAATGCTACAATGTTGGATATGCGATGAGAAAAATGATCGAATAGATGCTAGCAAAGGAGGTGAACTATATGTATAGCGAGCAGACAGATGATAAGTGAAAAGTTAATTTGTTTATGTATTTTTTCGAAAACTTACTAAAAAATAAGTGTCACATTTAGTTTAAGCCCAATATCAAGTGCAAAGAGCTAACCCGAATAACTAAATTACTGACCACGAAGTTGTCGGCAGAAATAGAACTGAACTTATTTCGAGCAGTACCTCTCAAAGACACAGTTCTCTCTGATGTTTCTCAGGAACCAAGTCACGATAAATTAAATGTAATAAGTCATTAGGTCTGTATGGTTAAGGCGGGGTCGAGGATCAAGTCAGTACCTTCCAGTAGTAATTTTGTCGGTTGAATTGAGGTATAATGATATCTGTATTGGGAATGTAGGTATAATGTATAAAGCCTGACTCGTATCTGATGCAAAAGTCGGCTCCAGGGTTTTATTTTTTGAAGGGGGAGGTCATAGTGATGGAATAAGTTACTTGAATTCCCATTTAAGTAAAACTGATCAGCGTATCTAAGCCCCCGCAAAAGAGGGATCGAAAATACATTCATATGAGATAGGCCTGGGGCATGAACCGCTAGCCTTTCTAGAGTTGCCCTGCTGTTAAGCATAATTATAAATGTAGGAACCAGCAGGTTCCAAACCTTATAATAAACATCCATAATGTTTTTACGCCATAGTAATAGCTCTAGTTCGAATCCCGGCTTAGACACTACATATTAACAACTATCCAACAATGAAAATGGCTGCATAATCACAAAATGACGCTCGGGCCATCTCTTTGTATGCAACAATAGGTATCTCAAGATCTATCACCAGGATAATGCATTCATTTGTACTCTGAAGAAAAATAAAATTCAATTCTACTAAAAAAAGATAAATTACAGGACTTTGAGCCCCTCCAAAAGATTGTCAGAGGTTAACGTAGCCAGCTGTATGCTGCAAGTCTGTAAACAAGCTGGCAAAAAACTAAGGATATTCGATATACCTATACGTATTATTTCTTCCACTAGGGATAAAAGTCTATGGAAATCATATCTCAGGAATAAACTAACATTGTTGGCAATAAAATAGTCATATTGTGATACCTAACATTGGTCTTTATTTGCCAGCAATAGTCATAATCAAAGTTCAAATATCTGCTTTTATTTAAAAATAAGGATTCAACGAATTTCGGTAATTAATTAATCTATTAAAGATATTCGCATGCATATGTAGAAAATAATTTAACCAAAAATCTCTTTAAAAAAAAAAACACTTCAAAATTAAAATTTTCTGATTGCTTCCGATTGGGAAAATATTGAGTTTTACAAATAATGTTCCACATCTTATCCAGTAAAGGTAGAAACAAAAAGAACTTGCATATGATTTGATATTACTTTTTCGACAAAAAACGTCTTTCAAAGAGGGATATACATCATAAAAAAAAATGTAACAGAAAAAATGTGACAGAAAAAATGTAACAACCGAAATTATGATGTCATCAGCCCCTCCTCCTGCCAAAATGTCTAAGTTCAAAATTATGAAGCCATCAACCTTTCCAACTGCTAAAATTTCCAAGTCTAACATGATGATCAGTGTATTGTATTTTTCCTGATTAGCCCCATAATATCCTCAGACTGATTTCTAAATAAATAAATAAATAAATAAATAAATAAATAAATAAATAAATAAAATAAATAGATATATAGATAGGTAAATAAAAATCAATATAATAAAAGTACAAGCTGTTAATTCGTTTGTAAAAATTATTTTACAAAATTATTTCCCCGATATTATTTTGCCAATTATTCCCAGATATTTGATGCACATGCGCCATTATCCACACAGCCAAAGAAAAAAAATTAATTTCTCCCACTGAAACAACGAATTCTGCAGCATTACCTGTAATAAAGCTCTTTACAAGTGGGAAGGTGATGAGAGATGAATCGCCATTTTGTGTTGTATACATATGTGACAGTTATTTATCATAACAGAATAGTTCCAAAGTAATAATTGATAAAAGAGGGTATTGAACAGCAAGTTATTAGACATAAAAAGAACATAAAAGTGGTAAACAGCAATGAACATCAAGAGAGTTAAGAATCAATCAGAATGAATCAGAATGAATGAATGTAAGTAGAAAACATATGAGATTATATATTAGTTAGATTATTAAACTAATGGGAAGGTTCGAGCAATTTTACAGAGTGTTGGAGAAGGGTTGAAATCTTATTAGTTAACAGTAATGTACGTATATGAAGTATAACCAATGGTCTTATGAATATATGACATAATTAATAGAATTTAAGATATGTGTAAGACAGCAGAACGGTTGTAAACAAGAAATGAGATCACAGTACTGTGTAAACAAAGTAACTGTTTACGTGGAAAGATGATGTCATCAGGCAAGTCAAGACTTGTCTGAATGATGTGAGTGTTTACAAGTGGAATTAGAATGGAAAATAGATTGAAAGTAATGATGATGATGATGATGATAATAAATGTACAAATTTGAGAAAGTATTATGTACGATATAAAAATATACAATATATATATACCAAGTAATAATAAACAATGTAAAATTCATGAAAAAACAAATAACAAAAGATGGTGGCTGATCTCTTATCATTCTTATGGCATACCTGCTAATAAATAGCCTTACCTACAGATATTCCAGCAAAAATCCATGGCTGGCACAAACCTAAGCGTCACGGAGCGGCGCTTCAAGGCTTGTAATTGATGTAAATAAACAGATAAATAGATAAATAAATAGACTATTGATTTGAATAAGTACCTACCTAGGTATGTTAAAATGTAGGATGATGGACATTATTTCAGCTGTAGCTAAAGGGGCTGATGACGTCTTAATTTTAGACTTGGAAATTTGGGGGCATTGTTAGTGGTTTAAAGGGCGCCCTGTTGAAATTTTACGTATCTATTTATTGTATATTGATACGGATACTTTGAAGATGTTTTCCGAAAAAATCGATAGTTTCTTTGACACTACCACATTTTGTATTTTTAATTTTTTTTTCTTCCAATTCCTTCTTAAATCAAACCAAAATTTAATTTCCTAAATAGGTACCATTTTAAAACCAGCATCGAATGAAAAGTATTGAGTAATACATCTGTATTCACTCGGATCGAATACACCCAACAGGTGTTTCGTCCTTCAATTTTGGGAAAGAGTAAAATTAGTAAGAATTTTAATTAATTTCGGTCGAGATGAGGTGGCTCTTCGAAGCAGTTTAACCAAGAGGACGAAATTTCCAATTTAGCCAGCTTTTGAAGAAATAAAATCAACAAGCAAAAACAAAAAGTCACCGATTACACGATTTTATTTTGCCAAATTGCAAGAAGATGAGACAAACGCCACTCAAACAGCCCCGATCAAGACAATTAATTTATAGAAGTCGTTCACTACCAAAATAATGACGTTCGAAATGACCTAATGAACGATTGATTCATAACGAACGACAATATTCTACCAGAGAACTACCTACACGTGCATCCACAATGGACGTCGAAGTCGTAAATTAATTTTTCTGAATTTTATGGATGGAATTACTGGCGGAGGTCGACCACATTTAATTGAAGCTCTTTATACCCACGTGGCACCTACCCGCATGATTTAAAACATACTTACCTAATTAGATAACATTCTGTCATAAATTCTCAATTTTTTCCCTCCAAATTAATGTACCTACGCACGGTGTCGACCTAAATCATAATTCTTGTATTGAACTTCCTCGTCTTCCACTCGATAATTATGTACTAATTAAATTCCGCATCTGCAGTTAACGTGTGCGTCATCAACGTTCAGAAATATCAAATATCGCACAACTAACGGATTCTTGTTATATTTAGTATTCGACAGCAACGGTTTGGCGTAGGTTACAAATTTCGTGTGGAGAGTTGGATAGGGAAAACTACACAGAGAAAAGACAAAAGAAAATATGCACGTTCGAAAACGTTTCCTGCGTAGCAACTAATAACTAAAAAGCCCACTCAAAACCTTTAAGCTATATAGTCAAAGCTCAAAACTGCTGCAACGTACGACGAGCCGTAAGCCAATGAGATTTTAGTTTTTAAGGAAGGTATCTATACTCTGGCGTATTATTATGAACGTTCGTTAGACTTAATCAAATGTTAACAAATTTTTGTTAGAATTTTTTCATATTATGAACTGATCGTTACGTCGGCGTACGTTAGAAAGTCTACCATATAATTCATAAGAGTGATGAGTTGATAACTGATAAGCATGACCTTGATGAGAACTCATAAAAGTCGATTGTTTAGAGAAGGAATGAAGTTAACGAACCTTAACAAGACACGAGCGTCTAGCGTCTCGTGAAAGGAAGTTTTTTCAGCAACGGTTACATGTTATGACATCATAATTCAGGTTCAGTTGGACTTCAAAAATTTTACAAGTCCTTATCAGTAAGTATCTGTTTCTTTTATTAATTAATTCGTTAAATTTCGAATTTTAGTTCCTTCTACATGAATAAATTGTTAGCAAAATAAGAACTTGATTATAGTGTTCTTTGTGATAATCATTACAATTGTGAAAAAATTTGAAGGAATTAAAATTAGAGAACAGTCATTCATACAAAACTGAAATTTTGCAAAAACATGGATGTATGTTAGTTGAAGATTCTGTGAAAATGTCAGGTTTCCACAACGAATGGTTCTCTCAAAATTTTTCTCAATAGTCTTGAATTTCGCCAAATTTTTTCTCATTTTCAGTGATAATTATCAGGAACACTAATCAAGTTCATATTTCGCAACAGTTAGTGATATAAAATTTAATTACTGGAAGAGTAACAATTTATTCAAGAAACTAAAATACTAAATTTAATGAATTAATTAATTAAAGAAACTGATACTTAGTACTTACTGATAAGGACTCGTAAAATTTTTGAAGTTCAACTGAACCTCAGTCATGACGTCATGTAACTCTGCCGAAAAAACTTCCTTTAACGAGACACTTGTTAACAAAACCTCCAAACCACTCTGTTGTGTGCCTGTAAATATACACTTGCATGTGGAGGAAATATTTTAGGCAAATTAATACATCAAATGGTATAATAATATTACATTTTTGTTAACACTTTCTCACATTTCTATGATGGCGGTATAGTAGAAAACGAGTTCGTCTATCATTTACCTATCAGTTTGCCCGTATATGTTGGTAAATATAAGGCATTCTTTAACTTTTTGTCTAGTTTCACCGCATAACAAACCTTAACAAAAAGTTACGGCAGAGTTAACGAATTTGTCAACTCTAACAAATGTTCTTAATAGGGCACCTGTTCAGAATAAGAAGTGCCATCTACCATCCACGGTAGACAGCGAGGTGAGGGTGAAAAGAGGGAAAACGCTCTCACAATGGATGACATGATACAATTTACCAATCTACCATCAAATGATTTCTGATTGAAGCATTTTATCTTAATCATTGTGAACTAGGGTGAGAGCACCTCGGTCGCCTGGCGCTTCTTATTCTGAACAGACCATAGAAACCTCTTCTCTTTCAATCAGTAATTCCTTAGCCGCTATTTAAGCTGAAAAGCTGAATTTAATACTTTTGAAAAGAAGAGTAAATTTACTCGAATCCATATTTCATCAAAATTATTATTCATCCTTCGCTATTTGAGAATAAACGAATGAAAAAAAAAGGCTAATTAATGAAAAATATCCCGTTTTTATACTGTTTAGATATACAATTTCAAAAAATTTTTAAACAAAAACCAAAGCAAAATAAAGTACAAAAAAAAAATATACAATAAAGTATTTCATAAAAATTTTGTCATCTCCCCTTCAGTCGTAAAAGTACGACTATCGAATAAAGTTATTTGGTCATTTACCACGTAAGTACTTATAACGGCAGTACAATGTGAAGATACTGGTGTCATAAATAGGTAAGGCTTAGGTATACATCTTTCACATCGACAATGTAAAGTCACACATTGTTCTTAACGTCTTGTGGTCATTCACGCGCAGTGTATATAATATGTGGCGTGTAAAATACGTTGTCTTTCTTTCTCGCCCGCTCTCTCCATTGATAAAAAATTCTCGCATGTTCATTTCCAGGCAACTTGACTGGCTACGTAGGTAGAAAGGAATTCGAAACGTGCTCCAGTCGCAAATCCCGTTTTACTGCTGGAACACAACCGTACACTCTTCACGACCATATGATTTACACCTGCAGTGCATGTAAAAAGTATAAAATCAGCTGCAACACGAGAAACAGTCATAGACTCGACATACCGCTGTACCCAACATAGCCAAATAAAACACAAAACATAGAAAGAAATTATTCTTTTTACACAAAACCTGTCAACATAGATCACAAAATTTCGATTTTTTTTTTTTTTCTTCAAGAAAAGCTAATCGAATTGTGTACAATTTAAATAACTTTCGACTAAAAAATAACATTTTTTTTGGTCTATTCATTTAGTTCTTTTTTTTTTTTTTTTTTTAAACGTAGGCCTAGAGCTTTGATTAATTCGAATTCTTTTGAAAAACGGAGGCGGAAGACAATATTGAATAAAAACAAACATAATTAAAAACTGGCAAGGGGAAAAGCAAAACAACAGAATTCTGTAACATTATTCAGAAAGGTGATACTTTTCTTTGGCAAACGTGAAAGGGTAATATACTGTACCTACGTATTTATAGATGTATGTATTATAATATGTATAAATATATACCTGTGCCCACGAGGTCTGTGAAATGTAAAGTATAAACGTGATTCGATTTTGTATCGAATTACAAACAATATAAGTACCTATTGAGAAGTGGTTGTGTTTAGAGAGGGAGCAGGGTGTGGGGGATGGTAAGTGATGAAGTATATTATTTAGGACAGTATAGGTACATACACTATACACCTAAGCTTATACGTCGCATACAAAATAAACCGTCTATAAAACATTCGATAAAAACTGCCCAATGGTTTTAAAAATCGTTAATAGACAACTGACATACGATATTATTATTGACGAAACGAGTATCTGATGTGAGGTTTGGTGCTGGATTATTTCTAGAATTTTATATTTTTTAGGAGTGGGAGTCCACAGACCTGGCTTATGCATACTCGACTGAGATAAATCATTTTTCGAATATTTTGTCCCATATAGTGGCTCTTCGAAGTAGTTTAACCAAGGAAGTGTGAAATTCTGGATTTAGCCATCTTTTTGGAAGATATAAAAATCATCAAGCAAAAAAAGAAGGCATCGATAATACGATTTCGTCAAATTAAATCGAGCTAGGGAGTAGGACACCACCAAACACCCCACATGAAGTGCGCCTGGTCCCAGACTCAAACCACAGTCGGGAGACAACATAAGTTTCGGTGGCATATGCAAAAAAAAGTTAAATGATCGAAAGTTTCCCGCACCGAGAGCTAAGAACTATAGATTTTATGAGAAACGTCAAGAAACTAAATAAGAAAATTACTAATTTGTTGTTTTTCAACAAAAATTTTGAAGGAAAAAACGACAGAAGGCGCCAAAATTCGTCCAAACTTCACGTAAAAACTTCGAACCGCATTAACTGACATTCTGAATATTGGAACTTGAAGGTTGACATATACGAAGTATGACATTAAAGTTTGTAAACTACTTCTCCAAAAAATTATTTATTGAAAAGAAACAAAAACAAATTAACAATTCCGCCCTTCACTTTTTTCTAGTTTACATAACGGTTTCCGAGATGATTTTCCTTAATTGTTTAACTTTCGAAGATAAGTGGATACAAGAAGGGGAAGAAGGGATAATTTCCCCCAACATTCCAAAAAAAAAGCCGTGCGAGGGTCCTCCTCACATATTTAATGTGTAAACATTCATGACTTTAACATTAACCAGGACAAAAAAATGCTTGTGTGGGTAAGTGTCATGCCGCCATGCGCCACAGAGAATCTGTGTGTATGTGTGCGTGCATGTATTGCGCTGCCAGCTCGCCACAGATGTCTGCTTGTGAGTGAGAGTGAGTGTAAGTGTGTGTGTGTGTGTGTATTATGTGATAAACAGAATTCAAAACTGGACAGAGCACCATGCAGTTTTTTTATGCAATCTCAACTTTTTTGTATCTAATATTTTTTTACACAATGGAGGAAGCGGACTAGTGAGCAAGAATGTTTACACATTAAAAAGGCTTTGGGGAGGACAATTCTTTTTGCGCTGAAGTATCCACAGAGTATTAAATATAATAGAGGACGCACATTCATTTAAATGCTGCAACGAAAAATGGGCAGCGCTTTCGAAGCTATTATCCCCACTCCTTTAGTACCAAATTCGAATTTCCTTGTTCCTCATTTAGGTTCATGGCCAATAATCAGAAATTTTTTGTCTGAATAATTTAATCAAATTTAATCAAATGAACGGATAAATGTATAATTATCAAATTAGAAACCACAATGAACACGAATTTTGTAGATAAAAATGGTCGGTACCTTAGCAATGGAGGATATTTTGATCGTAATAGTGGTACCATTTTTTGTTTAACATGCATCCTCTATTACATTTAATACTCTGTGGAAGTACCTAGTCCCATTTCAGGGATTTTTACCAACATCTTTACATTATCGGCACGACCCGAGACAAATGTAACTGAGGGCCATTTTTTTTCTTTTACACCCTACCCCATCGGGGATTTTGGGTTATAAAATTCGAGCTCTCCATTTAGAAAGGCTGTATCCGCCTATGCTTTCATTTCTCCCAAACTGTTTCTCTTTTTTAATATTTTTTCTCTTTTAGTAGCAAAAGAGAGGAGTTGAGATTTGTTGTCACCATTCTTGCCTAAAAACTTCATCGAATGGAGGCACTGTGGACTGAAGAATGAGTGTTCTCCCAGCTCATCGCTGCTGTTTTCACTACGTGATCTGAATTTTATTTGGGCATAATGCTGCAAATTGAAGGGAGACTGAATAATAAGAATGGGAGTTTTTTCATAAAAATCGAGTGTCGTGTTTGATACATAACTATATGGACAAACAAAAGAGATAAAAGCATGATAAGTATGGAGCAGTCTTCAAATATTTATTCGTAATTCTCTTTAAAGAACATTTGGCTTTTCATTGGACATACCTACCAAATTAAATAGTTTACTCTAAGGAATAAAGTGAGACCAAGAACGACAATTTTGAGCCCTCAAGAGCCGAGATGATAAAAAAATTAAACAAAATTGTCTCAATTTCACCGTTTCTGGGCCTTTTCATTGGTTGGTTGTATTCTTTGTCCATATAGTTTAACTCTTTTTCTGAGGCGCCACCGTACTGTGACGTCAAAAGTAAAATCCCCCATTTAAAAAGTTCAAACATTTTTAAAACTAACATTTTAGAAGTGGCCAAGAATTTTTCGATGGCCATTGTTCCTAACGTGTCTCCGTTTCTCATTAGCACGTTCCCGAGAACCGAAGAGCACCATCCTCCCAGATTCGACACCAAACGTTTCGGCAAGTAATTCCGCCTCCCAGCCCTCCAGTCCCATTGTTTCGCCCCCTCACCCAAATGATTACACCTCAAGCATCCGATTCTCCAAATCCACAACTAGTGGCTGCGCACCTTACCAGGACACTTCATCCAACGCACTTCCACCTTCCCGAATGCTGGAGTCATTTCAGCGAGCATCCTGCTATTTCGAATCCAGTAAATTCGCGACGGATTTATGACGGTGCCAACATTTTCACGTTTCACACCGAACAAAATTTCCAATACACATTCCAGACCGCCTTCATTATCGCGCACTCACTCCGTAAGCAAACGGTTCGCGACAGAATAACCGTATTATCCAGTTTTCGAAGTCTTTACCAAAAAAGGCGAGTGGCGTCTCACCGTGCATGACAAGCGGTAATAATAAAAATAATAATATTTCATCCACGCAGCATACGTGATACGGGCGTGATAATTGAGCACACCAATTGGGTCACCCTTCGTTAAGAGAAACGACGATAATTTATTATTGAACGCAATCGTCTCATCCGTTTCAATTTATACATATAGCTCTCTTGTGGTACATCTTCCTGCCTGCGCCTTTGTCAACAATCAGTCACATCTTTCGCAACGTGCCGCGTTCCAAATACACAATCATACAGTACAATCGTTCGAAAAAGAAGTTCGAAATACAAAATAATATCGTAAAACTGTATTCGGTTTATAATTCGTACAATTTTTCGCTAAAAACACCGAAACGCTTGCATGTTTATATACTCGTTGCAACGTGTCGTTCGTTTTTAAAATGAAAAACAAAAGAAATGAAAACAAAATAAAAATAATCGTCGTAAAAACCCTCAAAAAATGGTAAAAAATAAAAATAATAAAAATCAAGTGATGTTCTCGACTACACTATCCTGAGCAAAAACAGAAAAAAAAGGAAACTAATACACAAATAAACATGATATTATATATATATGTACACACAAATACACACTCGCATGCACTCGTATACACGCTTGGGAAAACGATTAAATGAAACAAAATTACAGAGGCAACAAAATTTTGGCGAATTTTCATTTAGAATTGACGACACGTTCGAACAACGCGCGTAATTTTTTTTTATTCCCTCCATCGAGAGACTACTTAAGGGGTGATTGTCATGGCTAGGGCAAAAAATATACATCGTACAACGAATATTTTACACGATATTTACACAGGCCAGACGACAAAGGTCTCGAGATAGAAACCATTTTTATGTCCAAAATTCGTCTCCACAGAATAAGCAGGTATATTTGAGAAAAATGTCCGAAATATGTCTCATAAAACTCAATAACCCAAACGTTTTCGATGCGACATTAGCATTTTCTTTTTCAACCGCACGTATCTAGGCACAAAATATTACATAACGACGAGTTTACTAATAAAGTTTAGATACTTATTTCAAGGTGGTTGGCGGACGCTTTTCCAACAGCTTATTAAATGCGGTTACCTTTTAGGTAGTCTCTCCACAGGGCTGCTCCTTCCATTAAAACCACAGTATTCGTAAGTGTTGAGCCGGGTATACATTCCGGTTTCAAGTAGCACCAACAGAGGACCAGCCAGATTACATGGTGGAGTGAACTCAACAATTGTAGCAACAATTATAGACCTAACTGACTAGCTCGCAAAAAGCTTTGACTATAAGGAGAGGGGGGCACATAACACAAATGTGTAAACAAAACATCAAACTGACATGATAGCTACAAATTTCTACTAACTGTATGTCGTGTAAGTTGGGTAAATGGACGGCCCCGAAATTTTTTGAACCTTATGCTAGTTCCCTTTTAAATTTACTTTACATCGAAAAAAAAAAAAAAAAAATTTCAATTTAAGCCTCATTTTGAGATGCTGTAGGTCAATATATAAATTGCTAATTTGAGACCATATTGCCCAAAAAATTTTTTATCACAATTATTAGGTAAGTACCTAAATTTTTTATCACTATTATTAGGTAGGTACCTACCTACACGTTAAATTACTGCCACAACTTGTAGATACAACCAGTTTATCTATGGCTGTTAGATGACCCTTACAGTACCTCAACCAGGTTATTATATTCCACAAATCATGGACTCTATCTTGATAAGATTTTAGTCATAAAATTTGATAAAAACGTGGTTTTACAAGTGCAGTTTTAATCCCATCAGTTATAAAGTTTTTGGTTTGTACGTTGCGATTTGGATTTATTATAAGTAAAAATTGAATTTTTAAAGACGAATCAAGTGATTCAAGATATTTGAAAAATTAAAAAGAATTTCATGAGATTCAAGCCCCCTCAAAATTCAATACGTACAATGAGTGGTGCCAGTGTTTTTTGACCCATTTTCAGCGTTGTACATCGACTTAGAAAAAGTATGCCACAATAAATTATTCAAAAATCCTCAATTTGAACAAATTTTTTACATGATTTTGGGCGCAGTGTTTACTCTTTTAAATGAGGTATCACTTTTTAGAACTAATTCAAACGTAACTCCATATAACGAGCAAAAATGTTTTTTTTTTTTGTCACTTTATAACACTTGCCCACAAAAAGGAATAGACGAACCAAAAGGGATGCGAACATCCTCCCCTATTTTCCTTTTAAAATAAATAAATCAACAGCCAAGGCTAAAGGTAAGGGCTGGATTTGATCAGTAAATAATTAAAATTTAAATACGAATCTTTATTTCTATTTAATTCATATTTTTACCTCCAAAAAAAGTTTAATTTTTGTTTTACATTCAAAGCAAATGAGAAAAATGTTTTTTCAGATAAAGCAAAATCGGGAAAGTCTGGAATTTTAAATTTATCAACATTTTCATGGAAACCGTAAGTAATCAATAGAGGGCTTGGTTGATCGATTCCGAATGCATCCCAAAGAGAGGGGGGATAAAAAAACAAGACGATGACATCAAAAGTTCATCACTGCGAAAGTTCATTAGCATATAGTCAGAGACTAGGCCCACTTTATAAATATTCAGTAAGACTTTCAGTTTCATGCGTGCAATCATGAAACCAGAACAATTTCGAGCCAGCTGAAATGTCATCTATCTATCAATCTATATACCTATATATATTAATAAAACTCAATGTAAGTACGTCGGTTTGTCCATAACTTCAGAACCGATTGCCAGATTGAGATGAAATTTTCAGTATTTATTCGTGTAATTCCGAGGCATGTGTGAAGCCATCGTCGAATGTCTCTAGCCCCTCTGGAAGCAAAATTATCTATTTTCACCAAAATTCGTGACGTTACAAAAACAACGAACGAAAAGGAATAAAAGAGAATGGAAAAATGGCGAATCGCAGGCACAGCGCAGGCGAAGCTGCGGGTAACATCTGCTTTTCGATAAGAATGGTAAGAATAACAACGGAACTTTTATAATCATGCTAAACGATGCTACAATAGGCGTACTTGCAAAACGGATGCGATTCTTCGAAGTATGACTTTAAACACCAGATTATTTCGAACACACAACACGTCAAGTTTACCGTGTTATCAATTGAATGGCAAAGGTAGAAGTTCTCATGAGAAATTTTCTTTACAGCATGGACGAAGAAGGTATAATTCACGTTTTCAAAAGGAAAAGTGAAGAAGATTAAGTTTCACAAAGACATATTATACTATTTGGAAAGCTCCACCAGGAATATTCTTGTAAGAAAATCTTAGCCATAAACATAATATTCTTACACGATCCTTCATTTTGAAGACGTATTCCTTGGCCAATTAATACGAAATACAAAAAAAAAAAAAAATTCGAATGAAAATAACAAACTAAAACTCGGTTTTGATATAAACGAACAGTATTTTACTAATTGTAACAAATTACGGTAAAACTGTAACGACTTCTCATTAAAAAAAAGGCAAAAAAAGAGAACAAAAAATTAATAATATTCGTAATATAATTATAGTAAGAATAATAAGTAATAAAACCAATTACATAAATGTACACGACGATAACATTATCACAAGTATGCATTGCGTACGTTTTTTTTTTTTTTTTCCAATTCTTCTAAAATCATCTACACATCGATTAATTAACGATATAGAGACGACGCGGATAAAGAACACGACGAAAGGGGTAATAGGGGAAGGGGAAAACGCACACGATTTGCATATATAAAGGTAAAATTTTTGATTCACAAACACAAATTAATAATGAAAGGCGGAGGGGAGGAAACAATAGACGAACATACAAAGGAGTGACAAAGGGGGGAAAGAAATAGATAAATAGAAAAAAAAAAAGAAAAAAAAGAGGATGAGGACGAGGAAAAACAAAATCATCTAATCTTACGCTTATTTTGTTTGCTAAGTTTCTTTCGTTTCAATATCATGCCGTAGAGTGTGTCCAGACCCTCTTGCAGGCCTTCGCCAGTGATGGCGCACGCCACCTGTATGTGCCACAGGTGGGCCGCGTTACCGCAGCCGGTGATCTCGTGCAGGCCCAGCAGCCTTTCCAGCTCTTTCGAGTCTTTGGCGCCTGGTAAATCTTGTTTATTAGCTAGGACTAGAATCGGTACGCCGGCGTTTTCCGACGACTTGGCCGTCTTCAGCAGCTCCATTTTCGCCTCCTCCATGCGCTCCATGTCGACGCTATCGACCACGAAAATGATGGCGTCCGTGCAGCGGGTATAGCTTTTCCAGAGGGGACGCAGCTTCTCTTGGCCGCCGACGTCCCACACCAGGAAGTTGATTCCTTTGGAGCGGCCGACGGTGCCCTTCACCTTTTCGCAGTTGAAGCCGATGGTGGGCACCGTATTCAGGTATTGGTCGAATTTCAGACGGTAGAGGGCCGTGGTCTTGCCGGCGCTGTCCAGCCCCAGCATGACCACGTGTAGCGTACCCTGGCCGGTCGGCAGCGCGTCCAGCAGCGACGAATTTTTGCCCATGGTTGCGCCCATCGCACCTCCCCAGCATACCATCTGCGACAGAAGAAAAATAAACAAAAACCGTTAGCCTAATCGTCAAAACGGTACGGACTGTCGTTGGGTCGCCACGGATCACGGCACGAGGATGGGCTGATCCAGGGAATTTGGAGTATTTTTCTTTTCGCGGAAGAAGAGAAGGTGGTTTAAAATTTTAGGTAAACCAAATGGCTACAGACAATTTCACCGGCGAAGTAGGTACTACTTGTAGCCATTATTTATTCGTAATTCTTTGTCGGGGCTGCCCGCCAGCAAGGTGCGACACAGAATTAGCTAATTATTCGGCACAGTATTCTTTAGGGATTAGCCAGAAGTGGATTTTCAGTCTTGGCGTCGTATCGCATTAGCAATTTGACCAATACAAAGCGATGTCGTTTACGTCTCAATTCTTATTGGTAATCTCACTAGGTGGCTAAATATTCGTGAAGAGCACTGAAAAACATGGAAATATAGGAACTTCTGATCCTAGTTATCTTAAAACAAGAGATGGGTACTTGTACGACATAAATGAAATTATGGAGGAAGATTCAAAAAATAAAATAAGCCAAAGAACAAGAAATTTATGTTCTTAGAAACTGAGAAAATGATTTAACTTGATGTTATCAGTGTAATTAAGCCTGAAGACAACTAACAATACCGCTCAAAAACACCAATCTGAGGCACGATTTCATGTTATTTTTCAATTCTCTCGGCTTCTAAGAGTTTGAATTTCTTAATCTTCGGCTTATTTTATTCGTTGAAGCCTCCTCTAAAATTTCATTTATGTCGGATAAGTAGCTATTAATTATTTTAATTATGACCAAAAATTCGAACATTCACAATACTTTCCATGTGTTCATTACTTTATGAGGGTTTCTTCACAGGTTAGGCGGTACTGGTACGCTTGTAATGGTTCATTACCACAACTTTTACGAGTGCTGATGAAAAATCCATTCAGGATTATAATTTTCGTTTTATTTTATGAACCATAGAATCATATTTAATGAATATAGTGGAAGACGAGTCAAATAGAAAAATAATCAAATCATATCGAAATCTCACAATACATTCGAAAGAAGCTCGCGAAGTAGGGCCAAATTTCACTACTGAGGTGCTAGAAACCACATCCAAATTCGTCCACTGAAACGTGAGTCACGTCAGGATAGAGTTTTAATAGTGGTTATGGGAATTTGGTTACAACCATTAGTTCGAATCCATTAGATATGGTTGGTAAGTCCTGCCTAATCAATAGCCCAGTCAAATAAGGTACAAAAATGTAGCTAAAGTTTGATTCCTGAAATATAGTGGAGGTAGTGTCCTGAATACCTATGTGATAAGAAAGTTCAACCACCTATACTCTGCGTTTCCAACGGGTGCGGAAGGTCAAAAACCGTGGTTTTAATTTTCGTTTTTAAAATTTTCTACAGTAACTAGTTGATATACAATATAAATATTTCAGTATATCAATAATGAACGTAATATTTGTAACAAAAAAGTTTCAATCCATTTTTTTCGCAACTATCACAAAAGCTGAGATACAGGGTTATGAAGAAGTTTTTTTTTTTTGGAAAACCCAGTTTCTTGTTGTCACGGTACAGGTCGAAATTTTTATACGATAGATACGAAATTTGGAACGAAGTACTACGCCAAGGACCTGAACTACTGATTTTGTTCCGGATCGGCCGTACAATATTTCCGGTAAGGCTATTTTCGTTTTTGTTTTGGCTATAAAATTATCAATTTTCAATCAATAGCTACGAAATTTGTAACAAATATTATAAGTTGTTATAAATTTTGGTGCGGATCGTTCGCACGGTACAGGTCGAAATTTTTATACGATAGATACGAAATTTGGAACGAAGTACTACGCCAAGGACCTGAACTACTGATTTTGTTCCGGATCGGCCGTACAATATTTCCGGTAAGGCTATTTTCGTTTTTGTTTTGGCTATAAAATTATCAATTTTCAATCAATAGCTACGAAATTTGTAACAAATATTATAAGTTGTTATAAATTTTGGTGCGGATCGTTCGCACGGTACTTCGGTAACACTGTTTCCGTTTTTATTTCGTCTATAAAATGCCTATTTTAGAACTAATAGGAACGTAATTCTGAACAAATATTTTTTAGGATTTGTTAACAACTTTTTAGTGACCACCTAATTTTACATTTTTCGAAAACCTACAATTTCTAACGAAGCTGCTGCTGCGTAGGGTTTTTATAACACATCCCACTCGTATGTAGGTACATCATCATCGAATCCACCACCTTAAAAACATATTGAGTCGGTGTAAAGCCACCACCCACACCCTATATCTCGTGCAATGTCTCCATAAAATCACATCATCTCGATATCTTCTACTGAGTATGCGCACACATTCGTTCATCATCTCAAAATGGACATATACTTTGAACGGAATAATAACAAAACTTTCTCCAGCTGCATGCAGAAGGCGAAGATGAGGGAAAAATTACATGTACTCATCTCTACCGACACCGACCAAATATGGCTGCCAGTCAAAGGTTTCGAACCAATAAATTTTCACCATGCATCGCGCATAAAATAGCACGCCATCACATGCATGAACACACACAAACATACACATACACACACACAAACACATATATATACATATATATATATTACACTCCAACAATTTGCCACCATACATATGATAGAGTATATTAGTATAATTAAAATTGATTAATTTTTAACGACGAACGTACGTGCGACCATTCACACAAAAGGCTAAAAATAAATCGCTAAAGATGACTTGATTGAAATGCAAAAAAGCAGACTCTCTAATGGGTGCACTGCGTGTAGCACTGTAGCCTATACATAACTACACCGTATTAATGCACGATTTTTGGCGTGGTATAATGGCTGCAAAAATTTACATAAATTAACAGATTTGCATTTACAGTAAATCTGCCAGTGCGTGCTAATTTTATTGATTTTATTACGGTATCAAATGAGATTAATTTTTCGTAGAAGTGGATACGTTTCAACTTTAGAACATCCAACTAATCGAGAATTCGTTAAAATTTTTGCAGTCGAAATATCTGGTGACTAAACGGAAATAATTTTATAACAACAGAGAGAAACAATAGGTACATTCATAATGTATTTTAATCTTTAAAGTGTCGAAAAACTCCAACCTCCATAAGAAATACTGAAAATTAAAATTAAACCAAACTCCTTTTTTTGGGGTCACATGGGGTCTATCAGTTGGTTCAATCAAAAACTGGACCATAAATTTGAATTCTGCACCTCAAAAACATATCCAAAAATGCATCACACGATAATAGAAGAAAAAATGATCCTCATCCTTTTTGAAGTTACTGGGGGCTCAACAATTGGCTCAATTCAAAATTAGACCAGAAGGTTGAATTTGGAACATCAGGAAAAATTTCCAACGATGTATCACTCAATAAAACACGTAAAAATGATATCGACCTCATTTTTGGGGTCACAGTGGGCCCAATTTTCCCCATTACAGGGGCTCATTTTGTTCTGGAGAGAGATGTTCCACATGTCAGAAACATTGCTCAGAGAATTATCTTAAAATTGATGCAAACTACATTAAAATCTAGCGAGTTGTTCGCGAGATTAGCGGATTTATCAAAAATGAAGACTTCCTTTCACAATATGTTACCCTGCCCCAGAAAAAGTATTATAGTGTGCAAAAATCTTTTTTTCTTCTTCTTGATTTTGTGGTTAAATAAAATATACTCTTTCGAATGACTTTGATCCCAGATCTCTAGAGGTGATAGAATACTTTTAATCTGAGTATGCGAGGGCAACTTTTTTTAAATAATCTCAACAAAAACATGAGACTTATTTTTCTAAAAAACAGGTTTTCTACACACCTTTTCTTGGGGCAGGGTAACATATGTATTAATAACAAATGGCCAATTTCTTAAGCGACTTTTCTGGAATTCATTTAAATTTACAAAAAACCAATGGATTCAATTCTGATGTTTACATATTATATAAAATAAAAATATTATAAATAACAGTCTGAAAAAATTGAATTTTTCTTGCAAAAAATACAAAAAGAAGATAATTTTTCGAGTTATTCATTTATCAAATTTCCTACGAGAGTTCAGAAATATTGAAAAAACTCTACGCGCTCCAATGTTTTGTTTTAGTCCGTGGTTATATCCATAAGTATTATTAAAATTTGTCCCTTATTCGAAGTTGTAATATGTAAATTCAAATTCAAATTTTATTCAGTTTATTTTTTGTTTTTTTCTCTAAAAAAAAACACAACTTCATTAACCAAAATTTTCCTAACTATGTGTATATAGACTTTTAGTAAATTGAATAATTTCGGTAAATTTAATGTATTTTAATAAAACCTGTCACGGAAACTGGCCGTTCGTCATTTTCAAAATGAAAAATACATAAAAAATGTATTGTTTTTTTACAGTTAGTAGAAAATTATTTCAGTTTAGCAGCCAGGATAGATATTCTTGAATTTCTTAGCATTACGTATGTTACCGTGCAATGAAAATTTACCACAATTCTGGGAACTATAACTCTGGTTCATAAATTTTTTTCAAATTTGGCAAACTCAATCAACTCGCCAAACCAAACATTTCTGCCGAATTTGAAAAAAATCGATGAACCAGAATATTACCCAGAATCATGCACAGTTTTTGTATCACGGTAACAATATTATGCGAAGAATTTCAAGAACAACTCGCCAAATATCCCCCACTGCAAAAAAGACGAGAGGATTAACATCAAGTTAAAAAATTTCAAAAAAAAACAATGACACTTTCTATGACAGCACGTAGCGGTTGCTTTTAAAGAGCTTTGAAGAGCTTGGAACTTGATAGCTTTCAAACGCGTATATTTTTTATGGGTTATCCAGTGTACTTAGATAAGAGAGGTACGGTACATGCAATAATGCACACTGTATACTCGCATTAAAACATACGTACGATCGTTTTAAATGAGGTTAAATCCATTTACACATCATCCAAGCACACTCTTCATTTATTCTTCCTCCTGCTATACTCCTCTCTTACCCGTTGTCTTTTTCTCTATTTCATTACTCCCTGTTAAAACTGGGAAGAAAGCAAAAATTCAGGCGCAGCAAGCCACGCCAGAAAAGCAGGGTTTCAATAATCATCAAAAATTATAAATCTCTTTTCACATATATTTCCAGGTACATCTCTTTTTACATCTGTCCGGATACTTTTTAATTTTTTTAACAAAAGTTTTGGCTGTTTTTTTTTTTTTTTAATATTAATTTTCATTAACATCTATGTCCACGTTCGGTATATTCAGAGCTACCCAAGTACCAAATCTCAGTTGTAAAGAGTGATAATTGCGTCTTAAACCCAATTGATAGAACTTTTGGCAGCCCCCGTAGCTAAACTGCTTGACCGATTTTCATTATACTCAATACCAGTTTTTACTAGGTTCATAACCAACTACTTACCAAATTTCAGCCCTATCGAATGATAATCACACCTTAGATCCCATGGGTTGAACTTTTGTACAATGCCTCACATAGATACATACCAACATACAAATCACTATAATATATGTACAAGCCGTTGATTCGTTCGTTAAAATTATTTCCCCGATATTATTTCGCCAATCGTTCCCTTATATTCGATGTGCATATGCTACTACCCATATATTTACACACAGACACGAAAAAAAATGTTCGTTGCTTTCTCCAAAACAACAAATTCTACAGTATTACCTATAGGTATGCCAGAAAAAAATCCAGGGATGGCACAAGCCGAAGTGCCACCGAGCATCGCTTCGGGGCTTGTATTCATTTAAAAATATATTTGGAGTTTCTTATTTTTATTGAAAGTCATGAAACAAAACACTATCACAGTCCCAACACAACTTTGCTAACTCACTAATCTTAAATATCAGGTTTGAAAACCTGCTAAAAATAACGTTACTCGCCAAATGAAGCTACTATTTTGTTATACTAATGCTACTTGTCAAGCGGCGAACATAACACACTATGACAAACGCTGGAAGACAATACACTTTTCTCGGCAGAATTTCATATTCTGAGCGAGAATTCGGTGTTAACCACAATTCACACTCGACGAGAACCATTTTATCCAAATAAAAAAAAAATTCTAACATCCAAATAATGAAAACGAATAGTAAATCTGTTAATATAGTAAAACCGATATGTGCGCTCACGAATTTTTACTGCGGATCCTCAGTCTCCTAGTCCCCATGTAATCATCTCTCATGTGGCTCAATGATTCATATCTTAAGGAAATGGGAAAATTCTTCGAGGTATGGCACTTTCGACTTGGAAGAGGTTGCGAACTACGAGGATAAATACCTACGCATTCGATTCCCAGAAGTCTTCAAAAAAATATCATTTGATGTAGAGGAGAGGGGAGCTCAAAAATTCTACCAAGAAGAAAAATTTGACTTAGGGATATGCTAAAAGAAGAAAAACATTTGAATTGTTGATTCTGATGTCGACGCACGCAAAAAACGACTTGGAAAAACAAAAAAATGCAAATGAAGAGTTGATAAATAATTAGCAGCATCGAAAACATTCTTTGGTTGTTTAAGATTAATGCTATAGCAAACATCATCGTCTTATTACGGAGTTTTGGAATATGAGTCACTGAGTTTTTATTGTCATTAGTTCATTACGCGCAAAAATAAAAATCCGAAACATTTTGATTTGTTAACAATAATATTCGTTCTAACTTAGAGAAATTGTGTATAAGCACAGGTTTTTCCATCCTCAGTTAAGAGCTCAGTTAGTTTAATTGCCAGATCGCCCTAAGAGTTAAATAGGATTTTAACGCTAGCTGACAGCTGTCAAATTTCTTTGCTGGCTATTGAAAAACCGGCCCTAAATCGTATACCTATCCATTTTATTTAAAATTTTGAAAATAATTTTAACCCGTCAAAAGTGTTGGATTAGGCTTAAAGATATTTATCAGAGTTCTGATTTCTGATGCATTACCAGTAGCCTTAATTATGTAGCTCAAGAAGCAAAGTTGGAACAATGAAGTATAATATTACACACGACAGATAGGAATAATCCAACCTAACTGGTGGTCTATCAGTCAATTCTGTACTTTCATACAAAGCAATAAGTCATACTTACATTTCAGTCAATTCTTGTAGAAACCAAAACTTATAAAAAATTAAAATTTTCAAAAACGAATTTTTCGAAATACAAAATCAAAATCCACTCCGCACAAACGTTGAATTTTTATAAGTGAAAAAGAGAGGGACAACAGATACGCCTATCTAACTCTCGGTAGGCTACTACCACTCGCAAAGGAATTACAACAAAATAAATACTCTCTAATTATTATCAAAATCACATAAATTGATTTTGATCATCTTAAGAGAAAAGCCTACCAATTCGAAAAAACAACAGTCTAGATTTTTCAAAATTCAAGTTGATAACGAATATTAGACAAATTCCGAAGGAAAATTGTTCTCCGGACTTGAAAATACTAAGAAACACCGTCTGATAAGGATTTTTATCATGATGTAATAGTACTGTTTCAACAAGTACATATTTAGGAAATTCAAAGGCCATGCCATGATGCTGTTAGCATTCATCGAAACTTCATCATAATGACTGTGACAACTGTAAAAATATAATCTTTGGAGGACTGATGTTCAAAAATTTTACGAAATTTGAACGTTGAATACCTTGGTAAAAAAAAAAAAAAACTGACAAAATGCGACCAAACGACAATTAATTCTTGGACTTCGACTGCCGTGAAGAAATAAAGACGAAAAGATTGGGACACAACTCGAACAATGATAGCAGCAAGATGAAGCATTTCTGATAATGAAGGGACCGCATAAAAAGGTACTTTTAGAAGTCCAACGAAAAAGTTTCCCCATATTTGACCTTGACCTTGGGAAAACAAAATACAGCATCTGGGTGAACGTTTTATGAGATAAAACAAAAATCGATAATTTTTGAGGAATGACCTTCGTTGACTGATGGAACGATTTGGTTCGGAATTTTCTGTTTCCGTCAGACGAACATGGAAAGTAATTTTCGGCCTACTCGAACACAAAAAATGCCAAAATTAAAAATGAGAAAATATTTTCATAAACTCTCATTGCAGAGAAACGATTACAAAGCGTTATTGCGAGCACCGAATACGTAACAGCGAACGCAAATGAACGACGAAAATTTTTTAATTTCTTTTGAGCAGGAAATGATTCGCACGCCGAATACGACCCATAAACCAGAACGTTTTTCTTTCATTTTCCTTTTCTTATATTTTCCTTTTCTACTCTTTTCTCCCTTCCACAGCCTCAGGGTTGGGAAAAAAATATTTAAGAGCACCATCATTATTATAACTACGTAGTATCATCATTATTATTATTATTATTATTATTATTATTATTATTATTATTATTATTATTATTATTATTATTGTTATTGTTAATACTATTGTATCTACTAACATCAAGGTACGACAAACTCTAATCTATTGTTGAAATTTTAATTGAAACCCGGTAGTAAACGTAACAATCGATGTACCTACTCGCGATAAGGAGCAACCCGCAAAGTTTAGCGATTTTTTTCCTTTCACATTTTTTAATGACGCACTACCAACTATCGAATGAAAGGAAAATTATGTTTTTCTCGGAAATCGAAGTCTGATTTCATTACGGAGGCGAATTTTGTAAACTGCTATCGTAATCACTTGTTTTTGGCCGAGATTTTCACCAACAGCGAGGCCGAATGAAGAGAACCGTTGATACACAATTAGCGAAAAATACCTTCAGGCCAAAAGCGTAGTAGAGGTAAACACAAACTGAAATATGTGGGCTAAAATATTATTAGTAATTTCTGTAGCTCCGGATTAGAGTTTATCCGTTATTATTGGCAATACATTCCGCAAATCTCTTTCGATTACATAGTTTATTTTTGAACACTTTTAATAATCGATAAGTATCACTCACATATTCGGTAATGAAGGCGAAGGTCGACTGTGTATAGCGATTGTGACTTTCTTGGTCAAGAAAATTTGAAATATAATTTTAGACAATGGAAAGGACAAAAACTAGTTGGTGTCGGTACAAAGTCGTAGCTAATTCAGATTGTGTGTGGCAAACTAAATTTGACCAACTTTGACTAACAGAATCAAGTAAAGTGAATGGGATTACATTCCTAATAGGAAAATTGATTTTTCAATATATCCCTTCGCAATATAATTTGGAATTGTTCTCGCATTCCGGCCAACTAGCGAGTTTTTTCAACATCTGTACTTCGTTAAAGTAATCTGATCGAATTCACTTTCCTCAATAGTATCGTACTCTCCTGAGAACCTAAAACATTCATACTAATTATTATACTCTTTTTTTTTTTTTATTCAATTTCATCTATACCATTTTCATTCAATATTCTCAAAATTTTTGAAAATTTACGAATTCAAAGGTTACAAAGTCTCGTCAGTTTCAATAAATTGTGAATTTCAAAATTGATGAGACTAGAGAATTTATAGAAAAATATTTCAACTCATATAGACGTTGAGTTCATAGTCTGTATGTTATTCAAAATCTAATGAAAAATAAGTTGGGGAGGTGATGCTGAAATGCGGTAAGGGGGAGAATTTCACTTCACGTACCGATATATACACTGTGAATAAAATTATTGAGAACTGAATTCATATACGAATATTTAGCAAACATGCGTTACACTGCTGCATGTGTTTACTGTGTTGAATATGCAATAACAGAAGAACAGGTATTTTCAATAGTGATTTATGCAAAAACTACAGGCCTGACAAAAAAATTGTGAATTATTTTCTGATAGATCCTTAGTCTTCAATCAATTTAGTTTGAACAATTTTTTGCTCAAATGAAAATTAAGTGATATAAGCTCGAAAAACGGCTTTGCGCCATCATTTTAACCCCCTTTGGGGAAGCTGATAGCCGTCGCATTGGAACTTTTAGGTGGTTGTCAAGGATGGTGAAGCCGATGTATATGCCAAAATTCAGCTTTCTTCCAATTATTTCTTTTTTAAGGCATTTTTCAAACTATAATTTGCCTGGACTACAATTTAAATAAGGAAATCAAAACTTTTGAAGGGAATTTTATGTTTCTATTAAAAGTCAATGGGAAACGCCTAGCTCCTAAAAATATCGTATCAAAAATAAATAAAGGATCTAAATGTCGTATTCATGCAGGAAGCAAAAAACACATTGAATAGACTATTCTGCTAAACTATTCTGCAATTTTTTGAACAAATTTGTTTCATCCATTCAAAAATTGGAAACCAAAAAACCGGGTCTCTTAAGCTTACTTTCATTCTCGCATTGTTAAAACTGCCATCTCATATAACCCCATAAAATTTTTATTTGAAAAAAATATGGCGAGCATAAATTAGATTTTTCTGGATCAGAAACAGCACCATTTCTTCACAGATGACTGGAATGAACTTCATTGTAGGTTTTGTTGGTTTTTTGAGGAATCGAACCTGGGTCCTACATATTTGCCATCTAAGAACTTAACCTCACAGCCATCTTACCACCGACTATAACTGGCGAATGTATTTTGTATTGAACAAGGTATGGCAGTTCCCATATTCATTATAGCAAATCCATTTAGAAAATAAGTTTACATTAAAAACGAATTTTTAAAAGATGAGTTTTTATTTTTATTTTTGGCTTTAGCTTCGTGCAAAGTAAACATTATTTTGTTGCGAAAGGTTAAATGCAGTACTGGTGTATTTTAAAATTGTAGTAGAGAATGGAATAAAAGCTTTTAATAAATGTTTGTATTTTGTTCTTCGAATAAAAGATATTCTACAGAAATATAATACGGTGTGTTTCATGAGTGGTTCCTCAAACCTGAAATATGGATACAACAAAAAAAGACAAAGAAAAAATTTTTTCTGATATATTATAGCCTATCTTCAAAATTTATTTTCCAAATTTTAGTGGTCAGAGTGGCAGGAAAGTATAATAAAAATTAGGAACTTTCCAATTGTCATGTAATTATTGAAAATTTGGTTGACGAAGGAAGAAAATTGTTGAACTCATCATGGACGACAAAGAAGCTAAAGTGAAATAATTTCAAAATACGGACGTATGAACAGTTGCATATGCACGAAATGAAGGGACAACGAAAAAATTCGCCTTTCTGGCAACTTCAAATTCGAAGAATGATTATGATGTTAAGAAGAAATTTTTTTCAACTGCACTCGATTTGTATCCACATTTCAAGTACACTCACGAATCACCCTGTATAAATAAGCATGAAGATTTAGAATTAAAAACATGCTTTTCAGATTCGAACCGCTTCCTTAAAATAAAAGTTTTCATTTTTGAAAAAGGCTTTCATCTCTCATATTTTGTATGAGTAGAGTAATTCTTCTCTTTATGTTTTGTATCGTTTTATTTTTTACAAATTATACGAAACTGTACTTTTAACAGGTAAAATGTACGTGATGTTCGAGCATTTAGAAACATGGCGCCAACACGTCAGTTATTCAAAATCTACAATAAGTCACCTTTTGCGATAAATACGTCTTCATTTCAATCTATCCGCTTCCGTAGTTAGCCACATCAACCTTGCAATTCCAACTCAAAATTTCTTCACATGATTCACTCCAATCTTTTTGCAAAAATATCAGTCTGACAGCAAAACATCAACTCTAGTTTCATATTCATCTAACAACGACCACATGATATTAACACAAAAACGAAAAACATACACCGTTACTCGCCGTTCAAATGTTTTAGAAAAAATGTTCACCTGAGGCAAATTCTATTTAGATCCGCTGTTAGGTAAAAATATTACGGTACAATTACTTTTTTAAATTCACCATAAATGAATTTCAAAGATGACTCGCAAACGAGCTAGACTAAAATAAGCTTTCATGTTATTCAAGAAAGAAGGGGAGAAAAAAAGTATTTAAACGCTCCATGGTAACAGGAAAACAGTTTTCTTCTGCCAAAACTTTTCCACAAGACCGAATTCGAATCACGCAAACACAGAACGCATGACAACGAACTATATTAAAATTATTCAAATGTCATTTACAAGATCGAAAATTAGAAAATATTTTACGAACAGATTTTTCGTAGAAAGGACACAAAATTTATTTTTAGATTACGTAAATGCGATGGATGATCGATTTCAACGACCACATTCGCGCACGTCGAAAAAAGAAAAACTCTAGCGCAGCAAGCCTCGCTAGAAAAAGTAGGTTTCAAGAGAAAAAATTATAAATTTTGATGGTCACATTAATTTTCTGTAAGTTTATTTGCCTCAATAGTATGTTACGATTTTATGAAATGTGTTAGCTGCTGACAAAATACTGAACAATGTGAAATATAAAAGCATTTTTTCTTGAAAAAATGAAAAATAAATTAAGATGATAAAGAATGATACATCATCATATAATTTAAAATAAAACCAATGAAATATAATAAAGTTATGAAATAAAAAAAAAAAGAAAACATGAGCATGTGGTTAATTTTTCTAAAAATAAAAGTTCATCCAAATTGGAAAAAAGAGGGAAAAAGCTTTATTGGAAGTACCACCCGATCGATTCGCACCAAAATTGGTAGCATGATACAATAAATTTAAATGAATATTTATTTCAAACCTCGTTCATGTGGTTTCAAAATTCCGTAATTTGTAACAAATATAAAAACAAAAATATCAGTACTGGAAGTACCGCCCGGCCCATTCGCGCCAAAATTGGAAGCCTACTACAACGAATCGAAATAAATATTTACTCCAAATTTCATGACTATTGGTGCAAAACTGAGTATTTTATAGACAAAATAAAAACAAAAATGGTGGTACCAGAAGTACCGTCAGTCCAATCCACACTAAAATCAATAAGTCTGGTTCTCGGGTCAGTAAAAGTGTTCGTACCAAATTTCGTGATTACCCGTCAAAAATTGCGACCTGTATCGTGGGAACAAGAAATTATATATTTATATATATATGAATTTTAGTTATTGACGTCAAAATTTTTCTGAGATCATGAAACAAAAAACGTATCCGACCTCAACCCTGGTGGCTAATACCTGTCATGGCTACACCCACAAGTCCTGTGCGCACTAGCGATGCGCAGAGGACTCAACATGACTGGAGATACTGGGCTGAGGCAACGCTAAGACAGTTGTCTTACAACCAGGCGCTAACTAGGGTGTGTGAAAACGAACATATTTTATTCGTCCTTGTGACGTTAAGCCAACAATTAGTAAACTCCTCCACTACAATACCCTACTGTAATAAGTAGATTCTCTAAAGAAAACCTACTAGAAAATATTTGTTCTTAATTTCGAAATTACTTGGTTAAAAACCATTAAAAACAAAAATTGACTTGAAGGAAATACCGTCCTGTTGATCTACCAGAAAACTGGTAGAATTTTACAATCAATTATTATAAATATTTGTTCAAAATTAAGCATTTTATAGCCCGACTACAAATGAAAAAAAAAATCTTTACTTGATTTACCATCCGGTCAATGCGCATCAAAACTGATAGTATGCTACAAAAAGTTATAATAAATACTTGTTTCAAATTTCGAACATATTGTTCCAAAATTTCGTATTTCGAACATATTGTTCCAAAATTTCACATTTCATTACCAGTATAAAAACAAAAGTAGCGATACTGAAAGTACCGTCTGGCCGATCCACGTCAAAATTGGTAGAGTACTACAATAGATATGATAAATAATTTTTTCAAATTTCATTGCTATTGATGTCAAATTGAGAATTTTATAGCCAAAATAAAAACAAAAATGGTGATACCAAAAGAACCATCCAGCTGATCCACATCAAAATTAATAGGTCTGGTCCTTGAATTAGTATAAATTAATATTCGTACCAAATTTCTTGATTATTGATGAAAATTGCGACCTGTATCCTGCGAGCAAGAAATGGAATTAGATCTATCTATCTAGGTATCTCTATATATATATATATTAATTTGAGTTATTGGTGTTAAAATTTTCCTGAGATCATGAAACAAAAAACGTAACCGCACCCAATCCTGGCGGTTGATACCACACCAAACGTAATAAGTACATTTTCTTAAAAAAAAAAACCCACTTAAAAATAGCGGTACCGGAAGTATCGTCCTGTTGATCCATACCAACATTAGCAGTATGCTACAATAAAATATAATAAATATACATTTCAAATTTCGTATATTATATTGTTCCAAAATTGCACATTTTGTGACCAATATAAAAAAAATAGCGGTACCGGAAGTACTGTCCTGCTGATCGGGTAGCATAGTACTACAATAAATTATGATAAATAATTGTTCCGAATTTCGTGGATATTAATGTCAAATTGAGCATTTTATAGCCAAAATAAAATTGGTGCTACCAGAAGAACCGTCCAGTTGATCAGCACCAAAATCAATATGTCTGGCTTAGTATAAATGTTTGTGCCAAATTTCGTGATTATCTGATAAAAATTGTGACCTGTACCGAGGGAACAAGAAATGTTTTTTATTTATACTTATATATATATATATATATATGTAAGAATTATTCGTAATTCTAACTCGCCTCGCCTCTTGTCTTTCTTGTTCTTTCACGTTCGGTCACCTTTATTCCCATTTTTACATCGTGATATCTTCTTACGAGTGATATCACGATGTCTTCCATTTATTATCTTTCACTCTAGTTTAGTTCTTAGCTTACATTAGCATTGTATCATTGTTGATTTGTTTTCTCGCATGTACGAAGCGACTCAGTTTTTGAATTTGTTTTAGAAATAAACACATTCATTCTCAGTCGCATCGACTTAATTTTTTTATAAGATCTTCCAGATCTTATAAATTCAAAGCTATCTTCGATAGGGATAAACCGATATTTATTTACACCGATGCTAGTGGGGTGGGTATCGGGGCTGTCTTGAAACAAAGGCAGGAGGATGGGGTAGAAAAACCTGTTGCCTACTTTTCGCGGAAGCTAACTCAGGGACAAAAGAAGAAAAAGGCCATTTACATCGAGAGTCTGGTCATCCGGGAAGCTATCCGTTATTGGCAATTCTGGCTCCTTGGTCGTCCTTTTACTGTCATTACAGATCATAAGCCTCTTCAGCATCTTAATCTCAAGGCTAGGCCAGATGAGGAGCTAGGCGATCTTGCTTTGGAACTTTCAGGCCTTGACTTTGAGATTATTTATCGTCCTGGTAATCAGAATTGTGAGGCAGATTGTCTGTCCCGCAATCCTGTTACTGATCCACCCTCAGATTTTCTTGAGCCCGATCCAATTATTCCTACATTCAACTTCCTTTCTATTGATGACATTATACGCTTTCAGTCGTCTATAATTCGAAACAATTCCGATATTGTTGAACACGGCGTTATATTTTGTACTTATCGCAATAAATCATACATTACTCTCAATGAGCAATCGGGTAAGAAGCTGATTGATCTTATACATAATTTTTATGGCCATATTGGGTCAAAACACATTCTTTGTATCCTTCGTAAGCATTTTTATTTTCCTCATATGACTCGTCTCACTCTTTCATATTGTATATCGTGTAGCATTTGTGCCAAAAATAAATCTCGTCATAGTCGTATCCGCGCAAAACTCGGTTTCCTGGGTCCTGCGACTCGTCCATATGAGATAATGTCTCTCGACACCATTGGTGGTTTTTCTACTCCCTCTTCTTCAATGCGCTATTGTCATCTCCTTGTGGATCATTTTTCATGTTTTTCCTGGATTCTTTGTTCCAAAGGTCAATCCTCTCGAGAAATGATCTCTCTGGTTGACTCAGTTCAGCAATGCCACCAGATAGGTACGTTGCTGACTGATCAATATGGAGGATTATTATCGGATAAATTCAGATCTTACTGTACTCAGTCTAACATTAGTCATATTTTTACAGCCATAGATAGTCCATCTTCGAATGGTTTAAACGAGCGCCTGAACCAGACATTGGTGAACAAAATACGATGTATGAAAAATGACCCTTCTCAACCTAATAATGTGAACTGGGCAACTCTTGCAAAACAGGCAGTTGTCCAGTACAACTCTACTGCTCACAGTGTCATGTCTTTTTCCCCTTCTTATCTCCTCACAGGTATTCCTTCTAATTTCCTTCCTTCTGAGCTCGTTAATCCCCCGAGTTACAAAACCGATAAGTTAGCTCCTTTAAATAATACGATACGTTACCATAATTACAATAAGTCTGTCTATGATAAAAATAAATTAGATGTAGATTTTAAAATAGGTGATTTAGTTTATATTTCAAATGGCAGCAAGTTAAACCGCGACAAGTTAGACTTATTACACATTGGTCCATATCCAATTTCTAAACAACTTTCCGGTAACGTTTTTGAAGTAAACTTAGGTCATGGACCGTACTCTCAGCGTTTGTACCACGCAAGTAAAATTTTGCCTGTAAATTAGTCTTAAGTTTCATCTTTGTAAGAGTGAATATTCACCCCTTTTCTCCCTCCTTGAGCTCTTAAACGTTTGGGAAAGGGGGATGTAAGAATTATTTGTAATTCTAACTCGCCTCGCCTCTCGTCTTTCTTGTTCTTTCACGTTCGGTCACCTTTATTCCCATTTTTACATCGTGATATCTTCTTACGAGTGATATCACGATGTCTTCCATTTATTATCTTTCACTCTAGTTTAGTTCTTAGCTTACATTAGCATTGTATCATTGTTGATTCGTTTTCTCGCATGTACGAAGCAACTCAGTTTTTGAATTTGTTTTAGAAATAAACACATTCATTCTCAGTCGCATCGACTTAATTTTTTTATAAGATCTTCCAGATCTTATATATATATATATATATATATATGAATTTGAGTTATTGGTGCTAAAATTTTCTTGAGATCACGAAACGAAAAACGTACTCACCCCCAACCCTGGGGCTAATACCACACCAATCGTAATAAGTAGATTTTCTAAAGAAAACCTACTTAGAAAATGAAAAAAAAAACCGAGCTGTGCCAACTTTTGTTTTTTTTTCCCTGCGAAAACGATATTAATAACATCGTCGCGTATAAAATCATTAAATAGAAAGATTTATGAGAAAGTGGACTTCGTAGATTTAGGGAAAAAAGTTTAATATGAACGACGAATGAGTACTAAACGTATACAGTTTTGTAAAAATGAAATTGAAAATTTACACATTTACACCTTGAACGAGAATCTGTGCAGTTCAAAGAACAACTTTTTAATACAATATTATTAAGGGACAATAAATTTGGAAAACTATTTAAGGCCAGAATAGCAGGAATGAAAATCATAAGGAACAAATAGATGAAAGGTTTCGAACTGTTCCAAACAGAGAAAATATTAAAACAAAATGTGAAGGAAGCATATCCACCTTCCCAGTACTGCTGCAAAAGGTGAAACTATATTAGAAAGTAAAGATGTTCACAACGGGAGGATATTTAATAAGCATTTTCTCCGCCGTTATTCGAGAAAACTGTAAAAAAAAATAAAAAAATATGGGAGTGACGCTGTAACTATACTCATAATAATTGATGTATATGACAATAGTCCATACCTAAACCATACAAAAGGTAAATTTTCCATAAATTTGTGTTTCTTCGTACATTTATTTCAATCAGCCAAGGATGATTGAAAAATTATACGGAAACATTGGAAACCAGATTCCCGTATATTTGTCAACTTTTTCAGCATTACCAACTTTACCTTTTTAAATGAAATAACAGTTGAGGAATCACTGAGTGAAAGAGAAGAGGTTTCCAGATTCCAAAAATATCAAATTTTTCCTTAATTTTCTTTTTTTATTTCATTTGTTTATTTTCAAATGGCTAAAGATGATCGAAATATTATATGGATCTGGTAGATTTATGCAAATTTTCACACCAAGTTTAGCTCTCTAGCTTCAATAGCGACTAAGAAATCATTGAGTTAAGGGTGAGTTTTTTTTTTTTTTTTTCAAAACTGAAATGTATTTGATTTTAGTTTCATTTACTTGTAAGTAGAATGCAGATAAAAACATGCAGCACGGGCACGCATAAAACATACATATACACACACACGAGCGCGCGCACCCACACCAACGAAACAAGACTTAAAACCTGACAGTCTGATGGAGTCTCGCAAAGCCTCAACTTAGAACTAGGTGTTTACATATCAAAGAAATCTGAGGTCAATAAAATCAATTTGACGTAGATAAATGCGAAAAACGGTTAGGAACATATTTTCCATACTTTACCAATGGTTGGAAAGTGTCCAAAGTGAAAATGTAATTTAACGTTTATTCATGAAGAGAGATCTTTGGACCCTAATTTTTCGAATAAAAAGCCCAATATCAGGGTTATATTATCGTCAGTTAAGTTATTATCAAATTTTTCATTAGACTCTGGCATCATAGCCATTTTACCAACCATTCAGAGGTTATTTGAAGTCAACAGGGGGAAAGCGAGATGGTTGCGAATTTAGAGTGCAACGACCAACTTTGTCCCAGAATAAATTTTCCAATTTCAATATGAGCCAAACCACAAACACTGCCATGTTAAAAATTTTAATTGAATACTGCCATACAGCCTTTAAAAGATGAAAGCATGATTCTTTAAATCGTAATTGGGGGATGAACGATAAAATTTGTAATTCAGTTACTTCATTCGTACGGATACCTCTGGAACTAATATTACTCTGATGATTGATGGACTGCATTCACACACGGTACATTACAGGATATCGAAAAATCGGCAATTATGCCTCTCTTCTTTTAGACGAGCCCTATGGGACGCAGAAAAAAATTATGAAAACAAATGAGTGATAGACTGAACGCTTGACATACCTACACAGTAGACCACTAATAATGATCGACGGTATTTGATTTGAAATCAGTCTCAGTTCGAAGCAAAGCCGTACACTAGAAGTCAAATTAACGCTAAAACCAACTAACGGTAATGTGCAACCCACATTTTCACGGACGACTTTTAGCATTATTAATTACAGGGTCAGGCGATTGCCATCCTAACTCAGGACCCACGGGCCAGCGAAAGGGCACATTTTCATAACTTAAGATTATAAAATCTCGATTAAGATCACTACTGGAAGAGTCACTTCTGGTTCGTCTTCTGCTAGTATTTGTTGAAAAAGCTATATTTGAAAATATAGATAAGACCAAAGTTATAGATATTGTGGCGGCTACTCGCACACTTATCGGTGTATATTTTTTTGTTCACCATCACCTGGCACCATGACCGAATGTATACGGTGCTGTATTTTGGTGATGATAGCGATTGATTTTTACATTCAATGTCGTTTTTTCTTGTTAATTTTCCACCAATTATTGATAATATATCAATACAAACTACGTAGCTTCTTATGACACATTGAAATATCTATATATCATTCAACATTGATAAAACAGTTATGAAGAAATCCATGTATTTGTTCACACAGTATCAATAGTTGATGGTAAAACATTGATATTGAAGATGAAAATGTTATCGCATTAAATGTAACAGTCTGTGGCAGTCACTGATATTGGGGCCTTTTTTTTTAATTTTCAAGTTTACCACGTGATTTTACTTGCTTAAATATAATATAGTGTAAATTGAGTTTTTTTATTAATAAAAAAAATTGTACCTAATTATATCACAAAAAATCCAATGTCTGCTTATTTTGGCAGGTGGGGAAGGTAATAATGAAGATAAAAGGGGCCCGGGCTAGTTATTAGCTACCTGGAAAAACATGAGCCAGCCCGATGCTGATTACTTGGTGAACCGTCAGCGCCTAACTGCAAAAGATCCAATATCCGGCAAGGGGCGTACGTAATCTCTAACAGTCGAAATTAAACTCAGCGAATTAACGAGAAACCGTTCAACAGCCTTTTCGTTCCGCAACGAGCAGACAGACACCATCAGCATCCATCAAGTCAAATATCGCAAGATCATACTTTACAATCACACGAATGACATCAACCATATCGTATATTGGTGTTCCTGTTGTTTACAAAATTACCAACCAACACACCAAAACACCTGTACCTGGCCGCGTGTAAAAACAACGCGGATAAATCGGCTACAAAACCGATTTCCAGCGGCATGATGGTTCATCGCAAACAATGAAAATATGTTTTTTTGTTGTTTTTTTTCCAATTCCTTGCCGAGAAGGAGAACAGATTTTCCTTTCCTCAAACCTTGACGAAGAAGCTGGAAAAAAGGTGGGAGGAAAAGGAAGAAAAGAAAACACGAAGATGAAAGATGGAAGATACGATTTGTCCTTGTTATCAAGGGCTTCGTGCATAATAATAAAAGATCAGCCAGCGGTTGCACTCGACCGAAACGTTCACTAATCGATTTTTTACCTTCTAACTGAAAAATGAAATAAGTACAAACCATATCAAAGTTATTATTTTTGTGGTGATTTTTTTTTCTCGTATTTCGTCCCCCACCCCTCATTTCTACATTACAGCGTAATTATTGTTTTCGATACGACGAAACAACCGAATTACCGAGCAAAACAAAAATAAAAAACACGACCAATCGTGCTCTCCAAGTCAGTATATTTAGCCAGGCTTGGCCTGTCCATTTCGTCGATTAATATGCATTTTGTTGTTTTTTTTTCCTTTTTTTCGTATCTCCTCTCTTTCTCACCATCCAGTACTTGTACGAGTACATTATACGGGTATATTATTAATAATTTCTACGGACATACGGCATCGATATGCATGGGACAAGGCGTGTATAGGTATAGCTATCTATCCGGGCAAAGTAGGACACTGGTTACTAAATCTTTTTTAGCCTAATAAACTGCTGGACTTTTTCCTCTACGCATAGCATTCCCGCTTTACCTTCCTCCTTTCTTCCACTCAGCTGACGCTATACGAACGCTATATCAGTATATCCACTCTCCTTGTATTTATCGCCTATTTTTCACCATCGTACATACACACACACACACACACACACACACATATATATATATATATATATATATATACACGCATATATACTATATATAATACGGATACTTTCTACGTATAATTATGTGAAAATCGAAAAACCAAAACTGGTACGATGGAGGAGCACGTTCCTATGTCACACCCAGAAGGTATAGCAGCGGCGGAAGTGGCGCAACCATTTAAAAATAGTTACTCTCGTTTTCTAAATATTTTTGCAAATTTATGAACTTGTATGACGACAGAAGATATAGAAAATTTGAGAAATATTTTCGCAATTTAATTTGATTTTTCGATATAACGTGTTACTCCGTAGCATCAGACCCGTTTTCAATAGCCGCAGGAGATGCTAGAGCTGGTCAAACAGACACACGGGCACACTTACAGGTACCAATATCGAGCCTTTCTCATAAACGAGCAACCAACAAGGATTGTTTTTTTTTTGTTATTTTTTAGAAGAACCCGAGGTCGAGCAAAAGAAGCGATTTTACTATCTCTGCATAGCATACAAAAATTTTAGCCATTTTACCATTATATCAATATTATCATTATTAGTACCTGGTTCACCGAGCTTTGCTCAGATGAGTGCCACAGTAGATACCTTTAACTAAAAATTAAAAAACCATATTTTAAATTCAGTATCCAAATTCGAAATTCAATAATAAAATTCTATTAGCGAGATGAAGCAAAGCGGGCGGCATCTGGTGGCAAATTTTAAACTACTAAAAACAGGTAACTGGTGATCAAGTATTTAAATTTATATGGAATTTTATCCAGTGTTGAGTACGAATCCACTAAAAATGGATTCGAATACAAATTCGCGAATCCGCATTTTCTGGAGGATATGATTCATCACCACTTTTTTTGGATTCGAATCGGGATTCGAATAAAACAGGTGGATTCGTCGATCTAAATCCGGATTCGGATCCACCAATCCAATTGCCCAGCTCATTGGGTATTTTTTTATTGAAGTGATCTAAAATAGAAATTACTGTAAGGAAAAATCGAATTTCATTGTTCTCACATTCTAAATTGAATAAACATTTTGTTTTTTCTAAAAGTTTTGAAATTTAAACGAATCCAAATGATTTTTAATTCCGATTCTTTGAAACAAAAAGCAAAACGAATCTTCGATCCTTAGAAATCATTCAAAAAGTTCGGATCCTTCGAATCTGTCAAACGGACTCGAATAAAGTTTACAAATCCAATATCTTTTTTTGATTCGAATCACTGATAAGAATCCAATTAGCCAAAGCGGATTCGTATAAATTTGCCAAACCACAAAAGCAGATTCGAATGCGATTGGATTCGAATAATGTTCAATCCTGGTTTTATTTATTTTCAAAATGGGGTATCTCGAAAAAAAATTGGGAAAATGCATGTATTTTTTTCATAAATTGTTCAAAATTGCTTTCTTTGATAAAATATTATTCGAAAAAATTAAATTATCTAGCTCTGTTTCTCTCCATAACGTAAATTACATTCCTACGTAAATCTCCCATAAGAAATCAATAAGGAATATGAAAACCTGTAAAAACGCTACTGCTTCTACAGGGACTTCCTCTTGCGAATATCAAAAGCTGTCAGCCAATGTCAAATTATTATCTGACTATTGAGATTCAATATCGAGATTCAGAACCAGACATTTTATATTCGCTATGTTTTGCATTAATCACAAAATTTGATGATATGCAGATTGTAGATCTAAAAATCACGTTCAAACCAGGGGAATTTTTCATCGTCAACTGTTATTAATTACTGCTGATAGATAGATTGAGATGCTTATATTTCTACTTAACAAAGTTTCTTAAACTTGAGATCTATCTAGATCATTTTTTCGTACCCAAAAACTACTAACATCTAAATTTCACCAACATTGTCGGTTTAGTTCTTCAGAATGAGATTATATACACGCATACAACACACATACATACATACAAATATTGCTTTTATTACAGTGTAGGATAAGGTAGGATGGGATTCAGCAGGATTATTTATTATTTTATTATTTTATTATTTATTTATTATTTATTTATTATTTATTATTTATTATTATTTATTATTATTATTATTATTATTATTATAATTATTATTATTATTATTATTATTATTATTATTATTATTATTACTATTACTGGTTGTCACCCACAGGCTCCGCCTTGGCATATCAATTTGATTTGAGATTTATAATCCCCCTATAAGAGAAAACCTTGGTGAGAAAGAGAGATGTAACTGGTTTTTCCCAACACATGCTGCAAAGTAAGTGATTTTGTGCTTCTTTTTGAAGCACAAATTTATGAATTTGTGACCCATGATCAAATTTTTAAAGTGGGAGACAAAATTCGATAGAAGGAGCAAAACTAGTATTTGCTCCCGCTAAAAACATTTTTTGCTCCGCCAATCAACCAATCAGGTGTATTTACCAACTTCGCGGTGGATGTGTTGGAAAAAATAGCATAGATTCGCAAATTGAGCGAGAGCGAGCTCCACTCACTCATTCCATGATTGCTAACTTTGCGTTCATATAGCGAAACATACTATTTTTTTAAACATTTTTCTCCATTTTCTCTTTTTGTTTTTCAGTTTATAAATAATAAAGAAAGGAAGAATGTATTAGGAGGGAAATCTGAAAATTTGTACTCATGGAAGCTACAGATTTCCACTAAAAAATAAAACCTTCCTTGGCGCAATCCACTCGCTAAGAGCAACCCAACTCCTTTTCATAAAATAGCTCTCTTTCTTCCTCACATTCCTCTGTTTTCTTCCATCTCCCTAACTTCATTTTCAAACTATTAATTTGACTTGGCCATGTAGAAATACAGTATAGTATACCTATATCTATACTTAAATTTTATAATTTTTTTGTGCTCCATATTTCAGAAAGAGAGTGATACAGAAGTATATGAAATATTGCGAACTTATTAATATATTAAGAAAACTATGTTTAAGCCAGGAAAAAGTATCGAAAAATGTTTTTGAGGCGGTGAGGGGGTTAAAATCGACAACTTTCACCCGAGGAGCTACAGACTTTTTCTTTTCTGATGACACATCTACACGGTGAGACCTTTCTTTTAACACCTCAATCATAGAAATCGACTCAGCCGTTCTCTCCAACTTAGTGCCACAGTTTAAAAAAAAAACTTATGGAAATTAAGATATACATAGATTATTATTTTTTTATTATTAATGACGCCAGCGAAATAGTTCGTTGCTTTGTGGTAAAACTGCTACCACCAATTGCTGAGATTTGTAACTTGGGCAATACAACGCGAACGTATTTGTCATGACAACTTGGACAAGTTAGAGAAGAAATTTTTGCGAAATGAAAGTTTGTGCCGAGCTGACTGTGGTTTTCACGCACTACGACGAATTACAATGATTGGTTGTAAACTGCCGCAGCAATTTTCGTATTTTTGGCAAAATCGATGGAATGTTGACTCTTGACGTGTTTGGTTTTCTTTTCTTTTTACTCTATTCATGTGAAAGTAGTGACGAGCAAAAAGCATCGGTCTTGGTTATAGTTTTGGCCATGCCATGTGAGTCACGTCTTGATTTTAGTTTCGGTATTGCTTGCAGAATGTTTACTATTACTGACGGCTACACGAAACTTACCAATCATGTCATTCTGAAGTGTAGTCTACAAGAATATAGACTTGTAGCTGACATCCAATTCGGGGAGAAAAGAGAAAAATTAAGCATACTCAACATTACAAATTATTCAAGTAGCAAGACTACAAATTGTTTTCAGTTTTTTCATAATTTTTTCTAAATTTTTGCGCTTGATCTTGGATCTTGCACAGTCGAATTTTTGTCTTGCATAGTCGGTCTTGCGCAACACCAAGACAAAACTTGTTCATCACTAACATGAAGTTAATCGTTCGTTTAAGAAATCGCTCACAGAGCGGAATCAGAAATGTTTACAGCATTGAACGTTGGAAAAACAGGAGCTGAAGCAGGAACAGGAGAAGAAAGAGGAAGAAAAAGTAACCATATGGGATTTAAAAATGTGGCATCCCCGCATGAGAAATCTTCCAGTTATTCTCAATTCTACCAACGCCTATAATATACTTGTTCTTTAGACTTAAAATAGGACTAAAACTAAAACCTGTTTATAACGTAGGGTAGATTTGATTTATTAGCATAAAAGGTACTTAAAAAGAGCGATTCAGTAAACAATCCTTGCGTGACATCAAAAAGCAACGTTTTCCAATGACTATATAATATGTATAAGCACTAATTCAAATACCCACCAAAATACATCGAGTACGACCACTGGTCAACGATTTTCAGATAGTACAAAACCACTAACCACACAACTCACCAATAGAACAATAAAAATATAATAACAAAACCAGAACACGTAATACATAAACGTAATGGATTTTCGCCAACCGAAACAACAGCTGATAATCAAAGAAATACAAAACAAGACTACCGAGTACCTCAAATTTATCAATCTCAAGTTTATGCGAAATGAAGCAATCATTGTGATTCATACCAACATGCAAAATCAATAACTGAAACGAGAGGATTCCAGATTCACCAAAACACTTGCTTCAATAGTTGATGAAATATTTTTGTAAAGCCCCAAAAATGGGCAACACAAGTAGATTAGCGCCTTTGTTAGAGAATGGATGGGCATGACCGCACGAACATTTCACAGAGGAAAATCTACCAATGAAAGACATCATTCGTGACGAAGGTGGTATATTGACGAGATTGACAATCATAATGCTAGCTCGTATCCGCTACTTGAAACTAGTAGTACCTGTGAGCCAATAATTGAATCTGAAACCAAAATTTTGAAAAAATAAAACTGCTACATTTCTCTCCATATTACAGGTTTTGTGATTATATACCTACATGAAACGAAATTTAAAATGAAACTTGGACGCTACAGATTTTTTCTAATTAATAATACAAGGGTAAAGAGGGTAAAATTAACATAAATGTAACCGAAAAATTCCAGAAGAAGAAGCCAAAAGGTGAAGGAAGTTTTCCACTTTTTCAGCATAAAAATTGGAAAATTTTGGCTCTTAGCCAATGAAAAGTATTTTTTTATGTTGTCTACTGTCCAGAGGAACTTACAAGGGACAATTTATTGTCACAAGGCTACCCTACTGATGGTGAACAAACGCCACTAAATCGATTATAATTAATGACCACTGATACAACTTCACCAGTATATTTCTGGGCTTGCAGAGAATAAAGTAGAACGAAATTCTCTAAAAAGCACTACAGATGTAACAGAAAATGTGCACGTTTTTGATACCTTGAACAAAGCTTGGACTATGTTCCGTAAAAAGCCGCGCAGTATGTAAATAAACAAAATCGTAAAAACGAAACATTACATTAATTATTATTCGATGCTAATAACCTGCGTCTACTCGTAAAAAACGTCAATACGATTACAGGTCATAAAATTGAAACACGTTTCGTTGAAACGTGAAGAAAAAATAATTATTACTCTTCCAGACGAAAATGGTATTAATTCTCTACAACACAAACGACCACAGCACTTTGTTACTCTTCATGCGAAACAAAAATGGTTTGAAAGAAAGAATTTAGATGCTTATAGCACAGTAATTAAACATCATCTTAAATCAAATAGATAAAAATATCGTAAATTTAAATAGTGCAGACACAGACACCCAACGCATGTACCACATAATATTAACGCGTTGGTATTCAGTTATTTTAAACCGTCAAAATCCGATATTTCATTCGTTGAAGAAGTGAACAGAACTTATCGATCCATATGGATTTTATTTTTGAATACGAAGAACTTAAAAGATTGTGAAGAATAAAATATGAAAAATTTCGATCACAAAGAACTTTACAAATATTATGAAAGAACTAATAAGATCTAAAAATTTACGTAACCAACTTGGAGCAAAATGTACAGTATTTCAAATTTCTTCATACCTAAAGCAGACGATAAGTAGTTACTTCAGCGACCAATGCAACCCTCAACTTTGGCATAAACAATAAATTTCCAGAAATATGTTTTAAAACTTTGTCGCAAAACAACACAATACGTTCCACAACATACTGTATAAAAGCTGAACGTCAATCTGGAATTTGTTTACTCATCTCTCGAAATATTCGACAAACTTTTGTTGATTGGTGCACTTAAGATGGAATATTTTGCAAACAATTGCGACATTTTTGAAATTAAAATTTACATTCGTAGCAGGGTTGCCAGATTGTTTTTTTGTAAATAAGAGACAAATCAAGAAAACAAACCAAAAATACGGGATTTCAGATACATTTACCCGGACAAAATAAAAATCCATAGCTGAGGGGCAAATATCTGAAAAAAAGTTTTATTTTTTAATTTTACTACCACCCTTTCGATGGCTGAGCATAAAACTGAATAGAAAAATTGTTTTTAGATTTTCAACGAACTTTAGCCTATACGTACTAATTTATGTCCAAATTACGGGACATTGAGTGTCCTACCAGGGCAATTTTATTCAAGCCCCAAAATACGGGACGTCTCGAGAAAAATAGGACATCTGACAACCCTAATTCGTAGTCTGCGAAATGTTTTTTTTTTTTTTTTTTTTTTCAATGAAACTTGTCTGTGATGTTTTATCTTACTTGGATATCTACAGTCTTTAGTTATTTGTATTTTTATTCTCGCCTTATAAATTAAAGTCGAGATAATGCAAATAATTTTAAAAAATGGGTTCTCACCATTTTCGAAAATTTCAGCGAACTTAAAATTTATTCAATCGAAATGACTAAAGGCGCAAATGAAGGCGTATTGTTTCAAAAACACCGCATAACCGATTTCCTTGCTTGTTTAATTCTACCGAAATTTCTGAAGTGGCTCTCGATCAAACACTGTTTACTATCGCGATAATTAGTCGACGAAGTTCGATTTTCCACGCAAATAACTGTTTGTCGGCAAAATATCAAGCACAATTATTAATATTTTCGGTTTATCTAGAACGAAAAATCTGCAACTAAAAAAGGAGACACACTCTACACGTCGAATACAGCACCTACACACAAACCTGAACGTAGGCAAATTTACTGCCAAGTTCAACAAACCAAAAACATGTTCTACCGTCGAGGAACAGAGTTCTGATAATTTATGAAATTATAACAGCTATTTTCGCGAAGATGAAATAAATTCGTTTCACAAGTCGAAAATTTCTGAAAACATCAAATCACGACAACAGTCCACAAATTCTATCAATTTGAATTTCGTAAAAATCAACTTGCAAATACAGTAGGTGCTGATAACACACGGTGTAGAAAGTTACTAGTTTTTGTCACAATTTTCTTCGCCATGTAGACACCTCATCCATGAATACACGAAATGTCGTTTTTCTTGAATAATCAGCTGGTTTCCAATCGTTCATTCCAGAAAAGATTTTCTCATTTCACCGAATCCTCAAACTTAGTCGCCCATGGTTCGGGGGTTCTGATTTTGGTTCAACTTTTTTCGCCGAATTCATACGCCGGTTCCAAAGATTTAATAGTTCGAATAATATGCTAAATATTAGGCTGAACCTGTTTTCCAATGAAGTTTTCCCCGCAGTACCGTGGACTCGGATTTACTCGAGTCTCAGTGCAAACGGGTACATGAATAATACGGGGGTCGATGCACTTTTTTCAATAAACAATACCGTAATTCTGTTAATTTGAACAGAAAATATAATTTTAGTGGACGATTCAGAATGAGTTCGTCTCTTTCAGCGAGTAAAGAAATGAAAAATAGATGAATAATTTACGTGTCAAACGAGTCGTCACTTTCACTACAGGTATTTCACCCATTAACAGTGTGCACTTTACCGTCAATGTAGAACTTGGAATGCAAAATCGTAACAGAAGTGAAGTGTTGGTAATTTACAAATTGAAAGCCACCAAAGTTCGAGTCATTCGGCCAATGTGCAACATCATTGAAATAGGCGAGCCCGGGACATTAGGAACAAATATATTTTCCAAAGCCATAAAGGAAAATAAATACGATGAGGTTGAACGGCACCATACTCTCCGATGGGTGGAAGAGACAAAAACTCACTACTCCGTAGCTATACAAAACAAATAACGATCAAAGAAAAAACTCGATACTTCACTTCCTAGGTACTAGACTGTCGTAATAGGTAAATAGGCTTGTAAGCCTGTAGGTACCAAAAAGGCCTGGGCGAGATTGAGGTGTTCGAAATGTTGGCTGAGGGTAGCACGTAAAACATTCTCACATTGGAAGCGTCCATGCCAGTGTTCTGTCTTTTGATAAGGGTATATCGAAGTACACGAAAACCTAGGTGGTGAAGTGATTCAAACATTGAGTTCAATTCGTTCAACAATGTCAATTCCTGCACAAACAGACTTAAAAATTGATGTTTGGAACACACGTTGGCAAGAACAGATGCGATTCGACTAATCTCTCGCAAAATTATTGGATACTATCTTTATGCTGACGACAGTACCAAAGACCATGCCAAAGTTCACAGAAAAAAAAATTTTTTCGTATTTTTTTCCAAAATTTTTCACATTGTTCTACCAACTAAGGTACTTAATTTAAAAAAATCAGTACCGAAAATCAGACAAAATAAAAATAAAAATAAAACAAAAACTGAACTTTCCACCATTATTTAAAATATGTAGCAGCTCTGAAGTAGTCCACACGCAATTAAGGGGACTATATCAACGAACTTTCAGAACAACCAATTAAATGAATAATATTTACCTAACAACGGAATCACTCTAGAATCCGGCAGAGAACACACTGCAAGTGTTCCAAAATCGAAAGTGATTTCATACCCGGCAAACAAAAGTGGACATGATTTCGCTCGAAAAGGCGGCCATCGGATAGTAATATTGAAACAAAAAAAAAGAACGTGTGAACCATAGCTCCAAATAAATCGATAAATGACCAGCGAATAATGAAAGAACAAGTTTGTAGAGCCGCAAGTCACATCATATAGTCAGGAAAACAACCACAAAATTTAGATCTCTCTAAACGATGACCTTTCCTTTCGTACTAAATTATAAACCAAGGCAAGGTCAAGCCCATTGAATTATTTTAAACCGTCATCAAATCGAAACATATACATGAAACAGTAATAAAGTCGTCAAGCAAAATTTTGAATGGTTTTCACTTTATCCATTCATTGCAAATCTTTTGAGTATATGAAGTCACTTGAAAACATTCAGTAACTTAACGCAACGAGAATTAAAAATTGTGCCTCCAATTCTAAGCCATTACCTAGATAAATTCGCCAAAAAATACTAGGAGTATTAGTTGAGTAGAAAAAATTTTTATAAACATCCAGAAATTGGTGAAAAATGCTCACCAGACAAAAATTCATTTTTTGACCTTTTTAACAGAACTGTTAGAGTTAGAGAAGAAATAAGGAGGGCAATTGCTAATTTATTCACTCATAGTACCAGTTAAAATGATTGATAAAAGTAGATAAAAAAAATTAACATTTAAAAATGATTCAACCCAAATATAATGGGTACAACATTAAGAAACAAGAACAGTTACAATGCAACAGTCAAAACTAGACTAAAATATATAATAAACAGACAAAAACTGAATACAGAGTAGCCTACAACCAAAAAGTTTCCCTTTCTCTCTTGTTTTTAAATTTCTTAGAAAAGTTGAAGAGGGTTGCTTACCATTCATCAACACATGGTTGGTATTTTTATTGCCTGGTAATTGCCTCTGTTCAGACTGTAGTGTAACACAGTTTCATTTTATTTTTCGCTTAAAATCTTTTGAATGAGAATTCGTATTTTTGTCAGCTCTTTAAGAAGAAATGTTTTTAAACACTACCCATCTTTCACATAAACTACTGTCACAAATCAAAATATTTCTTCAAATAGCTTGAATTCTTTCAAAAAGTTGACCATTTCTGAGCCAATAATTTACACAGCAGTGGATCTCAAGTAGATACTGAAATACGAGTCTCTGATGAAAACAGCTTATACATTCAAAATGTATTCTTTATGGCAGAAAAAAGACTTGTTATGTACCACATTTAACTTCCATTTTTCGCCGTTACAAAACATCTTCGTACATATTTTTAGACCACTAACCGTTTCCCACACATTCTCGCTGCTCTCGCGCATATTTTACACCCCTAAATTGATCTCACCTGAATATAGGGCAAAACGAGAGCAATATAATCTACATTTTACAACCATGTCAAAGTTGACACTTTAGACAAACACTTTTGACTACTGGACTAACCAGAACACCTACTGTTTTTCCATGTTTTTCCTATATTCTCTTAATAATACAAATAAAGATAAACACAGAAAAACACTACATAAAAAACTTAGTTAAAATTCGATCAGTCGAATATCAAGTACCTACATTCCTTATGGAATCTATTGTAATCCAAGATGAAAAAGTACGTGTATTACAAATATCCACTGATGGCCTGTGGATTCCAGCTACTCAATATTCGCCCCTGAAATACTAAAATTTGTGGAAATCTTCCTATTAAATTAAGGGTTTTGACAGCCTCGCTTACTTTCTTATGGGAAGCTTCCACACTTCACCTGCCAAAACCCCCGAATATGAATCGACGAGCTAAATCAATAGTAACATCTCTTTAGTTAAACTCATAATTTGGCTATCTCAAGTTAACTTAGTCTTTGGTACAAGACCTAAATTGTTTTTCTCACCATGAAGAAAGTCAATTTTAATATCTTATTTTATTTTCGTCTATTGTAAAGGAATTTAGAGTTTAAAGTCGAATATTTTCTCGTTTAAATTGTGAATTTTAATATAATTAAAATTCCTTATTTTGAGACAAATAAAACTTCGTTTCATTTGCTGTCAAAATTGTCTCTGTTTGAGTCTCCTCAAAACAGAACAAACCTCAGTGCTTTTGCCCCATAACAGACTGTTCTTAAAAATTTTGTTGTATTCTGGGATAGAGGAATCTATTCAACTAAATTATGAGGTTTTCAAGGTAACTTTAACTTGATACACAATCAGTTCCACCGTATATTCCATAAAACATTAATGGGTCAAGGGTTTGTATAGTGCCTTTTCACAAAAAGTGAAGTTTGAGAATATAGTGATTGTGTCGTGTCGAGGATCCAAACCCCCATATTTTCAAAAATGTTGAAAAAACACATCGAGTATTTATGTATATTTTATAAGGTTGATTCATATAACACATTTCTGTATGTAGTTACTTTTAGATATAGATAGCGTTTTCGGGGAATGAAATTACTCTGCTTTTGCACGTTACTATATCTATATATATATACACACACACAAATATATAAACATATATCTTGAGTAATTTGTTTCCCGAAACATTCTATCGTTGAAGAATGAAAACAGAAGAATCAAAGTTCCATTATATACATTCTCAAAGAGAAAACTGGGATATTGGGTGCAGTTCTAAACTAACACTTCAGTTTTAAATACCGGGAACCAGAGAAAGGGAAATATTTCATAAGTAGTTTATTGGGCTTCGCCAATAATTTTGTTCACCTGACACCACTACGCACCATCAAATAACATTTGAATTGCTCGCCCTTCGGAGTAGAACTAAATTTTCAAGTACAGTCGTTATTTTCCACAAGAAATAGACGTATTTCACGAACTTGAACTGAAATTTGGAGTAATTTCTTCCTTCGATTTCGCTATGAATTCTAACACACACCCTTTCAGAAACGTGGCATGATTTTCAGCGTCACATCTTTGGCAACTCATCAAACCATGAAGGCCGCCGCTAAAAGTAACGACACAGACAACCGCAAGATACTAATTAACCATTTTCAAAAACGTTAATAAAACCAGTCAGCAGTGATTACGTGCATCAGCCAGCCGTTATTTCTTTTAATAAACGAGTGGCCGCACTTGTATAGAAATAAAAGATTAAAAAAAAACAATTCCAGCGCAGCAAGCCTCGCCAGAAAAAGTAGATTTAGAGAAAAAGAATTATGAATTTTGATGGTTACATTGATTGTCTGAAAGTTTATATGCGTTAACGGCATGTTGATTGCATGAAATCTGCAGGCTGCAAATAAAATATTAGACAATGTGAAATTTAAAAGCATTATTTCTCGAAAAAATGAAAAATTAATTAAGATGATAAAGTATGGTAAAAAATCATATAATTTGAAATAAAACCAAAGAAATATAATAAAGTTATGTAATAAAAAAAAAGAAAGTGTGAACATATGGTTAATTTTTGTAAAAAGAAAAGTTCCTACAAATTAGAAAAAACAAAAAAGAAGAAAAAGCTTTACCAGAAATACCGTCCGATCGATCCGAACCAAAACTGATAGCATGCTACAATAAATTATGAATATGTGTTTCAAATTTCGTACATATGGTTCCGAAATTCCGTATTTTATGATTAATATAAAAACAAAAATAGCGATAACGAAAGTACTGTCCGGCCAATCCGCGCCAAAATTGGCGGCGTACTAAAATGAATTAAAATAAATATTTATTCCGAATTTCGTGGCTATTGATGCAAAATTGAGCATTTTATAGCCAAAATAATAACAAAAACGATGATACCGGAAGTATCGGGCTGCCGATCCGCACCAAAATCAACAAGTATGGTCCTTGGTTTAGAACAAATGTTCGTACCAAATTTTTTGACAATCGTAAAAAAAATTGGGACCTGTACCGTGGAACAAAAAATTGACTTATACCCATCTATCTATATATATATATATATATATATATCTGTGTTATTGGTACCCAAATTTTCCCGAGGTCGTAAACGTATTCACTCCCAACCCTGAGTGCTAATACCGCACCAAGCCTAATAAGTAGATTTTCTACAGAAACCTACTTTAAAAAACAGCAACGAAGAACAAAAAGATCGACGACGATACACCCAGACTCAACCAAGTATCGTTACGTAATTACAAAATAAAAACACAGCAGAAACCTTTCCAGCTTTTATGGCCTACGATGACAATAACCAAATACAAAAAATTCACAGTAGTACGCACTGTACACGACGACGAAGATCTAAACGAATTTACATTTTTGATGCTCGATGAATGTACAGTATCCACAGTTGACGAGTCCTTCTGACTCTCTGAAAAGATGTCACCTGACAAGTAATAAATTAAATGCTCGCTCGACGGAAAATGAGACCTGCAGGAAGGACAGGCATTTCCTCCAGGCTGAGTAGACAAAAAGAACATCAAAACGAAAAAAAAAACCGAATACAGATACGAAACGACCACATCTTCATAAGATAATTTTTATCTTACACACACACACACACACACACACACACATATATATATATATATAGTTTTTAGTCATCGTGATGATGGACTTAGATACGATCGGTGCCAGTTTTATTGATCTAAAAGAATTACAACGTTACAAATTCACGGAGTCATTTATAAAGTGGTAAAACGAAGCTTGAAAAAATGTCGGATTCTTGGGGGTAAAGCAAAAAAAAAAAAAAAAAACAAAAACAAAAACACAAGAGTGGAGCGAAGAAAGGTAGGTACTGAGGCACAATTTCGCGCAGGTAGGCAAATAGGCATCTGAAAAGTCCCGCTGGGTCTTTCCTACCATTACAAAAAAAAAAAAAAAAAAAAAAAGAAGACACAAAAGATCCATTCAACAGGTAGACACACCAAACACACAATAGATCTATAGATAAAATTGTACGTTAATTACATATTTCGAAGAAGTTCCTAATTAAAACCGAGCACCGTTAACAACAAAAGCGTATCGCACGAGAGAGCTCATCTCATCATCATCACCATCACCACCACCACCACCACCATCATCGTATCATCATCCAGTTCACCAACATGTCATTTTTGATGCGGAAATTCTCTCAATTAAATTATTAATTAATGGCTTGATGCAGTTATGATTCTGCCATTACACAACGGTACGGCGAATTTATCAACATAAGACCAAGTTTTTGGTGCTCCATAATTTTCTCTCTTCCTTAAAAATTTTCGTACATCACCCGGCCGTCGGGATTATTAATACTGGTTTTTATACACAGTGGCGTCATAAAAATATAAATTAAAAAATTGTAAAAAGACAGACGAAAGATCGGCAAACCAAAAAAAAAAAAAATGATAACATAAAATAGGTTGATTTACGACAAAATTAATTCGTTATAACTTATTTTTATTTGTTCTCCTTTCATCAGACGAGTCCTGGGATGCGAACGCGGTGATTATCCCATTTATTGGAGAGTTTTTCGCGCCCAACTTTCTAATAATTTGTTTACTTTTTAATTTTTCCCTTTCGAGAAAGTTTGGCACCAGTCGCGATTAAGGTGCAGAAGAATGGAGATTTCGCAAAAAAAAAAACTAGCGCAGCAAGCCTCGCCAGAAAAAGTAGATTTTCGAGAAAAATAATTACGAATTTTGATGATTGCATTAATTGTCTGAAGTTTATACGCGTTAATAGTATGTTATGATTGTACATTTGTTAGCTGCTGACAAAATATTAGATAACATGAAATTTAAAAGCATTATTTCTTAAAATGAAAAATAAATTAAGGTGATTAAGTATGGTAAATAATCATATAATTTAAAATAAAATCAAAGAAATACAACAAAGTTATGAAATGAAAAATATCTTTGCCGCAAGGGCGTATTTTCCAAAAGTGTCAAATTTTGTAATGGCTGCCATTCGAAAACCAGCGGACCGATTTCGTTCAAATTCAATACCAAACCAGTCCCTAACAGTCTCCAACTGCCATAAAAATTTAAAGTCAAAATCTTTTAATTTACGGAGTTACCGCGATGAAAACGTGGTGAGTTTGCAACACTTTGAGAAGCTCTTCCTTCGAAACTAGCTGATGAATTTAAAAAATTCTAACACGACTGTGTAGCCCATAAATGCTTCAAAAACTAAAAATTATCAAATAATTAATATAATTAATGCGTGCAGGCAAACAAATGATAAATTCGTCAATATATTGACAGATTTTCCTGGTACCACCGAACCAACTTTTCATCCAAATCCTACATATAAACATGACACAGTTCATATAATAGAAACTGTAGGACAACCCTGTGTAGCAAAAGCAAGACGCTTAGCTCCAGATAGATTAAAAGTGGCTAAGGATGCATTCGATAGAATGGTAAAAGAAGGAGTTTGTAGACCCTCAAATAGCTCATGGAGGTCACCCATTCATATCATCCCTAAGCCAGGTGGAAAATGGCAAGTAGTAGGTGACTACAGACACCTAAATGCTCAAACAAAACCAGATAGATATCCAGTGCCTAATATCATGGATTTTAATATAAACATGAAAGGAAAAGATCTATTTACCAAAATTGATATTAATTGGGCTTTCCACCAGATACCTATGGCTAAAAACCATATCGAAAAAACGGCGCTAATAACTCCATTCGGCCTCTTCGAATATCTTCGAATGCCATTTGGATTAAGAAATTCTGCACAGACATTCCAGTGATTTATAAATGGTGTATTGAGAGACATACCATATGCCTACGCATACATAGATGATATCTGCATATGCTCCAGTGGAGGCATTGAAGTGCACCAGAAGAAAGTGAGAACCGTATTACAGCGTCTGCACGCTGCCGGTTTAACTATCAATCCCGGTAAATGCAAATATGCAAAACCACATATTGATTTTCTCGGGTACAGCATTACTTCATCTGGAATTGCCCCTCAAAAAGTCCGGGTTGAGCCAATAATAAACTTCCCTAAACCAAAAACAGTCGCTGAATTAAGACGATTTTTAGGGATGACAAATTTCTATCGACGTTGCATAAAAAACGCAGCGGCCAAACAAGGCAAACTATTCGATTTGATAAAAACAAACAAAAAACGCGACAAAACTCCTGTCATATGGACAGAAGAAGCCAACTTAGCGTTTGACAACGTCAAAAATATGCTGGCTAACGCGACATTATTAGCTCACCCAGATGACAGTCTGCCATTATGCATAGCAACAGACGCGTCAGACTTTGCAATTGGTGCAACTTTGTACCAGATTGATAATGATCAAAACCAGCCCTTAGCATTCTTCTCGAGGAAACTATCTAATGCTGAGAAAAATTATAGTACGTACGACAGGGAGCTATTGGCGATAAATGCTGCAATCAGGCATTTTAGGCATAATGTAGAAGGTAGAACTTTTACTGTGTATACAGACCACCTACCTATCACACATGCATTCCAGCAGAGAGCAGAACATGCATCGCCAAGGCAAATGAGACACCTAGAATTCATAGGTCAATTCACAACAGACATCAGGTATATAAAAGGGGAATTAAATACACCCGCTGATGCTCTGAACCGAATAGAATCTGTCTCAGTGCCATCTCAGTTACCCTATGCTGAAATAGCTATTGAGCAGCAAGGGGATGAAGAATTATTAAAATTGATATCTTCAGACAAATCAAGTCTACAACTGAAACAAAAAAGACTCCCTGGCACAAAAACCATGTTAACATGTGATGTGTCCCAAGGTCAAGAACGACCCTATATTCCACAAAAATATAGGAAAATGGCGTTCGACAGTATTCATAACTTATTGCACACTGGACCTAGGAGTACGACTAAATTAATGACCTCGAGATTCATATGGCCCAATATAAAAAAAGATTGCAACAACTGGGCCCGTGCTTGTCTAAATTGCCAGAAATCTAAAATTGGCAGACACACGAAATCAAAACTTGGAAAGTTCAGACATACTGACAGATTCAAACACATTCACGTAGACTTAGTTGGTCCTTTACCACCTTCTCGTGGCTACAAGTATCTGCTGACCATTATAGATCGAGCTACTTGCTGGCCTGAAGCAATTCCACTCACTGAAATATCAGCCCCAACAGTGGCTGCAGAAATATATTCAACTGGATTGCTAGATATGGTGTGCCCCAAAGCATAACTACAGACCAAGGTCGACAATTCGAAAGCCAAATATTCAACGAACTAGTAAAGACCTTGGGTGCTAAACACTGGTCCACCACCACTTGCCACCCACAATCTAACGGGAAAGTGGAAAGGTGGCATAGGGCTCTAAAAGCCTCAATTATGGCACACAACACCAAAAGATGGATTGATAGGCTACCAACCATCTTATTAGGCCTCCAATCAGCCTTGCAAACAGATACTGGACACTCAGCTGCCCAATTAGCACTTGGTGAGGAATTGCACTTACTAGGGGATTTTTTCTATGAATCCAAAGAAATTAACCCCGAAACATTAGTACAAAATATAAAAGACGACGCAAGTCAATTTTTAAAACAAGCTGCAACTCATGGCAAACCTAAAACCTATGTCTCGAGACACTTAGCGACAACTACGCACGTGTTCTTACGAGAAGAAGGAATGAAAAAGGCTTTGCAGAAACCCTACACCAGTCCCTATAAAGTAGTGGATAGAACAGAAAAAACGTTCACCCTACTCATAGCCGATAAAGAGAAAAAAGTCTCAATAGATCGTGTAAAACCTGCATTCTTAATAGCAGATGATAAAGTCAATGTCATAAAAAATTGCAAGGAAAAAGATATGGATACTGACATAAACATAGTCAAAGATCCACAAGAAATTGTCGAACAAAATAACGACACTCAAAAGCTACTAACACAGCCAGAAATAGTACAAGAAATGCATAGCGATGTACTCAAACCAAATTTGGAAAAAATGGTTGAAAAAACCAAATCCAAAAAAGTTGTCAAATTCGATGACAATGTACGAAAATATTACTACGATCCAAAAGCGCCTATAAAGCCTAATAAAAGAGGCAGGCCTAAAGGTAGTTATAAAAAACAAAACCAAATTCCGAGTCGTAGATCAGAAAGGTTAGCCCAACACCAAAAATAGCTAAACCGAAACATGATCACAATTGCAAAATTCACTCATACGAAAACCACCAAATTCCCAAACCATAGAAAAATAAATGGTTATAAAAAAGCAAAATAAATTTATTCACCATCAACCCCTGCATCAAAACATAGCAGAAGGTTAAACAAAAATTAAAACATCAAAAAATGGTCATAAAAATCAAAAACAAATCTTCCGCTTCCAGGATTCGAACCTAGACGTAGAGAAGAAAAATGCAAAAATAAATCAGCTCAAAAATAAAACATCTATTGTGAAATTCAAAATAAATTCACGTGCATTTTTATAAAAACAGAAATCAGCTGATGAACAATAAGAAATGGTGCAAGTGCAATGACACACATCCTTATCGCAGAACATACCACAACGTACGCTGCGATAAGGATATCGCACCACCGTTCCTTATTGCATTGACCTATATAAAAGAATAAAGTTCATTCACTCGAATACGTTGACCCACATAAAAGCACGTGGTAATTTAAATCAACAAATTTTGCACGTAGAATCTTCTACATGGGAATTTCTAAATGGTGGGAAAATACTAAATCTATTATACTGAGATGAATTATAATACACACGACGACAAATTTGTACCAAATGAAACAGCCAAGAGCAATACACAAATCATTCGGTTGTCGAATACACTCCGAGCATCATCGCATTCTGAATTTCTAAAAATTGTTCAATTCGAACACCTATTTTCTGTGCCAAAATCGCTTTTGAAAATTTTCTTATTTTCCAATTGTCATAACTGACACCTTGCATCTTACCAAAAAATGTCTTCCAATTCTGAACCTTTGCTCGACTATGAGGAAGCCCTCCTCGCAGAAGAGCAAGAACAGAGTAATCAGGAGCATGACATCATGCTTTCCCAACTTTCTTCTTCAGCCAGCAATCTTGCTTTGAGTTCCACTCCAAGGCCTGAGGTCAGTTCAGTCTTAGCTGAAATGACCCAACCTCTTCCTCGCCACCTTCCTATCGGCGAGACCTCGGATGCTTCACGATATATGATTACCCCCATGGATGTGGACCCATCTAGGAGCATTCAGCCTTCTTGCTCCAAAATCACAGTCCACAGACTGGAAACCCAGCTCCAGCCATTCGTCCAACAACGGAATTCTATCCCAAACATGAATCCCAGAAATTCTACCCAGGCGATCCGGCATAAAAATAAGAAAAGAGGAGCACAATCTCGTGCTAACTACAACTAGCGGAGGATCCTCAATTATCATACAGGGACTTTTACTGGCCATGCCTTAGGCCAGGTCCTCCGCAACATCCTCTTTGGAGGAGCTAGGTCTTACAGAGGACGTAATCCCACCGGACAATCTTCAGTCCAACGTCCCCCAACTTTTAGGGTATGACTGGACTTAGTCTTTTTGTACGAAAATACTAGGGGGGAGTGGCTGTGGGGACGTTTCCCTCTTTGCCTCCCTCAGGGCTCAGCCCTGCGTCAACAGACGGGTCGCAGACCAAAGTCCGCAACCCATACTAATTGTGCATTGCACGTTAAACGAATTACATCGTCTGTATGCACTCATACATACGATGCATTTCTGTGTGCACCGTTGAGGCGGTAAACTGAGGCAAGTGAGTATGTAATATTTACATACTCACTGACAGTATACGTGCTGCGGTCCGTATATGGTACCGCATCGCCTTTGGACGATTGCCCCAGTTAGGAAGTACGCTTTGTGTTTGGTTAGGCACTTAAACAGGCTGGCTACTGGTACCGAGAAATAATTCGGTCGCCCCGCACATAAACCACTGCCTCCCTCTTAGGTTCCATGAACCCCGTGTACGTAGCAACTACCTACAGTCATTTATGTGAATAAGCAAACAAAATCCAGTCAAAAACGTCTATTCCATAATTGCCTAACTATCAAAACAATTTACATTTCTGACTAATTTTTCTTAGGCATTTACATTAAATTGGGGTTAATGGGGGACATTCCGGCCTTTTTCTTTTTGCCTAGGAATTTTCATAAAAATCTAATTTGTGTAACTGACTGCAACATATGTATTATGGGATACAACAAAATTATTTATTGACAGATCAAAGCAAAATTCAGCAAGTTGGTACGTTAGAACTACATTATATTACATTATAAGGAATTTTTTTAACGGTTTAATTTACCTGTTCCAGGAAAAGGGAAAGTGATGAGATTTTTTATCATTGTTCTCACCATCATTTTTGTTGTTGTTGTTGTTGTGGGTAAAATAAAAAAAAAAAATCGCGAAGAAGTTTAGCTGTTTAGGTTAATATTATATTATATTCAAATTGAATTATATAACACCTAAACAAATATAAGTAGGAAATATAAAATATGAATTAAATAAAATAAAAAAATTAATGATCATATTATGGTACAGTAATATAATAAAAAGAAGAATGGATTGAAAAGTAATTATTTTTCAGCATTGCAAAAGATTTACAATCTGTTTGTTTAACAGTGTACAATGATAACATGTTGCCTCAGGCATATGAGCAAAATTATGTAAAACCTTATTTTGCTAGGCAACAGCTTAATGTAATGTATTAATTGTTAATGGTAATTCATGAATATCATCATTGTCCATTAACAAAAACCCATTATTTTGAATGAAAGGCCCTTCCTCTCCGCCAATACATCGTATTTTCTTAATATTAAATAAACTACTACGGCCCTCCCTCTGATGTATACATGCAGTTAAATTATTATTACCCTCATATAAACTGTTTATACCAATAAAACAGAACAATTTTGAATATTCTACACCAATAAAATTATTGTAGTACATGTACTATCTCTTTGGTCTGTAGCCAATCGCAACACTGTATTTGGCGGGTGGTTGTGGTTAATTGGTTTAGCGGTAAATTCAAACTTCGTCCAGTTGAACGATGTATTTTTTTCAGTGTTGCCAGCTTTGATTAAAAAAATAAAGAAATAAATGCAGCGAAGAAATTATTTCACGGTTACGAAGTCACATGACTGTAATTTTGTAGGGTAGTAGCAGTAAGTGGAATGGTGGAAGTATTAAGTAAATTGTTTTGATAATTAGGAAATTATGGAATACACGTTTTTGACTGGTTTTTATTTGCTAATTTACATAAATGACTAAGGAAGAAACGTAAATCAATCATTATTTTAAACGGTTGAATTTACAAAAATAACTAGGAAAAACTTTCTTAACGATGTTGTCCTTTTTGACTAGAAACGAGTAAGGGATTAACAATAATAACTGAAAAATTTTGGTCATTTTCGTGAATTTGTAGGTAATTGCGAAAATAACAGGGATATGTTACTTAGGCATTCATACAGATGCCCAGTCAGAAATGTAGATTAAAGGAAATGCAATTACAAGAAAACCTCTTTAATACGTTTTTTGAGAGGTCAAGGTGAAAAAACGAATTATGTGAGAAAACGTAAAACACGAAAAATGGAAAAAAACCCAAAATTCAAAGAAACAAATTAAAAACAATTTAAAAAAAATATTTTATGAGAAAAAAATAGGAAGGGAAAAAAATTGTGATGTGATGAATAATTAGGTCTGTTCAGTTTACCTAAAAATACCGACTAGACGACGCTTAATTTAGAGAAGAGTAGTCCAAATTCTCGGAAAAACCCGGTTGGACGTACTGAAACAAATGTATTATGAGGGAAATCATCTTACCTGGGAACTACACAGGTTTGGAACAACAGATCAAGGGATCAGGAAAAAGAAACATATTATGCGGGAAAATGGCTTATGCGAAAAGGTATTAACAAGGTTTTAATGTATTTGTAAAATTTTATACTTACCACAATACTTTAAGACATACCTAAGGAAAATTGTTTTTCAGCAAAAAATCATCGACTTCATTCAACCTCTCACAGTACTGAAAGGTAAGTATAAGATAAATTCTTGTTTTTTTTTTGTTTTTTTTCTAATAATCCACCTTATCTAATCTGCCACTATACCTACCTGAGAGCTAAAACAGTAAATTTTACAAACTATTTACGTAATTGACTAAATATTTTCAATCAAATATGATAATTTTATGAATTCATGCATTTGCCATACGTATTTTTCTAGGAATTCAAGTAAATTTAGGTATTATCGATATTACCCAATCACCGATTTTGACAAGGTTAATTTCAGAAAAAATTTTTGATTCGATAAATGATGGGTAATCAAAAAATTTACATTTATCACTCACACTAGCCAGGCAAATATAAGAAATAAAGATAACAAATCTCTTTGTCGGCATTTTCCCTTCTATAACTGAAAAATTGGCGAAATTGGATTTTTCATTTTGATTGCGACATACATAAAATTTTGAGTGAAGGGTGTTTTTGGGTTCGTGGGGGACTATGATTAGAAAAACTAAAGTGAAATTTTCCCGAAGTTGTAGCATGCCACCTTCCGCAACAGGTAGATTCTATGAAAATCCACCTAAAAAACGTGGATAAACTATGAAATATTTTCAACAGTGTAATTTAAATAATCTGCAAAATTAAGTGTTTGATTTTTTTTTTCTTTCATGATTTAGAAGGAAATAAACAGTAAACCTAATTTTTCCATCAATAATAAAAGCTTTTGTAAGCAATACCAAGAATAGGACCAAGACTTGATGGATGCAAGGCAATGACTGACTGCACAAGACTGAGATCAGATTCACGAATACAATGGTCTTATTGTTAGTCAAGAGGCTTGATCTTGCATATGCTTATCAGTCTCATCACTAACGTCAACGTAATTTCAAGGCAAAAAAATACTCTTTTGCGATCAAAATGGAAAATATTACATTTTATTATTCATTTCTGCATATATAAAAAAAAGCAAAAACGCGCCAAAAGAATGAGTTTACGACTGAAGCCTCAAGGTGGCCTCACATCTTCAGACTAAAGCTTTCTTCCTTTTGAAGTAGAACTCGGGTTATTTTCGGATGATCTAATTCATATTATAGCCTCAAAATTCGTTTCTCGGCCATTGCCAGTAATTTTTAATCGCATTTTCAGTTCTTCCTACGGCACTCTTCACCGTACTCATCAATTATTTTAGGACTATTTCACGCTTTGTGGCACTCGAATTCAAGTCAACGTGGCACAACGCTGGCTTCAATTTACGAAATCACGAAAAACCTGATGTCATACGCACTCGAGTCACGTCTGTCTTTAATCAGCTTCCACCGCTTATTCTACGTTTAAACGTGATCTCTGACCCTCCAACCAAATTCTAAAAGCTACCTAATAATTGTTTTTCTCAAGATAACCTATTAATCAAAATTATAAAACAAATTTATTCATCCGGGAAAGGTTAGGTTTATTTTAGGTCCAGAAAGGTTAATCGATTTTTATACCTGAAAGTAGATAGGTACCTATATTATTGTAATAAACGGTTTCCTGTTTTTCAAATCTTGCACAACATTTTAAAAGGCCCAACTGTGAGATATGCAACAAGTTTTTCTTTTCAATCACAAAGCGGCTGAGCAGGAGAAGATGAAAATTATGATAATGATAATTGAAAATTAATATTTACGCGTCATTAATACAGAAATACCCGAATAATGAAGGTTGAAAGTTGAAACATTGTTTTTAGAAAGAAAAAAAAAGTAAACTCGCCAGAGGAAGAGCCCATTGGCATTATTTGGTGTATAAACATATTTTTAGTCACGATAGAGCTCAGTTTCTGTGAAACTCGTTTCTCTTTACGAAGATGCGACTTCAAGTTGATTCATAATTTCAGCTCTGTTTCACACCAGCAAATTATAATACAGATACAATGAGCAGGCAGAATTGTACCACGCATTTAGAACAGTTTGGAGAATAGACTTCAGCAGTGAAAGTAAACCTTAGGTTGTATTTGTTAAATACATCAATCTTTTTTTTTTTTTTTTTTGAAAATTTATGGTTTATGGGGGTTTAGTTTCCAGTTTCCTCGGTTTCGAAAAATGATTCTTGTAAACCAAATTTTTGAGCATGCATGTTGAAACTTTTGGAGTGTACTGAACGCAAAGCTATTCGTAAACTGTCCATCTATGCAGCTACACTTCACGAGTGCAAATCTTTAAAGATAATTAGCAAATAAAGATACTGTATTTTAGTACGCAGACGATGTTCCTATCACCACAAAAGAAAACGAACACCGAAGCACGTCATGCAGTATTTTCACAAATGCATTAACACTCCAAATCAGACCAGATATTTTCCTCGGGATTACCTCACCAGAATAACAAGTACGCCAAGGATAAATCGGGTTCTAGTGGAAACTCTCGAAATTGACCATCACAAAAAAGCCAAAAATGTTCACGACATCGTTAGAGATACATAGACCTCAACTTTTATATTTACAGCATCAGGTCCTATATGCATTAAGACTATAAACTATAAAAGGGACAAAGAGTTTATCTTATCAAGTAGACGATTCTCACTGTCATGAAGAACGTTGAAAACTTTTTTCAATACATAAAAATTAACGTATATTTCCGGTTACAACCCTTCCGGCCAAAAAAAATAATAATCTTTCAATCTCCAGCCCAGGCGAACCCGACCAGAATCAGAAGGCTAGAAAGATGGAAACCTGAAGTTTCCAACTTTTTTTCTATGAACGTCGGAAAATTAGCAACCCAAATACTCGCATTCCTTTTCCTTTAGAAAACGCACCAGAAGAATGAAGACATTAAATCCAGGCAATAAAAACAAGGAAAAAACAACACAATCACGATTGTTAACAACAGTCATGATGAGTTTAATTTTCGTAGACTAATAAATCGTCACAATGAGCATGTCTAAATTACCATTACTGTTTTTATAATTCAATGCTTTTCTTCGAAGAGAAAATATAATTCAATCAAAATTAAAGCTTAAATTTCGTAGCAGTTTCCGAGAGTTTGTACAGGAGTTTCGCAACATGAACGAAATATTATCTTCACTGTGTGTTTGGCTCTCCTAGATCTTGGCTGTAATGGTCTCAAATGTTCATAGTAGAATTTGTTGTCAGTTTTTCAGAACTGAGAGCAGGAATTAAGTAAGCCATTGTTTTCAGTGTTGAGCAAAAACTACGGACGACAAAAAAAAATAGATTTTTTTTTCATTAATTTTGAGTACTGGAAAAAAGCAACCAAGAAACTTTTTTATACACCAGCCGAACAAATTTGAATTTCGTTTCAAATCCTTTAAATCAACCGGAAAACTTTCATAAACAGTAAAAACTACAAACAAATTCCTGGCATGAGGGAAAGGGCGTAGATAAAGTGGAGGGGTGTCCAGGGAGTTTGGACCCCCTCTTAGAATTGAAAAAAAAAATCTCGATATAAAAAAATAATGTTTGTCAATGGTAAAGGTGTTGCGGTAGGGTGGTCAGAAGAGACGGGAAGATGTGGACACCTCTTATATATATGGGGCTAACTACACCCTTGAAGCCGGGAAAGTGGGGAGGAAAACGAAACATACCAACAACTTTCTTTGAAAAATTGAATCCGAATGTCGTAACTTTTCCACCCATTCATCAGTTAAAAATCCAATACCATACACTGAAAGACTGTGGGCAAAATGGATTTTCCAAAAATCGTTTCGAAAAACATGCTATAAGGTCCACTTCGTACGGGTGAAATGATTCAACATGGCCGTAATTTTGGCTCAAGGGCATCCATCACCAAGTGATTGTATTTCTCTATCCACTTTATGTAAAATTTCATCAAAAGGAAAAATTTCACGCTTTAACTCAACTTGAGCGGTTTTGACTTGGTACTGAAAATTATTTCTTTATTCTTCTCTCGTACCGAACTCCTTCGAGTCATTTGAATTTCTTATTTTACTTGGGCGTTTCAGTAAATTTTTCCAACACATTGCCAGCATGTAGAACTTACCACATAAACGAACATATAAAAATATTATCAACAAGTGGGTATGGCGTTTTATAATGTGGGAGAAAGATAAATGTATCCTCTCGAAGTGTACCAATCGCATGTAGGAAACAATATTTCAACTTTTAACCGGAAGATATAATCATAGGATGCTGTAGGAGGCCTACTCACTTATTATTTCGTAGCTTTCGTTTTTTCTCTCCTCTGAAAAATATTTCGGTTTACTCTCTCTACGAAAATGTAAATTTTCAATTTTCGTGTTTCATTTACCGTTGCAGGCTAAATAGTACAACTCTGGCCTTACCAAAGATCAACCAAGAATGAATGGGGAAAAAATAACTCATCTATTGAGACCTTTCAACACTGAGGAATAGTAATCCATCATCGACTCACTAAACTCGTTTCATAATTGCAGGTTACCGAGTATTATATGAAAATGGTATAAGTTCCTAATTTTCCAGAACCTTTAACGCCAGGATATGTTGAAAAATAATTTTTTTCGAACTCTTTTAGTACGCTTGTTACGTCAAATTAAGTTAATTTTATATACTGAAAATTTATTAGCCTCAAGGCTGTTTCCGCTATAAACTTGTCTATGGTCTGAAGGGGGAAATTTACACTGGTTAATACATTAGACAATTTTTCCAGTTTTTGTCGGGTACTAACGTAATGATACCAATGATATAATCGGAGGGGAAGGTACGAAGAAGAATAAGGGTCGCAGTCCTCACGAAAATTTTATTCAAAGCAGAATGTAGACTGATGAATTGTGTGACACTTTAGTTTTAAAATAATCTTTATAAACAAGGGCAGAATTAAGTTTTGGCATTGAAAATGTCTAACTTTACAGTATTGGGGTACGTTTAAAAAAAGTTTAAAATAATCCATTATCGACAATGTGCACGCTCAAATGCGTGAGTAAATATTTCTAGGCAATAAACAAAAAGGCTAAAGAAAAATCAGCGAGAATACCAGAAAGAAAATGAAATCTAAAGGAATAAAAAAAACACAAATTTTAACCCCTCATATTTTATTGTGTGATATATTGGGACATACACTCCGGTGGTACACCATTAGACTTATTTTTAAGATCCCTAATTTCAAATTTTATGTTAATTTTAGGTATCCTATCCATACAGGGAATAGAACCACTAACCAACAGGAACCTAATCTTGACACTCATCCCCTACCACCAGAATGTAGCACCATATTCACTCGGCCACGATGCCAGTGATAGATGATGAGAGCGATTGCCACACCACTCTCCTCCAGTACATGTGGAGTGCAGTACGATACAAAAAAGACTAAATGGGTGGAACAGAGGTGTTCATGAAGGGAGGCTGTAAATGCCCCTCCTCATCTCCGAATTACCTGTACATGCCACACAAACCACTGCTCGATGCTATCACATTGTGGAGGGAGAATGTGGATGAACTACAGCTGTGGTGGACAGTTGAGAGATAGTGCCAAAAGATTGTATTCATCACATCGAGGTCTAATCATGCCACACGTCATCTGCCACCAAAATGTAGTACCATATTCACTCTGCCATGGTGCCGGTAATCCTCTTCACATTAATAATTTTTTATTTGACTCAATCTTCAAACTTAGAGGATTCAAAAGGGTGAAAAATTTTTACTTTTCATATTCTATCGTATAATACATCATCGGGTATATTTTTTGAGTAGCAAATTACTTTGAATTTTATAATCATTTTTTCATTCAACCCATTTTTCTACCCCTGAGAGCTTCAGAATGGGGCTAAATTTTGACTTCTCATATTTTATTTTGTGATGCATCATTAGACATATTTTTTAAGGCTCCGATTTGAAATTTTAAGTTTATTTTTTCATTCGACTCATTCCACCAAAAGAGGGTCAAATTTTGACTTTTCATATTTTATTGTATGATATAACATTGGGCATTTTGTTTGAGGCAAAAAGTTCAAATTTAACTATCATTTTTTCATTCAATCTATTCTTCGATGAACAGGGGCTTCAAAATGAACTCAAATTTTAACTTTTCAAATTTTATGACATCATCGAGAACGTTTTTTGAGGCACAAAGTTTGAGTTGGACAATAATTTTTTATTCGATCCATCTGTTAAGTCCAGGGACTACAAAAGTAGGACAAATTTTGATTTTTCATATTTTATTGTGTTATACATCATTAGGCATGATTTCTGAGTTACTGAGTTAGAATTTGACAATAATTATAAAAGTAATCGATATGTAGATAGCATATATATTATAGTCGATGATAACTGATTATAATCAGATGCGTTAAATTAAATACGAGTGATGATGATAATATTTTAATTTTATTCATGATATGGAAAAAAATAAGATAGAGGAAAGGCATTTCTCATTTCTCATCATTATCACTGAAACACTCATACTGACACAAATCACTTAAAAGAACATAATCATTTTTAGCGTGATTTTCACCGGTAAGATGAAATCTATTAATTTTTTGATTGTTTTTGTTTATACAATCTGGACTCTTTATTCATTCATTCTCCTTCCTGCAAAAAAAAAAAAGAAAGGAAAAACGTTTGCAACTATCTAAATATCCTGACAAACAGACAACTGAATGGAAAACTATTCACTACAAAAACCAAATTCAGATATTCTAATTTACTGGAAACAAAAAAGCAATCAGATTAGTACAGATTCTGTTTCCACCTGAAGACATTTTTCAGACCATTAATGATGATCATTATAAATAATCCCTCCTCCCGACAAGTTGGTTAAAAAAACACTTCAAGATTTCGCTTCGGTACAACACTATAATATGAAAATAAGTTTTTTGCTATCAACCTGTAATATCAGGTAAATGTTAATTTCCATACTTTTTTTTCGCGGAGAGAAAATTTTCAAGACAGGTTTGGAATTAGTGGGGAGTCAAAGTCATTTATCGATTCGAAAACGTATTAAATTCAAATTTTTCGGAATGCCCAACGATGGATTAAAATAACAATAAATAGAAAAAGTATACTCGAATTCTGAGAACAAAAACGTAAAGATTTAAGATAGGGAAGAAAAATATAATTCGCAAATATCGCAACCTCTGATTTTAATGTTTGCGGAAGCAAGTATACAGAATATTTGAAATTAGAATTATAATTTCTAATTGATCGTTATAAATGCTAAACGTTAAAATCAACATAATAGATAATAATATAAAAATTAGCATTGTAAATAGTGAGAAAAAAAGGAGAAAATTAAATTAGATACCTGAACAAATTATAGGTGCCTATCAAATTAATTTACTCATACTAGAAGTACCATTGAAATAGTTCCGGAAAACTATTTATAGTCTTCAACTGGGTGAATAAAATGCATAAATACAATCACATGCAATTGCAAAGCTTACACATATAAACCGTTGAAACCTCACTTTATATTACTTTAATTTATCAACTAATTTTCAAAGCTGAAGCATAGAAAATCTGATCAATGCTGACCCTCAGTTGTCAACTTGTCAATTGACAAATAGGCCGTATTCACAAAAGTTAGCCACACATTCTGAGAAACATGGGTGTTCCCATCAGTTTTTTATTTTCTTCATCATGAAAAGCCAAACAGCTTGGCCCATAGGGTACCTATCATTAGCTTACTGAAGATTACTCAAATAACTAACCAAATTATGGTCTCCTCTTCGAGTCGAAGAATTTAAAGAAGGAAACTTGTTGTAGCTGTATCACAATTAAACTCAATTTCATATTTAACATGAAAAATGACACGTTTAGCGCACAAATTTCACTGAACACTACGTATATAAAATGATTTATGTAATGATGCCAATCGATAATGCACATTGAATTATTCTCAAGATGTATGTTTTATTAACATGAAAAAGCGCGAATATTGAACGATACGAATGATAAAACATGAAAAATATGCAAGCACAATCTTGGTACGAATTTACATTATGAAACTTTCAATTGAAACAACCATTAAAGCTCGAATTTTGTAAGTAAATAATTATTTATTCGCCTCTCCGAATAATTCCAATCAATCCATATCCATAATCAATTCTATAATTCAACCATCAACCGTTCCAATCGAAATTCATATACATAACAACTCCCACTAGACTTCGTTTATGAATATACCAAACGCAACTACTTATCATCAGCTGCTGCAGTTCATTCTGTTCTAGGAGCAGCGTTCTCTGGTGTAAAAACTGCGAATTAAATAAAATTATTTACTCATTGCTGGGGACAAAATATAATTAAAATTCACGAATTTTTTTTCAGCTTTACACTTTCATTATTATTGAATTTCGATTTAATGAACTACGAATACGATCAATGTACGTTCAAAACAAAAAAGACTCGAATCCAGTGCGAAGTTCAGTTATTTTTCGTCAATAATTAATTAATTCTTAAAGAGGTTCACTGCAGACTGAACACAGCTGTAAACATAACTATCACGAAACAGACGAGGAAAGAATCATCGCTGTTCTATTTGTTAGTTTGCTGTCGCTGGATGTTGAATAGGTAATAGGAATACACAAAATAGTATTCATAATATAAATTAACTCATTCGCTACCGAAAAAACTGGATTTAAATTCTCCAGTTTCGAAATACTAAAACAATAATCATACATTATCGTGACAATCTATAATCGATTGATACAAACAGAATTTTTGAGAAAATCTAGTTTTCATATTTTCAAGCAGAGCAGTCAACAATGTCGAAATATTTTAGTGAGAAGAGAACGATTATTAGATTAATTCCAGAACTAAAAGAAATATGCCTATATTAAGCGCCGGAAATACCGAACTCTACTGGCACGGAATTGTAAAATGAAATTTTCTTCAAAAATTACATATAATTCTTTTTTTTTTTTTTTTTTTTAATAAAAATATGAATGCGTCGTGATAACAAGTACCTATTTAATTAATTATACTTGAATCAGTTATTTTCATGAACGAAGAAACTCAATTCGCTGAATAAAATTTGACTGAAAAAAAAAATTTCGAACATTATACACCGGATTTCCTGTCGATTTTTTGAATTATAGATATTATTTTAATCAACGTTTTCGTCGACCGTCTCCGGTAGATGAACATTCTTCGTTTCAGGCAGCAATAAACTGAATAAACCACCAATAACCAAAAGGCCGCCCATAACCATGAGTGGCAAACACGAACCAATTCCCTGAAATATTAAAAAATATGTCAAAACCAGTGTTCCACCATCTACAGAATCATACCCATATCTTAGTTTTCCTATTGAATTATTTTATTGAATACATACACTACTCGCATAAACAGCTAGATGCCTACTGCGAAAACTAATTAGGCTATTAATGAAAGTATTGTTTGAATTTTGCACAATTTTATTTAATATTCTTGGTACTGCTTTTAAGCTGTTTCATCGATGTAACATTTCGGTTTCGTTGGTATTCAAAACAAACTGTGCATTTATAACAGCTCATTATTTAATTTATTCCAAAATTTTAGTAAAATTTTATCGAATAACTTCAAACTTTACCTAAACAGTAAATAACTACTTGACAATTATATTTTCCCTATTTTTGAGAATACCACTTTAAAAAAAATAAATTATACCTAGGTATTCAATATTCAGATTCAGAAGCGTGACTAACTTTTTACCCGACTTCAAAAAAAGAGGAGGTTATCAATTCGATTCGAATACTTATGTTTTTTTTTTTTTTTAATATTTGTTTTAGCATAACTTCTCAACTTGGACACCGATTTTGTTGAACTTTTTTTTAAATGACAGAGAATGATACCATCGGGGTCCCGTTATATTTTTTTTAGAATCGATGGGATGGTTTCTGAGTTATTTTAAAATAAAAAACAGTTAGTTTTAAAGTAATATTGCCGCTAACCAGAAACGAAAACTCAATGAAAAAACTTTTTTCCTCAAGAAACCTAACCAACTTCAAGAAACAAAAAACGAATAAAAATACTCTAAAAAGAAAAAAATAATTCTTTTACATTATGGTAAAAAACAAAAAAAAAACAAGGAATTGGGAAAACCTAGTATGATAAAGCATGAAAGTAAAAACTAATGAACAAATGTATTAATAAATTTCATTTATTAAAAAAACAAAAAACGACTACGTTAATTTGAACGAGTAGCTCTTATTGGTATATACGCCCAAATTTATGACAATAATTTTTTCAATTTTTAAATTCTCATTTTCTTCAGTTACACCTGTCTAATTCTTTAATTTTCAAATATGAATAGCATAAGACATTTTTCGGATGGTCAGAAATATTTTGAGCCTACTTTCATTAAAATCTATAAAGTAAGACACTTGTTCTGAGCGGACAAATTTCCGTTAGTTCCAGAGATAGGTTATACCAAACATTTATAACCTCCTCCGTATGCAATCAGTAAAAATGAGCTAAAAAGAGAAAATTAATCTTTTTAAAATTTCTTTAGTAAGATGTAAGTCTAGGAACTGGAATTATTGAAGTCAGCGCTAATTTAAAAGTTTTGTCATAAAATTTAACGAAATTAACGTATAAAGCCTACATTCAAAAGAAAAGATCACCGATATCAATAATTCCAGTCCCTTAACCTATTTCTTGCTGAAGAAATTTTAAAAGGATTATTTTTCTCTTCTTAGCTCAATTTTAATTTTTTTTTTTAAATCTGTTCTATTTTTGGAAAAAAATTATAAATCGACTATAGTGCCTTTTCGTTTCATTTTAATTTTAATTTATTAATTTTTCTGTAGCGAGGCAATAACTAAAATATTGACTCACAAAACACGTAAAATAAATAAAAAGAAAAAAAAATTTTCTAAGAATATTACTAACCAATCATGTTTTTCTAAGCACAGAATTTTTAAAGAAATGTGGCTTGTTCTGGGACATGAATTTTAATAAAAACTGTCCTTATATTGGAAGAAGGAAAATACAACAAAATAAAAAAATGTAATATGAAGACCATAATAAAATTACCTACCATATAATTAACGATAGGTATGAATATTGGTCCCAACATGCCAGCAACTGATCCAAAACTCATACCAATGCCGCGAACAACAGTAGGATACAATTCTGAAGCGAATAATGGTAGCACAACGTACGACGAAGAGATGCCTATCCTTCCAATACAGTACAATAGTAAAACCAAATTTTGCCCTGCATAAAATAATTATTTCAATAAGTACCAATGTTAATAATTACCTTCAATTTCCAAATTATTACAATACGTACGTCCTGAAGCCATAAAAGTCATGAGACACGCGATTCCTCCAATTAACATGCTTGAGCATAAAATTTCTCGTCTACCATAACGTTCCATGGACGGCCATAAAACGAAGAATGCGGGTAACTCGACAGCACCGGCCAAAAAAAAATTTAAATATTTATTGCCACTGAGCGATGGAGCATAATATGACAATCCAACATACACGCTAGTATTGGTAAACCTATAAAATACTTGATATTAGATGAAGAGTAAATGAAATTCTTTGATAATATTTTCAATTAAATTTACCAAATAAATGTGACGATGATGGTTATTTTCCGCAAATCTTTTCTTTTAAATAGGTCTTTTACACCGTACTGTTTCGAATTTTTAAGTAAAATTTCTTTTCTTTTGCCAGAAAACTTTTCCTGCAACATAATGATTAATAATGAAAAAAAAAAGTACTTAGGTATACATAATTTGTTACAGAAGGAATATTCAGAAATTACTCGAAGTTTCTTCAAATGATCGTCGCTAAGTTGAGTTCCGTTCTCTTCAGCCATTTTTTTTAATATTTTCACAGCTTCATCAAATCTCCCAGAAGATAATAACCATCTTGGAGATTCTGGCATATATCTTAAAATAAATATATCAATATATTATATGCTTTAATTAAATATATTATTACATTTTTTAATATTAATGATACAAATAAAAAAAAAAACTACTTACCCAAAATAAATAAAAAATAGAAGAAATGGGACAGACGTTGCTAGTGCTAAATAGTGCCAGTCTCGAACTGCATACACGATGCCAGCCAAAAATACTAGACTAAGTGAGTAAGCTATATTGCTGTAAATCGAACATCTTGTACGATATTTGGGACCAACAAGTTCTATAGCTGTATGGAAAAGTAAGAACATCAATCAGAAATTGAGGTTTTCATTCACAATGTAGTTCCTGAGTTACTGACATGAGTGAGTGAGGACACTTAATTTATAAAAATGGGTGAAAATTAGCAATTCGTCTTGATTCGAACTAAACGATAATGGTATGTACATCCGAGGAGTTTTACCAAGTTTCATTACCATTTTTATAGATTCTATATAACAAATGAAAAACCGTTCGAAAACCTATCAACACTTTTCTCTTTTCTTTTTTTTTTATTTATTTCAATAAAACTCAAAACTCCAATTTAATATGATGTAAAGCTCAATAGAAAGTTACAGATGGTGCAGAAAGAGGTACATCTTACACAAAATCTCATAAAATAATATAACTGGTTTAACGCGGTCGAAAAAGAAACTGCTTAAACGCAGTCAAAAAAAAAAGTTAAATTCAAATAAAATGAAAAATGAAATCAAAAAAACATATACACAGATTGAATTGATAACCTCTTTCTCTTTTTGAAGTTGTTAATAATAGTAAGAATCATGGAAAATTTTTCAAGTTTTCTGTTTCCAGATGCTGAAATTTGAACGGCTGTAACTTTTACAATATTCATAATAAAAAACACCACAATTAAATAAAAATATTTACGTAAAACATAGGGAGTAAAAAGGATGGCAGGCACAGTAAATCCGACTCCAAGACGAAATGATAGCCAAGTCCAATAATCACGAGCAAACGCGGTTCCAATACCGAATAAACACAAAATGAGGAGATATACGAAAAATGATGGTTGACGTCCAATTCTGGGAGTTGAAAATTATGAGGACAAAAAATTAGAATTAAATTCAAAATATAATACAGTCACAGACTAACAATGTACAACCATGTAAAACTTACCTATCCAGACAGTATCCGAAAACATAACTTCCAATAAATCCAGATATTCCAAATAGTATTAAAGCGAATGTTATACGAAAATCTGATTCGCATATGAATAATTCCTGAAAACATTATGATTATAAACTAAATTAGATTTCCAAAATTTGAAGAAGTTAAACCAAGGGCACCAGTACCCAACAAAATAGATTGCATGGGGTTGAGGGGGTTGATAAGGTTTTACACAACTATAGCTTTTGCTTTCATTATTTCACATATTGAAGCGAATTTGTCTTCTTTCAAAGAGTGCAATAAATGGGATTACAATAAAGACTAATAATATAAAGTGAGACATTTCGTGTCACGTGTTACCAGTCAAATTACTAGTACGGTAAATATATTAATTTTTAAATTTGATTTTTAGAAAATAAAACGAAGGCATGAGTTACGTATTTCATAAGCATGTAGGATAGTAAATTGTCTCAAGTTAATTAATCTCGATTCAAAAAAAAATGGTCCAAAAAAACTTAAAAATTTTATATTTTCGGCAAATTACGATCCAAATCGAGGAGAAAAGGCAAGCGTCACATTGAATTTTTGAAGCTAAAAATAAATTGTGGGTCATATAAATTATAAAAATTTTCAGACCTTGTGAATTTTTGAATTATTTTTTCCCACACTCAATGAAATGATAACGGAACATATTAGAACTTGAAAAATGAAGTAGAAAACTTTTCACTTCTTAAAGGAAGCTATTATAGACCTTCGAGACGAAAATCATAATCATTCTATACCAACCAACTGAACCATAAACATCAACGATATTCTTGAGTAGAAAACGAAACTCCTGTTCTTTCCACCACATAACTTCATTTTTGACTAAGCTTGCAGGTTGCAATTTCAAATTTATTTTTGGGCTAGCTTACGCAAATTTGTTTTTTTGAAACACAAGAAAATTTCTGGAAATAGTGGCCGAATCTTATTACCTGTATTTGAAAAATTAATTTCGGCCTTCCTTTACTCTCCTTCGATGTATATCTTCGTTTTGTTTGTTTCGTGCTGTTTCAACCCTACATTCAACCCTTTTCCGGTTAGCGCCGGTTTGAAACTTTGAACAAATTTATTCTCATATCGTAGTGTAATAATTAAATTTAAAATGTATATTTTTACGTTTGATAAATGTTCCAACGTTCCAAATTCAATCGTATCATATCCATCTTTGCACGTAGTATTTTCTGTTGAATTAATGGAGTCATTTGATAAACTAAAAAAATTCCAAAGTTTTCGTAATTCGAAAGTAAGTTACCTGCTAAACAAAATAATTTATCAAAAATTACCTTAATGAGCAACATTCAGGCGGTGCGACTACCATAAACAGCTGGTTGTATGCGTTAAATGCGCACGGCAGCGTGCAGGGTAGAAATACGAATAGTAATAATTTTTTTTGATAGCTGCCAAACTCGCCAATTTCGCGTAATATTTGATCGAGATCCATTTTTCACGATACATCACAAATCACAAATAATATAATGAATGAGTCTGTTGGAATACGTTTGATACAATTACGGCGAGTGAATGCCACCATAATATATAACAACATAAATTCGAATACAAAACATTATAATAAATTAAGAAACAAAGAATTTGAAAATCCCTATGGGAATTTCAATTATACCACCATTGCATTGTACATGAAATGAGTTTGATTAGGATACAAGCAATTAAATCTACCAACATTTAATACACCATTCATTCGGGAATTAAATAGAGTTGACAACTGTATAATTTTTGGATAATCAGCAACGATGCAAACGACAAAACCGGAGAAAAGCGGGAGAAATAAATAGGTATAGCAAATAATAAATAAGATATTTTATTAATGAATAAATGAGTAACAACAATAATTCTACAGCGTCGGTTTTCAAAAAAGTTGATCATTTCACAGTGTCCAGAAGGGTTTTAGATTTTTTACGGCCGGAACCGAATGGTCGATATACTTTGCCACGGAGTGCTCGAAGTCGTATTTGCTCTTCTCTGTAATCTTCATGCTCATCTCGAAACAAACCATAATCTCGTAAATGTTTCACAAGATGACCAAGTTCGACATGCCGAGGATAATACTGAACCCATTTGGGATCCTTATAAATTGGGTTTTCACTCAGAATTTTCACTGTCTACAAATAAAAATAGATAAAATTAAAGTTTTGGGACAATATAAATGTTGGAAGCATAAACAGATACAATTTAAGACGAAATATGAATAAAAAGTATGAATATTAGAAAATGAAAAACAATAGGAACATTTTTTCAGAAAAATTCATATAGGAACAGGATGAACTCACTACAGAGAAATACTTACTCGCATAGCTCTCCGAGGAGTGTCACGGACGACTTCTCCAAAAATGCGGTTAGATAGAGCTTTCATTTTTTTGGCGTAAGGTGTATTTTTTTGGATTAAAGACGAATATTTATATAACTGAAGCATGATTCATTCCAAATGTTTCTAAAAACGAAGATTATGAGCACCGGGTTCCTTGAATACTTAAGCAAAAATCGAAACTTATAATACGATCACGATTGTCAGGCACGGTTGATATATCTTCGTGAATTTTTTCAATTGATCAACATTCCCGAAATGAGTTTCAACTTTCATTTCCCAAAGAAGAAAAAATACTCGTTATACCCTTCGAACAGAAAGTCTCAACTATAATCTCTGATTCTGATCAATGATCATTGATAATTGATAATTATTTGCCCTTTAAAATAGGCCCATATTCACAAACGTCACTTTAACCACCCTTCCCTTAAAACTTCACTTAAAAATTACTTTTGGCATAATTTTGTATTCAAGGATGTAGTAACATTTTATTTTTACATGAGAACCCTCATAAGAGATACAATGTTCCCACATTTATAAGTACGAAATTGTTCAAAAAACTTTTTTTAAGTGAAATTCAAGTGAAGGGAGGTTAAAGTGACGTTTAAAAATATGAGCCTTAGCCTCATATTCACAAACGTTACTTTAACCTCCCTTTACTTAAACTTCACTTTAAAAAAATTTTTTGCACAATTTTGTACTTAAAAATATGGGAATATTGTATCTCTTATGAAAGTTCCAATGTAAAAATAAAATGTTACCACATTCTTAAAAACAAAATTGTGTCAAAAGTCATTTTTAAGTGAAGTTTAAGTGAAGGGAGGTTAAAGTGACGTTTGTGAATATGGGCCCTAAACTTCATTTAAAAATGACTTTTGGCACAATTTTGTATTTAAAAATGTGGTAACATTTTATTTTTACATTGGAACTCTCATGAGAAATATAATGTTCCCTCATTTTTAAGTACAAAATTGTGCAAAAAACTTTTTCTAAGGGAAATTTAAGGGAAGGGAGGTTAAAGTGACATTTTGCGAATATGGGCCATAAAGTTGCAAACCGTTGAAGGATTCCACTACTCTCACGATTGCTTATCTCTAGTTGAGATCAACGCTAGCGCTGCACTTCGCTGTTATATATTTTATTCTGAGAATATAATAATATATTTTTGCAAATGTTGTCTTGTGTTCATTTTCTTGATCCTCACGTCAATTATAATTGTTGTTCTACACTCCACTTGCACTCGCTTACTAACCTTTAGCGCAACTACTTTCAATAACGTAAACTAACAATATTCAGGTTGTGCGAACAAACACGACTTTTTTCATTCGTTCACCCGAGAACGCTGAAACTCATTTCCCATTCAAACTTTAATCTCGTAATGGAGAGAGATCATTCATCTTCCTCAAACTTGTAATTTATACTTTCAATCATTGCATTACAGTATCTCTAACTAACTTGTTTCTTTCCTTGGATTTCAACCTCACTTCATGGTAGGCAGAGCTGCGATTCCTGAACAGTTAGTACAGAGTGGTACTTAATCTTTCATTTTGATTTTTTTTGCTAGAGTATCTAAAAGTTAAGGGAACTATAAGCCCTTTTTCGTTCAAAAGTTAATTTTTTACAAAGTATAATTTAATTCATGAGTTGTAAACTCAGTGGATTTTTTTTATCGTTTAATTTTTCAAAAAGGTCATAGGAAATTATTCGAAGTTAAATTAAATTAGGTTGGTGCGAAAATAATTCAGCGCCATTTTAATCATCTTCCGAAAAATACTGGATCGTCTTTTTGAGGTAAGGTGAAACAAAAAAGGATTTTCACCATGGGATTACAGTTTACTTTGGACCTGGATCGTCTATTACAGTAAGGTGAATCAACAATCAAATTCAAATCGGAAATTGCTGTTACAACGAACTCAATTATCGTGATCTTCGAACGCCATCATCCACTAAAAATCATCATCAAAATTTAGTCAATCAAGTGTTGCAGATTCAACCAATCTGTATGCTACCAAGGCTGAAATTTTCTGAGGACGATCTGAGATTAATCCGAATACTCACACACGGGACAACGCCAATTACTCACAAACTCAACTGGGAAATATTCAACGGAATTCCGCAGATTATGGGTAATGTAATTTTTGATACTTTCAAATTATATATTTCATTTACTATTGCGGAAAACGAAGGGATATATTCAGTGATTTTGTAGGATATTGGGCGACATTAGTAATATAAAATTTTTTTTAAGTATTTTTTTACCTTCAATTTTCAAAACGCTTAATTTCAAGAACCCTTTTTAGTTCGGTAAAAATCAAGTGAAAAATTCACAGGACGATTAAGCTTAAAAATAATTTCGAATAAAGCAGGTTACGAATGATAAGGTTTTGGAAACAAAATGCTAATTGCACATCAAACTGTGAAGGAACAATAAAAATTAAAGAAAAAGATTATAAAAAATCATTAAATATTTTTGAAAACAAAAAAATAACATACGTAAGAATTAATTTAATTGAATTTCCATTCTGGAAAACATTTTCAGGAGAAATAGTTTTGGAAACTTTGTCAGTAAATGTTAGTGGAATTAGTCATTATAAAAGAGGTATCGAAGTCGCAAAATTTGTAGAAATCTCAAAAAATATTTTCAGTATTCAAGCTTTGGACTCGATAGAATCTTTCAGAATTTTTCTTGAAAATTTTAAGAGAGAAAATCCTTTTTAAAAATACGTAAAATTACGAAAATTAAAACTTATAATATAATATTAACAAGAAAAATACTTTCATAATTGATCAAACTTCATAATTTAACAAGTTATTGTCACAAAAAGAAAAAATCCTTTGTCATATTAGACAGGTTTACTTGTGAACGTTTATGTCACAAAATTCTTTAGTTCAAAATACTAATGCACAAACTTGAAAATTTTTTACAATAAAATATTATAGATAGCTTTCAAAAATATTGTTCAATACATCCTTTGTTATATACATTTACAAGGATTCAAAACCAAACAAGATTTATTCAAGTTCATTTTTGAAATATATTCTCAGTTGGAATATTTTTTTCTTTTCTTCTCTCTTTTCATATTTTAAAATACAATATACATACGAATAATATTACAAAAATTAATAATTTAAATTAAAAAAAAAATAATAATAATAATAATAATTATTAATTAAAAATAAAATAATTTTTTTAGAAAGAATAAAATAAATTTCTTTTGGAATCAATTTTTTGAAAATAAATTTTATTATTTTATTTCAAAATTGAGTTATCAGAACTAAGCACATTACCAAGTACTCAGGAAAGCATGAATACAGCAAGTGAAAGAACCACTACTCCATCCCCTCAAGGAGGATCAGGCTCTGGGAGTACACACCCTCAAGTACATTATGTTATGCCAGCTGATGAAACCATACATCCAATACAAGGTCCAAGTGGGAAAATATTTGATGGCCAATATTACTTGGACTGGAAACGTATGATTATAGCTCTAATAAGGGGTTTGGGATATTGGGATGTTTTTGGCCCACACTCTGAACTAAAAATTTATATCGAAAATATGGACAATTTGCAATACAGACCATCTTCGAACTCTGCTAAAGCATGTTTTAAAAAACAGGAATGTGCAAAAGCATTTATCATGGAACGCATGACATATAATGTATTGAAACAAATTAGAAAATGTAAAACAGTGGATCAAATTTTTGAAAAATTGGATATAACTTATGGTTCTAAAACTAAAATAGTTGCAAATATGGCAAAATCAAAATGGACCACCTTTTGCTTTACACCAGGCGGAAATATAAGAGGTTTTTTAAATAAATGGGATATTTTAGTACAAGAAGTTTGTGATGCAGGGAAAGAAGTATCTGAGGAAGAGGAGTTAGAAAATCTTCAGTTGGTATTAGGATACGAACAAACTATTGCAAAAATGCAATTTGATAACCTCCCTGAAAACAAAAAAAATTTAGAAGTATTCAAACAAATATTAAAAGAAGACGGTGATCAAAAAATGAGAGATAAACAAATTAAATTACAATACCAATCGTCTAATAAAAAATTCGATAATAATGGGAATAAATTTAGAAATAATAATACAAATTATAATAATAATAATAAAGACAATAGATGGAATAGAAATAATAATTATAGACAAATGGAAATAATAATGGAAATAATAATAATAATAATAATAATAATAATAATAATAATAATAATAGTAGAAATAATAATCCAAGAAATGAAAATAATAATCATAATAATCAAAATAATCAAAATAATTATAATAAAAACCCAAATAATAATAGAAATAATAATCAATCGCCTAGAAAAAATAATAAAGAAGAAAGATGCTTTATATGTAACCAAACAGGACATTACAAAAATAAATGCCCTGATTATAAACCCGAAAATAAAGAACAAAATAAAGAAAAACCAAAAAATAAAGATAAAAAAGAGGAGGAAAGACCAATAAAACTATCATATATGGTTAAAAAATACAATAATAATGAAGACTGGCTTTTAAAAAAATTAATTAAAGATAATACAAAAAATGAAAATTACATACAACTAAAAAAAAAATGTTACTTGATGGGGGGGCGGAAGTCCATCTCACATCAAACATTGAAAAATTAATTAATGTAACAAAATTTAAAATACCTGTAAAATTACAATGTGCACTTAAAGATACATATTTATATGCTACACATATGGGAAATATGAGAATATTAGTAGAAAACAAAAATAAAACTCAAACAGCAATTGAATTATTAGAAGTCCATTATGTACCTGATCTGTCATTAGATATTATGTCTGGAATTAAAGTAACAGAATCCGGAATATTACATATGGACCAGGGAAAAGAAAAAATACAAACATATTTTATAGAAACTGGAGACATTTTATTTACATCTTACAAAATTGATGGTGTCTTCCAAGTAAATTATGATTATATAAATATACCAAAAAAATGTATGCCCGTCACTCAAAATCAAAATGATGACGAATGGGATTCCTTTTCTGTCAAATTAGAAATAGAAGAAGAGGAAGAAGAACCCATTAATAATAATAATAATTTAGAAGAAAATAACGAAAATAATAATACTATAATAGAAAATAATAATAATAAAAAAAAAAAAATATTTCAGATAATTCATTAAAAATAATTCAAAATAACAAAAATAACCAAAAAAAATGATTTGGCATAGACAATTAGGCCATTTAAATGGAAAATATTTGAGATATTTACATAAAGTCACAATAGGAATTCCGAAAACCATTAATTTTAAAGACGATGATTTCATTAATTGTGAAATTTGTAAAATAGCTAATAGCCAACGTTTAGGTCATAATAATGTCAGAAATAAACCCCAAAGAAGACTAGAAATTATATCCTCCGATATTATGGGACCCTTCACACCTACAATAGCTAATCAGAAATATATATTGACATTTATTGACAACTATAGCAAATACACCTTCGTGATACCAATATCAAATAAAAGTCAGGTATTCATAGAATTTAAAAATATTTTTTTTTCAATGAAGAATAAATTCCCCGAAACACCAATAAGTCAAATAAGGTGCGACAATGCTAAAGAATATACCGATCAAAAATTAGTAAAATTTTGTGAAGACAATGGAGTACAAATAGAAAATGTAGTTCCTTACTCACCAGAATTAAACGGAATAGCTGAACGTCAAAATCTAACATTAATGAAAAGAGTAAGAAGCTTACTAATTGATGGTTATCTAGATATTAAGTATTGGGCACATGCAATAGCTACAGCTGCATACTTAATAAATAGATCACCAACAAGGGTAAACTTAGAATATAAAACTCCATACGAAATTTTTTTTGGAAAAAAACCTAATCTGGATAATTTAAAAATTTTTGGATCCTTAGTTTATAGACATATTCCACTCGAAGTCCAACAACAGAATGCGACTAAATCAAAAAATAAAAATGAACAAATAATCAACCCAAAATTTGCACCTAGGGGAGAAAAGGGAATACTCATGGGATATACCACTACAGGATACTGCATTAGAGATCCTTTTTCAAATAAATTTAATATATCATGTGATGCTAAATTTGACAAAAATAAAAATATATCAAGTTTAAAAAATTGCGAACAAGAACTGGTACTTAAAACAGCAAATTTTATTAAAAATATAGTTAACATAAACACCTTTAACATTACACAAACTAAAGATAATAGGTGGATCGAAGATTGTATACCAACATGCTATAGAGATGTCAAAAACAACCCTTTCAGAAAAGAATGGATGAAAGCTATTGAGGACGAATTTATTTCCCTGGGGGAAATGGACGTCTGGGAAGAGGTGGATTACGATAAATCTTTAAAAACAATTGATACAAGATGGGTTTTTGTAACCAAACCAAACAATGAAGGATACCACCAACCAAAAGCAAGATTAGTTGCTAGGGGTTTTAAGGATAGAACCAAATACGAATTGGGACAGGTATTCGCCCCAGTCATTCCAATTTGGATAGTAAGATGGTTCCTATCAATAGTTAATAAATATGACTTGGAAATGGTACAATATGACGTGAAAACAGCATACCTAAACTCCCCTGCTATAGTCCCTATATATTTAAAACCCCCAGAAGGTTTACTAATGGAAAGTAATAAATTATTGAAACTCAAAAAATCTATTTATGGCCTAAAAACATAAGTGAGTATATTTTAAAAATGAACTTTGAAAGATCTAAATTAGACAAATGCTTATATTTTAAAAAATCAAATGAAAAAATAATTTTCATGATTACATATGTTGATGACATATTGATAGCATCAAACACACCCGAATGGATAAAAAATGTAAATGATTCTTTTCAAAAAAGATTTACTATGAAAATAATTGATAACCCGAGATTTTATTTAGGATTTGAAATAAAGAGAGATAGAAGAGAAAATACAATAACTTTAATACAATCAAGGTATATAGAAAAAATATTAAAAAAATATAATCAAAACGAATCAAATTTCATAAATACCCCCATAGAAACATCTTTAAAAATTGAAGAAGATGAAAACTGCACAGACAATACAGAATATCATTCAATGATTGGAGCTCTGTTATATCTAGCTAGAATAACAAGACCCGATATTTCATTTGCAGGAAATTTTTTCTCAAGATTCTAAACAAAATCAAATTCCAAATTAAAAAATCATGTAAGACGAATATTTAAATATATGAACACGACAAAGGAATTTTCGATTAAATTCACATCAGATAGTAAAGGCATACACTCTTTTGTAGATGCATCTTGTGCCCCGGATGTAAAAGATCACGAAATAAAAATATCGAATTTAAACTTAGGAAAATTTATATCAGGATTTTTAATATATTTAAATGGGGATTTAATAAATTGTGAAGTGAGGTTGAAATCCAAGGAAAGAAACAAGTTAGTTAGAGATACTGTAATGCAATGAACTAAAGTACAATTTACAAGTTTGAGGAAGATGAGCGATCTCCCTCCATTACGAGTTCAAAGTTTGAGTGGGAAATGAGTTTCAGCATTCTCGGGTGAACGAATGAAAAAAGTCGTGTTTGTTTGTACAACCTGAATATTGTTAGTTTGCGTTATCGAAAGTAGTTGCGCTAAGTGTTAGTGAGCGAGTGCAGGTGGAGTGCAGAACAACAAATTGGAATGTAAGAAGATAAACGATCGTAGCTACAAGCTCAACTGCTGCTGAAATAATCGCAGTATTTGATACTTTAGACGACATACAAGTTACATTCCTTTTACAAAAAGAAATATTTGAAGAAAATGACCCCGTAAGAATATTTGAAGACAATATATCAGCACTTAGAATAATGTTGGGAGGAGCTCAAAAAAGAGCAAGAGCTTTAATGATAAAATGTTATGCCATTACACAATCGGTGGAGGATAAAGAAATCAAATTCAAAACTGTTGGTACAAATTCACAATTAGCAGATATGCTAACAAAAAGTCTTGACAAACAAAAATTTAGAAACATAGTCGACAAAATATTGACAACATCAAATATATCACAATAAAATTTCTCAAATTCATAATAATATATGGGAAAATCATTTATTTCAAAAGGAGAAGTAATATGAATATTCGAAGCTAAATAATATGTCAATTCACAAATCGCTGAATATAATTGTGGCGACGGGTGGTCAATGACGAACGAGTGTGTATTACACACTTGTCGACCACCTAGCGGGCCAGTGGGGTAAAACCCACGAACTATCTTTTTGTGCTCACGGCTGTACATTTCGTCTGTGCAGCTAAACTTGTTTACTGGGCTCGGCCCACACACACTCCTCGCAGTACACGCAACCGAACGTTATTGGTATTTGTGTGGTGTCGTGTACAATCATACACACACACCCACAATAATAATCTCTTTTTTCTTTGCAGCATAGTACCTGAAAATATAATGTTCGAAAAAAGAAAAGAAAAAAGCACATGTTCAAACAAAATTAATAATATATTATATTCTTTAGACCAGAAAAATACTAGTTGAAACAAAATTTATTTTCGTGTAGGTAATCATTGTTATCTCTGCAAATTCAATGTTCGAACAAACAGAGACTTGAATACAAATCATTGATATGATTTCACACGTTTGGTTGATATTAGCTTATCACTTTTCGGAACACCCTTATTCAACAAGTATTAAACAAATTTGAACGAAACTTTTCTCGAACAGCATGGAAGATTACCCGAATCGAAATACATTACCGCAATATAATATGTCGATAAATAACTTCGAGAATAAATCGAGATATATGTTACGATCAAATAATAATCTAGTCATTTTTTTTATGTAATTTATTTTATTTTATTTTGTTTGGGAAATGAACATAAATGTACAATAATACGATAATTGAAAATTAATTAATTTATAATATTCGTTCTCGCGATAATTCATGTTCGCTCATTTCGTTGGTCTGTGGGGGGGGGTGTTGTTCTACACTCCACCTGCACACGCTTATGTTGATATACACTTCCGTGTGGCAAACCTGCGCGCTCATTTCAGTATTACCAACTGTTAATTTTATGAAGATTAAATGTCCCTTGATTATACCCGTCTTACTAGTTGTACCTAATCATTGTCACCACCTGTACCTCTAGATTTACTTAAGTTCGATTATTATCATACGATGTGCAGCTCATTATTTAGTTGAATATACACTGGTGAATTTGAAATTTGTCCTCAACTGAACGCCTAATATGGCGGTACATAATAAAGTGGTGAAACTAAAACTTCGTTTTTTAATACAAATTTTGTTCGAATAATGAGCCAAATTCAATAGGTTATGGGCCCAGCAGCACGCTTTCACCGTGATATAAATAATTCTTTCTAGTAATTTGTTTTAAGTTTCGTTTATTTTTGTGTTCCTAGTTCTTGTGATCGATGTACGTACATAAGACAAGTTTGTTCAAGTACCGGTTCCTATTGTTTTCGCACATGATGTGTTAGTTTGTTGTTTTTTTTTTGGATTTAATTAGCAATATTAGCCTAATATGGATCATGAAACTCCGTTTTGCGCTAAACTCGATGCGATTGAGAAGAGTCATAGGCTTGGCTGATTTAATGGTATCAATTACGATCCATGGCGTTTTCATCTGTTTATGACGATCAGAGGAGAAGGATTGGCTGATTTGCTGACCCGAGAAACTGCAGGAACTACTAACCATGATTACCATAAGAAAGCTGATAGATGTTTATCATTAATTGTTCGTTTTATCGCAGACTCTCATCTCTCATATGCTCAAGATGTCACTGAGCCCTATGAAGTCATTGAGAAACTCGATCGTGTTTATCAAAGGTCCAGTACCGCTAGTCGCATCTTGTTGAAACAAGAATGGTGCAATTTGCGTCTGAAAGAGAATGGAAATCTTGAAGATCATCTACGCCGTTTCAAGGAGCTCATCATGAAAATGAAGTCCGCTGACATTCTTCTCGAAGTTCCTGTTGTAGTGGAACAACTTCTCATTTCACTTCCACCGTCATATAACACCGTTGTTGCTATTTTAGAAAATGAAAACAATCCCAAGTTGGAGGACGTGAAGCTGAAACTCCTAAATGAGTATGCGAAGCAGAAAAGTTTGTCCGTAACATCGAAAGTCAACGATTCACATCAGCGATGGTAGCTGGTCACTCAAATGGCAATGGTTATCAACATAATGGTAATGGTCATCAATCAAGTGGTTTTGGTCATTGTTTCAATGGCAATGGTCGTTGAAGTTGTGATGGTAATGGTCAATATAATGGTCAACGAGATGGTAATCACCAATCGGGTAATAGTCAATCAAATCTTGTTAATAATTATGCTTCCGATCGTAATTTTAAATGTTTTAACTGTGATAAACCAGGTCACATTAGTCGTGACTGCCGTTTGAAGGCAAATCTTTCTGGTAATAATTACAATAACGGAAATTCACAAATAAAATGTCATAAATGTAATCATTTTGGCCATATAACCAGAAATTATCGCGTTAATGTTAATAGGGCTAATTTATCTGAAAATTCGAATTGTGTTGGTGGTAATGCTGGGTCGTTGACCAATAATAATAGTAATAACAATTGTAATAGTAATTTAGGAGCTACAAATAGGTGCTCATCGTTTATGTGTTCGTTTGATACATCTGATAAATCAGTCAGTGGTAAAGAGGTGTGGTTTAAATTAGATTCTAGAGCCACAAATCATAACGTAAATGACGCTGGACTGTTTACTAAAAGCATAACATTAAAAAATCCAATTCAAATTAAAATTTATAAAAGAGATGTTTATGTGTACGCCACTAAGGGAGGCACAATTGTTTGTTGGTCCAAAACGGGTGAAAAATGTATAATTAATAATGTCTTTTTCTCTGAAGAATTCCCCACCAACCTTTTGTCAATTCGTAAGCTCACTCAGGTAGGGATTACTGTCAATTTTGATACTAACGGAAATGCACAGCGAATTCGAACAGAAACTGGTGAGCTGATAAATTATAGTAAATCGCTTGATCAACAGTTGTATAATGTTCGTTTCTTTTTGAAAGATTATTCAAAATCATATATTAATGAATCAAATGGCGATGTAAATTTTTGGCATGCTCGGTTGGGGCATCCAAACTTCACGATTATGAAGAAAATGTCGAAAGCCCGTTTCATACAAGATTTTAATTATAATAACGTAGAATTTTGCAGGTCTTGTGTTGAAGGTAAACAATCTAAACTGCCTCACAGTCCATCACAACACCACACCTCTCGTCCACTCGAACTTGTCCATACCGATTTAGTCAGACCCATGCAGACCACCAGTTCTGATGGAAAACGATTTATATTAACGTTTATTGATGATTTCACAGCGTTCGCTACAATTTATTTGTTAGAAACAAATGACCAGGTGTTTGAGTACTTCCTCGATTATGAGGCTAGAGTTAAAAACATGTTTGGTAGTGGTATCGGTGAAATTCACTGTGATAATGGAATGGAGTACATGAATGTGAGACTTAAAACACAATGCAAATTGAATGGAATTGTTATTGGTAACACGGTACCTTTCTGTCCGCAAATGAATGGATGTGCTGAGCGTTTCAATCGTACATTAGTTGAAAAGGCTCGCACGATGCTGTTGCATGCAAAGATGCATAACAAATATTGATCCGCGGCTGTTCTATGTTCTACATACTTATATAATCAAACCTTCAATTACAGGTGTCAATTTCCGGCGAAGCTTTGGTATAACAAAGAGGTTGATCTGTCAAACATTAGGATTTTTGGTTGTGACGCATATGCTTTAATTCCTAAAGAGAAAAGGAAAGATAAATTTGATTCTAAAACTTGCTCCCTGGTATTTGTTGGATATAATCCTGAGGGGTATCAGTTGTTAAATACTAACTCCGATGAATTGGTTGTAGCGAGAGACATGACCTTTGATGAGACCAAATTTATGAAAAATTTAAATAAAAATTTAGAAGATAGGAAACAGGTTGCATCTACAAGCACTTCAGGATCTAACGTAAATGGTAACTCGAATGCAACTAACGTAAATAAACATAACGTAAGTCCATATGAAATAGAAAATATAGATAATATTGTTATTGATGAGTTAAGTGACAATGACCTTTGTCATTACGCTTACTCATTTTTTAACGAGTTTCCTATGAACTTTCAAGAAGCTATTGTTTCAGAACATAAGTCTGAATGGGAGGTTGCCATAGCCAAGGAATTGGATGCGCTTCACGCAAACAATACTTGGACTCTGACAGACCGTCCTCGTACTGCAAAGCCCATCAGTAGTCGATGGTTGTTTAAAGTAAAGGAAGACAGCGATGGCGTTAAGTTATATAAAGCTCATTTAGTCGCTCGTGGATTTGTGGTTAAGAGGGAATTTGATTTTAAGGAACTTTATGCTCTGGTAGCAAAGATGAGTACTCTCTGTGCACTTTTGTCATATTGTAATAATCATGGTTATATTATTTCTCAAATCGATATCAAAAATGCCTTTCTAAATGGAATTTTGCATGATGAGGTCTACATGGAAATTCCGGACGGCATATATAATAAAGTAAATAAAGATAAAAAGGTCCTTAAGTTGAATAAAGCTCTGTATGGACTGAAACAAGCTCCTAAAGCCTGGTTCAAAAAATGGAGGAATTACATCACCTCCATTGGTTTTGTAGCTTCAAGACATGATGAATGTCTTTATATTAGACAAAATTTAGAAGATGTTGTGTTAGTCCTTGCATATGTAGATGATATCTTGATCTGTGGCCGAACTAATAGTGTAATTGATAATATTAAAATAAGTCTTAACAAAATCTTCAAGACCCAAGATATGGGCAATGTTCGATCTTATTTGGGATTGCACATAATGCACGAAAGAGAAAATAAAATATTAAAGTTGAATCAAAAACAATTAATAAATAAAGAAGCTGAAAAATTTAAATTACAGAATTGCAATCCAGTCTACACACCAATATAAGAAAAATTATATCTATTGGTTGATGATGAAAAAGAAAAGATGAAAAGCTATGCACCCGTTATAAGGAGTTACTCGGTTGCTTGATGTATGTTATGCTTGGAACAAGGCCCAATATTTGTTATGCAGTTTCTTACTTTGGACAGTTTCAGTGTTGTGCCAATAAGGTCGTGTATTCTCATTTATTAAGAGTACTGAAATATCTTGTCACTACTATAAATTTGGAAATTGTATATCGTTGTGTTCCTAATTCCGAACAAATTGTTTCCTACGTTGACACTGACTGGGCCAACTGCCCAACTACTCGAAGGTCAGTCAGTGGGTACTGTACATTTATTCATGGCAATTTAATTTTATGGAGAAGCCGTAAACAATCTCTCGTCACTTTATCTACCACCGATGCAGAGATTGTGGCTCTTTGCGACTTTGTACTCGATACAGTTGCCATACGTAATATATTATTGGACATGTATGTAAATGTTTCGTCTCCATGCCTCATATTTGAGGATAATGATAATTGTATTAAATTTGCCAATGGCTCAATTAGTAAGAAACATCTCGATGTAAAATTTTATTTCGTCCGAGACTACGTTGAAGCCAAAATCATAAGTATAAAAAGAGTGCCAACCTTGGACCAGTTGGCCGATGTGTTTACTAAAGGATTGAGTCGTACAAAATTTTTGAAGTTTTGAGACTTGTTGCTCGACTGAAGTCGCTTAGATGCGCATTTGAGGGAACAACATTAAAACGTCCAATGCCTTAGTGTCTGATAATAGGCACATTTGCCCTTGTACATACGACAAGTTGTGCACATGCACACTTATATTTTATATATTTTTTTAAACCGTCTTTCCATTTATTAGGAGTGTTGTATCCATTGGGAACCACAAAGTTTTATTATGTGATGCATGTATTTTTAAATTTTGAATTTTTTTTATCATAGTTACTGCGTTCTTTTAATATTTTTTGTAACCGTTTAAAATGGACATATATCGATATTGATTTTTTGTTTTGTATTGATTACTGAGCTTGCACATATATATTTGTACACGTCTGTTTATGTTTTGTGATGTTTGATAATATCGCAGATTTGGGGGGAGGTGTTGATATACACTTCTGTGTGGCAAACCTGCGTGCTCATTTCAGTATTACCAACTGTTAACTTTATGAAGATTAAATGTTCCTCGATTATACCCGTCTTACAAGTTGTACCTAATCATTGACACCACCTGTACCTCTAGATTTACTTAAGTTCGATTATTATCATACGATGTGCAGCTCATTATGTTGGGATACAATTCCCTCACTACCTCATGAACACGGGACATCACATTGACTAACACTGTATGTAACATACTTTTACATTTATTCGTTTTTCATGTGGCGACACTGATCGCCAACATAATATTCTTTCCGCCACTGCTCGATGGAGAATGTTCTCCGTTTGTCAGTTGTTGTACTAACGTCGTAAATAAACATATTTCAAGATGGAAGTCCGTACTTATCTTTTCTATGTAAAGTAATTAATCCTCACATCAATATGTTAGCAGAGCTGCGGGCAACAGAAATAAGTGCGGTAAATTGAAATGTGATAATTGTGTATTTTATTAATATTTGAAAGTTCGTGTTTCACGCAAAGTGAAAGGCTTAGTGCTGAGTGATACCTCCACGCAAAGTGGTAGCGAAAATTAAAATTCGTAAAGAAAAAGTTCAATTCAGTGATTAATGTAACTATCCTGAAAAAGTGAAATGTTCAATTAAAGTAAAGTAACAAATTAAAAGTGAAATAAAAGTGAAATTAATGAAAACAACAGTAAAATCTTGGGAGCCTGTGAAAACGTCAAAGTCAAAAGTCTGGAGAAAACAAATCAGATACGAAAGGATTCTATGGTTCAGTAGACCAGCGCATACAGTCAAAAATGGTTGGCAATTGTTCA
>WOFM01000292.1:735385-934321 GCA_011428145.1 Ericerus pela | reverse complement strand
GCAACTACTTTCAATAACGTAAACTAACTATATTCAGGTTGTGCGAACAAACATGACTTTTTTCATTCGTTCACCCGAGAACGCTGAAACTCATTTCCACTCAAACTTTAATCTCGTAATGGTGGGAGATCGTTCATCTTCCTCAAACTTGTAATTTATACTTTCAATCATTGCATTACAGTATCTCTTACTAACTTGTTTCTTTCCTTGGATTTCAACCTCACTTCAATATTTAATGTTCACGGCGACTTTAAATTATCAAATAAAAACGTATCAATGCACATTTCAAAATTATCTGCTGAATCTAAAATTTATGTTGCTTTCGATGGATGAACCTGTTGCAATTGTCGGTAAAATGTTTTATCACTTTTATCCATATTTCTTCGATTCGCTTGAATTTGTATTGTTATTAGCCGGTCATTCAGGGTAATTTACACTCTTATTTTATTTTCAGATAGTGAAGAACAAACCTTTCCGTCCAAATGGGTAACGTGTACCAGACGTTGGCTCAATTATCAGATTAAAATTTATTTAGTTCGTTTAGATGGTAGTTTAATAATATCAGTATCTATGATCACATATTCACTTATTTTCGATTTCACACTCGCCAGCAATTTTTGGTGTTTTTAGAGTATACGATTGAATTAAAACTTATGACGACATTAATTAATGGTGAGAGACGTTGTATTCGTATTATATTACCATCTAGCGCTAACCTTGTAAGGCTGTTCCATATCATAAATGACATGGTAGAAAAGTTACTTCCTTTATGAACTTGTATTTTAAATGAAAAAAATGTACTAATTGACGATTTATTGTGCTGGTAGATTCCTGTGATAGTAAACCAAAATATTCACTCTGATCTTTCATTTCGGAACGATTGTCGGAGTGTTCATATCTTAGTTGGTCAACCCATGATGATGATGAAGGAGAGTAGTGGAAAAAACGTCCTATTCCCGGAAAAAACAGATATTTCTGATGGTTCCTTTTCGATCGCTAGTCGATTTCCAGGTATGGATTACCACTGATGTATTTAATTCACGCTCGTATTGAACAAGTTATCGTACTATTCGTTGTATGCTATTCAGATATAGATCACATACCGACCTACGTGTTGGCTGATACGGCGTTGAGAAGGATAAAAAACGTGATAAGTACTCGATATCTGCTATTTCTCCTCGTACAACGAATAGAGAATATTATGGAAACGTTGCCGGACGACACGAGTGGTATTCCACTGCCATTGTATTCTGTAAACTTTACAAACGATTACAATCGAATTTTGACATCAGAATTTTGTGATTTTAGAAATTATTATTTCTTCACCACGCATACCAATGCAAGTAGAAGCATTTCAAACTAAATATTTTGGTTGTGAGTGTGGGTATCAACTGCGAGACGGCAGTCTGGGAATGATATTCTGTGATCGAACGAGTATGGTTTTACTTCCCAATTTCAAGTAAGTCAGTCATTTGTTTTGTATTGGTTCTTGCTTCTTTTTTTTTTGTATTAACGATGGTTTCCTTGGCTTCCTGCACAGAGAGTTATATTACATAAATAAATGGGGAGATGTCCGGTATTTTAGAAATGAAAAATTCTCGCCTCCGTTTCTTCAGTTAAAACTAGAGAAATTGTCCAAGTTGAAAACCATTGCCATCCCGGCTGAAGAAAATTTCAACGATGGACGACAATTATATGATATCGCCTATTTAAGCAGGTTTATTAAGTGGAAATCAAGCACCGTGTTATTTTTCAGTGATGGTAGATTAGAGGCAAGTATGATACTTTCAAATCATGGAAGAATAAAAGGTTTACTGAGTTTCTCATCGTATTATTTATTTGTTTGAGTCACGAACTGTTGCAGTATTTTGAGGTTTCAAAATATATGAAGTATGGCCAGGGGCGTGAACCGATGCCGTGTGTGTGTGTGTAATCGATTAATATACACCCTCTCGTGCACACAAAGTTTTTGACAAGCGTCTGTGATCAGACAAAGGATTTCCGAAAAAGTGTATGAGGCAAGAGTGATAAGACTGTTTTTTGTTGTTTTTTTTTAGCTTTTTTTTATACAATCTGACTAATCCATTTTAAGAGATACAACGCAAAAATAAAACAAAAAAAATGAGAATGAAAAAATAAAATTCCTAAAAAAAATTGCATTCACATGAAGATTCTAACACAGATTGCCGAGTAACAGTCCATGCCATGTAGCAAGGAGCCCCAGAGAAGCTTGTAAATTTGTCGACTTAAACACCACTACATACACCACCCTAAAAACACCTACGATAACAACATAATGCAAATAGAAATATCCTCTTTGACTGAAAGTAGACGCTTCTAAATTTTTGGTTAATAAAATCAATACAAGCTGTGTCATATGGTATTTTACAACCAAAAAAGTCATCAGTTTTTTAATTTCTTAAAAAGTAGGTAAATTTTACTTACAGCATGAGTTATTGGAAGGGGTTGTGTCACCCCTTAATTCCCTCATCGTGTAGCCCCTGAGTGACGTTCAAAATCCATATTGTAATGCAGAAACATTTGATAACAAAACTTTCTGATCATCTCAAAATCTGTGCAAATCAATACCCATTTTCTTGTAAAATAATTTTATGTAAAACTCTTGAATTCGTTGTAGAAAGAAGAGGTTGGATGAATGGCGGTCTATTATTTTCATTTTGAGCGAGCGTTTGAAAAAATTTCTTTGGAAAACTCAAAAATTACCTCATGGATTCTAAACAAAGAATGATAAATTATCCTTGAAACTTCTAAAAATGCGCTAAAAAGCATTAAGAATTTTTTCTACAATTAAATCATTAGAAATTGCATGACAAATTATTTTGTAATGATGAAACCAACAGGATTTGACCGAAAATGTCAATTTTAATTTTCTGTCTTTGATAATAATATTCAGATGTAAATAGTGATTAATAATTTCAAATGCTTAACTTGACATCATGTTCGAACGTTTAAAATTTTCAGATCATCCTCGATACGGGAAAAAAGTTAATTTTTTCTCCATTTGCAAAACCGATCTGCGTCACAGTGAAGAAAAAGTTGGCTCAAGTGATGAAAGTGGATTGTAAGTTTGCACTCGAAGCGTGTACCACGTTAATTCGTAGGTATTGGAAGCATCAAGGTTTCTTCTTTTAGAAAGTATGTTATTAAAAATTGAAATTCACGTTGGTTTTTCAATGTGAAATTCTAATATATTGCATTGTTTCTTACCATTTTATGTTAGTGTATGTGAAAAATATTTATATTTACAGCCAGTTTAATTCGCGCTATTATCTGACTTATCTTCTGAAGAATTTATAGGAAAATAACTGAGGGTATTCTCGGTAAGAAATCCGTTCGTAATGTCGATATGAAAAATCTAACGCCAACCTCCTGCCAGTTAAGATGTATTAATTTGTTTTGAAAAATAATATCGATGTTACCATTAAGAACTTGATGATAATGACTTGCTTGAAAATTATTTTCTTAATTAACTTTATTTCTTAGCAAAAATCGATCTGCTATCATAAAAACCAAAAATCAAGTTTCAAGTTGTCGTACTATCCAATCGTATGTATCAATTAAGACATTAAATCCTATTTTTATGATGTTACTACAATCACTTAATGTTTTGATATTTTTTGTTACTTGTTATTTTTTGTCGCCTTTTTTTTCCTATTCAAATTACTGTAAGTTGAAAAATTGTTGCTTAGTATATTTTTTTTTATGATGTTCTTTTGTTTTATTCTGTTTTTCCTATAAATTTATTTCCTAATTTAATATTTTACTGACTTAGTATTGGTGATATAATGATGAAGTTTGTGTTCATTAGTGATTTTTATTGTTTTAGATTTAAAAATTTTTGAAAAAAGACCTGTTTTTATTCGAATTTTGGTCAGTTTTTATTAATTTTCTGTGAATTTTCAATTGTTTTAAAATAAGTGTGATCTTGATAAGTATAAAAGACTGATTTTTATATATATATATACATATATATGTACTAAATACTTCTTTGAAGAGAAACGCGTTAAAAAATTCTATTCGTTTCAAGGCCGTACTACCTTCTAATATAATATGTGGCTAACAGAATTCCAATTTTAAAAATAAGAATTTTAAATCGTTCGAAATTCGCGCCAACGGTGGTATCGGTTAACCATTTTTTATGCCACGAGACGTGTCCAGCTTCGGATTAGTGATAAATTCTTTAGGCCCGAATGTGAGGACGATACTTCAGCAATTTTTCATGTTTCTCTTTATTAATGAATTATATACATACATGAAAATGTATGTGTAGAACTTTATTAAGTAGGTAATTCTTAAGTATCGTTGATACTTGAATATTGTTCTTGCATTCGGGCCTTAAAAGCGGAACAAAAATCTGCAGAAGTTCAGTCGTGTTGCAGTGCCAAAGTATTAGATGTACGGCAATGAAAACACGATGGTTCGGCCTTTTTTCGTTACTTGATGATGTCAATTTGCATTTTTTAACTTCGCTTTTTTACCTTTTTATCTATTTATTATCTGTATTACATTTGTGTTAATAAACGTTGCTCAATACGTTTTTCTTAAATTTTTTGTGTCTTCATTCTACAGCAAGAAAATAACCTTGTACAATTTTCAAAATGCAAGAAATGCAGAAGTCCGTTTGTTTGCAGCAGTTTGAGGAATCTAAACTTGGATATGTAGGGACATACTCCAGAATTTTTCTTGCGTGATGGTTAAACATTATGCAAAGAACTTGAGTTGCTCATTTGGGTTTCGGGTGAGAGCGGTATAGTTCCATATTCAACATAGAAAACTTATTAATATGAAAGAGTTGGACTTTCGTTACACCTATATATAATTCATTTAGATACTCAGGTACTTCGAGTAAATGGTTGTCGGAGCAAAGAAAACTAAACTTTTTTTTGGAATTACCATTTAGGTATTATTCCTCCTGTATTTAGATAAATACTTCTTTTCTTTGTTTTTGTCTTTACTACTATTCTTCAGTATCAATTTTTAAATCGATCTTTCAATCAATATATTTATGTATTCAGCTTTAATAAAGTTAATGAATTCATGTTTTGTAATCCTTCTATTTTTCAAATTTCATAATTTCATTTCTCCGAACAAATTTTCAGAATACGTTTGAAAACAAAAATCGACTCAACCAAATCGTTCACAAAAACTTCAATTGAAAAATAAATGAATATGTTCGCCTTTATTAAATAGGTAATAGGTGTACATTATTAAACATTTCGCATCATGATTTTTCTTAAAAATTAATTTTTGGTAATAAAATCGAAAAACTTAAAATACGAAGACTTTAACAACGTTCTCAAACGTATTGACCATACCCTACTCAATAAGTCCGGTATTGTCTGCTACAATACACCGCACCTAATACGTTCGATATAGACAATGGTTCGATTTTCATGATTAATCTGATATACGAGTGATACCGTTTTTAAAGGACAATTTAGCCGATCAAACAAAAAATTGAAAGAAAATGTACCTAGTCCATTTATAGGCTACGTACAATAGCAGCCTGCTACCTCGCAATATTAGAAAAATTTGCAGATATGTATTCATTTCAATCCCAATCTATAAATACAGGTATGATCATCATCAAAATTCATTAGCAAACTTAGTTCTTCAAGTAATCGATGGGCACATCAAATAAGAACTCAAAATAAGGCTACGCGTCCATTCTTACGGTTAAGGCGCACAAAGAACTTCAGGTTTCATATTTTTATTGAATAGGTTCGGATGTAATCGAATCCGGACTACCATAACCACTCGAGCAATCGTCTCGGTGAGGATTACTTTGAGACAACCGATTCCTCTGAGCATGTGATAGAACAACAGTGGTTGGATTCGGTAAACGGATGGCCGAACGATGACTGTCACTCATTGAAGGCGGATTCAGGTTATTTTTGACGGCAACTGACGACTGAAATAATAAATTAAAAAAAGGCAATATATAAGACATAATTGTTCGAGAACTGTAAAATTTTCATAAAAAGACGAAAGACTTTATGGAAGAGAAAAAGCTATATTAGTTGAAATATAATAATATCGTTCAAGATGGGGGCTACGTAATCGCACTGGTGGGTTAAAAGAAACAACGGAACATTCGAGATGGTAAATTTATATGTTATCTTAGACTTCTCTCTAAAGGTCTTAAGCTCCCTATGCCTATGTAATAAGAGGCACATTAATGCACTATAAAAAAATATTTTCTTTCTACACAAATGAAAATAATTTTTTCATTTCTCCAACTAAACAGCTTTGAAAATCGATAATTATTCAGTGCCATTAGATCATTATTTTTATCATACCTGAATATTGATGACTTGCCTTCTTATGTGAACGAAATTGGAAGGATTACACGTCATATTTGCAAATACGAGTCGTTCCTCGTAATCGTACTCGCACAGTATTTTATTTTCACATAAATAAAATCGATCACCAACGCAAAACCTATAAAACACGAAATTTGCATCATGAACAACACAATTGAGTCAGTCTAACAGCGAGATGAATTTTAGTCAGTACCTCAGTCTCCACTTCCCCTGCCCTCAAAAGCTGAAAACTAAAAAATATCAAAAATTTCTTCAAGTAGTAGCTTCTTTCTATACAAACCAGTGGTCCATTTATCGCATCCCTCCTTTTTTTCTGTTCATTTTTAAAAATAAAAAAATGATAGTTGTTCGAGGTATCACTTACCTCAATTTTTTCAGCATAGATCTTGAATTATCATAAAAAATTATTTACAACCTCTGAAAATACAAAAATTTGACTTGAACTTATTTTTTTTTCGAATGAGAACCTCCATTTTTATACGCTTTTATTGCAGTTACTAACGCAACGAAATATGACATAATTTGGTACCAGACTGCTGGAATCGCTTTTATCTAGTTTGTTGTTATCAACTATGATTTGGTACTGTTCTGTAAATATTAGAGCAGTTAAAGAATGTTACGTTTTTATATTTACAAAATTGCACCGCGAAATCCGTTCTAAACAAACAAAGCTAATTTCAAAGTAAAAAATAAAAGCGTATTTTTTAAAAACTCGTTTTTAATCGAACTTATTCTCTTTGAATTTGAAAACTAGAGAAAATTTAATGAAAATTGGACAGTTCAAATATCAACATAAGTTAAAATATCGGTGACGGTAAAATGACAATAGGAAAATCACCTAAATCAGGACAATTGGCAAAGGAGTCTAGGCAGCTGTATATTTTACAGTAAGTTGTTGCTTTCAATGATACTGTAGAAATTGGTATCAATGAAAACTGTCTCATTCAACTGATTTTCCAACAATATTAGGTACCTATCTCAATAGTCAATAGTTGGCTGATTTTTCATGTTTGACCTACAAAATCTTCATGAAATTTTCACTTGTTATAAAATCTGAAGAAAAAAATGGAGGTTCTCATTAAAAAAACGAAGTTGGGTCCAGTTTTTGGTATTTGCAGAGGTCGTAAATAATTTGTAATGATAAATTCTAAATCTACGATAAAAAGTAAGGGGAGTCACCTTGAATGACGTTTTTTCCATCTTAAAAAACAATGGGACAAAAATGGTTCGTGCGTGATAAATAGACCACCTTGTGGAAGGAGCAGGACTACAAGTTCAAAACATTTGGGATAACGAGTCTCACAATTTGTATTAGTTTCTACACCGAGTTAATTCTGATCTTGTAGGGACTAAAAATAATATTAACATTTTCCCAGTTTTATTCCATTTTCAGTGTATTACGTCGTTATATACCTATACGATTTTTCCGGCCATGATTGAAAATTCGGGTTTCCAAGTAGACACCTATATAATTCCGAAAATTGATTTTCAATCAAGCAACATATGTACTGACTAGGATAAGTAGGAAAAAAATGCAATTTATTCGTCAAGAACCGAGTCTGGGATAGGAATTTTTTCCTCAAAACAATTTCTGGCAACGTAGGAACAGTAAGATTTTGATGTGTTTTTTACAATTCAAAAATTCATCTCAGTCTATAAAATGAGCTTTAGATAAGAAAAAAGTTTCCAAATGAACGATCAATCAAAAAAGGTAATAATAATCTCATTACCTGTGATTACATTGTTGACAGGCAAAACACTCAAGATGATAGACGTTATTCTTTGCTCTCATAACCATTTCGAATGCAGGTATCATTTTATTGCACGCTGAACAATATCCAGTGGTACCGAATAATCTATATAAATGAAAATAAATAAAAATCCAAAAATTTAAAACAATAATAAAATGTTAGCAAAAAAAAAAAAAAAAAAGTCTGCTAAAAGGTAACAAATTTTTCTCACCAACCTTAAATAATCGCGTTTACACAGAATTAAATTTGCTTTCGTATATAAAGTGGAGCCAACTTCTCCCAGTCTACAATCACAACAGCCACATTTTAAACAGTCTTCGTGCCAAAATACGTCTAAGGCCTTCAGCAAAAATCGTTCGGTAATTCGTTTGCCACAATTAGCGCACTCTTTCAACGGAAGGCTCAGCATAATTGTTCCAGATATAATCTTGTTAATCGATCCATCGAAGAGTAATCCGTTTTTTTCTGCAATAAATGATAATAAATATACCAGTTTACAATCCACAGGTACATATCTCAATAATCAAGCAGAAGAAGAGGTTTATTGAGATTCTTCTTAAATGAAAAATGACTAGGTAAAAAAGTTTCCCCCGTTCTAAGAAAATAGGAAAAATTAATTTTCCAATTCTTGGAAAATATAATTATGATGCCGCACTAAACGCCATTTAAAATTTTGGTAACTCTGAAAATACTAAAATAAAAGAAGAAGCCAGGGGCCACCTCTCTAGAAAATCGAACGACCCCCAAATTGGTTCCCTAAAAATTATCAAAATTATCACGTTAAAGTTTCACAAACTTGATTCGTCTTCCCTCAATTATCGGCTCTCGGCACTCCAAATATAAAATTATTTTTTGGTTACAGGCCCCCTGCTACCAGAACAAGGAAATTCCTTTTAGAAAGGAGAGCGGTGAAAGTACTGAAAATATTTAAAAAAATTAAGGAACTTATAGATTGAAAAATAGTTTTAGTGGTAATTTAAGTGCTTTTATTTTTACTCAAAGTAACAAAGTGTATAAATTTGAATTCCATGGCCCCAAAAATACTAAACCAGAAAAGGTGTTAAATTTAGAGCTAAAACTGAACAAATGCTCTATGCGTTTCGTGTTTCAAAAAACAATTTTTTTTGTTTATTCTACTCATTCTGAAAAATTTGTTTTTAGACTCTCAGACAGCTTACATCCCTTCGTTCACTATATACTAGATTACTGCAATTTCTATGGTTGAAGATTGCATTTCTAGGAATGATTTTTTTTTTTTTCTTCAATCAGAATACTATTATTCAATTTTGAAGAAATTGTTCTTCAGATGCAAACATATAAAAATTTGAGTTACAAGTACCTACTAATTTCTTCAGAATATAGCACGATTTGGAATCTTTTCGATGCATTCGCCTAGCTGGTACTTATACATAAGTTATAGTCTTTTGCAGGACGAGTTATTTACTACAGATGACCTAGAAACAGGGAAAAAAGACATGTTATAATATTATGATTACATATACAAAGTGTCAAGGAGACAAATCAATGCGACAAATTTTTCAACAAATAATGGAAAGAATACAATTCATATGCATGGAAGAAAGCTAAATCATGGATTTTACTTAAAGTTAACAATCTTTTGACATTCAGTTTTTTCCTGAGAATTTCATCATAGAACAGATATCGAGTGGTGTAATTTAGAAGTAGAAAAATTAATAAAAAAACAAAATAATTGATATTTTATATTTTTCAAGTTTCAGGCAACAAAAAATAGCGAAAATGTCATATGTGGGGAAAGAGAATCTATCCTACAACGCTCATAGCATAATAATATAATCTTAGTTGATCTTCAAAAATATTTCTACAAATACAAAATACAATTTACTTCAAAATTTCAATCGCCATACCGATGCGAATGAAGTATAAACGCCTTGGTTTTCCTAGCACAGTTGGTGTTCAAATGAAACGTATATAATGTAAAATTAAAGCAACCATTCAGGGAGAAAGGACATACGAGAAACTGAAACCACAAAAAAAAGGACAATAAAATATGGATCGAATATTAAAAACAGACCTCAAACGCGGTAGAGGAAAAACGTAAACGAGAGGGAAAAAATGGCAGAAAAACGGGAAAGCTTTTCCTTTATTTTATTTTTTTTTCCATAATGCGCTGGTCCATTCATGTCACCTAACTTTCAACCAAATTTTAAGAAGGCTTTCTCTCTTCCAGTCTTCCACTGTCATTCAATGTTATTTTATACGTATATTTATATATACATAGGTCATACATATATATGTATATACTTTTTTTATTCAATAATTCCTACCCTCACTTTTGCAACAATATTCCTTTCTCTAACCACACTTCGTTCGCCTGAAAAACCTCCATCTAAAGGCCATAATAACGGTTTTTCGAATTCCGACACTTTTTCCCCCTCGTTTTATTATTAACGGATCCCAAAATTGAAATTCCAATAATAAAACTTCGGTAGCGTTTACAGAAAACGAAGATTAAACGACGACGGTCATTCATTTTTTGCAGCATTTCGCTACGCTTGAATGACGTCGTACAAAACGATAATTTAAAAAAAAAGTGATTTCAATTTGTTTTTAGGATATCACCAAAAGAGACAAACTTGTTTATACGCCTATATAGGGGCACTTTCTGGGTAAATAAATTTAAAATAATTTTCTGCAAACTTGCAAAGATATTTAAGATCAGCAATGGGAAGGTTCCATTTTCTATTGAGTTTAGGTCGTGGGGTAACTATTTCCAAAATGTCCCCATCGGTAGGAGGTTTCACAAAATGTGACAGTAACAATTCTTGCCAGTATTGTGTTACAAAAATTGTTGCTTTGTTTCAAAAATTGGACCAGTCACAATAAAGATAGCTGGAAAATACACATTTTTACCACAGAAACATTGGTGAAACAGATTTGCCACATTAGTGCAAACTCACTCTCACTGTAACATAATTATAGTGCAATGTTACTGAAAAAAAAAAAGTTGCGATATTACGTAAATGTTTCAAAAATGTTTCACGCTAAGTTTTGAGAATGCAATCTTCTTGGGCCACAGTACTCCAAGACGATACTTTAATAAAAATTAGATAATACTTACGTAATATTCTATCTGTGGTTTCCATGTATAACCATAGGTGAAAGTGAAATCGCAGTACATATTCAGTGGCGTATGAATAGAAGAAGGTTTTTGGGAGTAAAACTTCGATCATATCGAAGGTGTACGGACACCCGGGTAAACACGAAAATCCGTGCCAACATTCTGAAACCTTAAAATGGACATATGTTTTCGGCACCCGCACAGTAGGTATTTTTGCGTCTTCTTTTGAAACAGTTTTCCAAATTCACTGGATTCACCAGGATTCACAGAGAAGTATTAGATAACCTACAGCCTCAAATTAACAGAACAAACAGACTGAAAACAGATGAAAAGAGACGTACTTCGTATGCGCAGAAAACCTATGTCCATTTTAGAGTTTTAGAATGATGGCACGCTCCGCTAACACTGGTGAGACAGAACTACTGGATATTCATACCTCTATAAGATCGGAGGGATAAAACATACGCATCGAAATTATTAGACTAGCTCCCAGGCATTCAAAAGGTAATCTCAAATTAGACTGTTACTGGGAACCCTCCCCCTAAACTGCGCGCTCGCTACGCCACTATTTCAGCCTAGTATTTTCAAGTGTAATTTTTTTGTCCCATTGCAATATAAATTTACAAGGTTTTAGTGATTTTTCACTGAAGTTGAAGAGTAAATGGAGTAGTTATAATAAAAAGCATTCAGAGGCTTAATCTCATTTAGAAAGGGAGTTCCTTGGAAAAAGTAATAAAAGCTGGAGAGTACCTATAACTTGGCAGATACAAAAAGGAGCAAATTTTCAAGTTTCCCGTACGTAAGTAAATTATTAATTCCTTTTTTTTTTTAGGTTTTTTGGAATTAGACAAAATTCTGATGAATCTTATTGAAATAATTAATGAAAAATGTCTCAAATGTTCATGTCTCACTGATTCAATCATGTTTCATGGACGTTTTGATAAGTGGCTAAGCATTTTTGGATGTTATACAAATGTTGAAAAATTTACAGCGAAATTAAAATAGCTTATATTCTATTTACAAAAACATCTTTATGTTAAATGTTACTATAGTTCTATTTGATAGGATTACACTAATTTACACCAACCTAATCCAGCTGGGCAATTCCACAAATATCAAAGTAAAACTTAGTGCAACGTCATATAATATTCCCACATTTGAGGAATCGCCCTACCAGTGTAGGTTTGTGTAAGTTGGTGTAGTCCTATCAAACAGGGCTTATATTGATCACGAATTTGAAAATTTTCCAATAATATTTTAGATTGATTCAAAAGCCACCTTCACTTCATTCACTGTTTTCTTTATGAAAGAAAAAAAATGAGGAGGAACCGTAAATCTGTGATAGGCATTCGTTGGACTACTTTTTCGAACAAGCTCTATATTAGGTAAGTAAGAGTAGTTTGACAGTCTTAGTCCCAAGAATCACCCATTCCTTCCAAACCACATTGCTCCAATTTGTGAAAAACGACTTCCTTCCCTTCCCTTTTTAATCTTTCAACTTTACTCATTTCCGGAGAGAAGTGTGAAAGTAATTAATAACTATAAGCACATTCCAGTCGAAGGTTATGTGCTAGTTACAAATGCGAAACACCAACGGGTTTCTTGAGCCGTTGAGCACTGCCCTCTCCGGTTTTCCAGTTTAAATCAAATTATCATTGGCTCTATTTTCTATACCAGCGCAAACGCAATGCATGGAACACTCCGAATGATCAATTTTTTCTTCAAATAACTTAAAAAATAGTTATTTGCGATACAAGTGTAAACAGTAAGTCAAATCAAAAGTGCGCATGCGCAACACAAACAGTAGTGCAAAAAGTGAATGAATTTGCACGGGCGCAAGCGCGAAATTTTTGTACCATATTCAATGGCTTCTTTACGCACACTTCTGAGAAACAAAAATGTCTAGGTATATTTTGGGTGACTATTGTAAAACGCCAAAACGGATTAGAAAAATAAAAAATTGTGTAATTTTGAGCGTCCAAAGAGTCAACATAAATGTTAAAAAATAATTGGTTTTCCAAGACTATCGACTAAAAAATACCGTGCAGAAATTGCAATGTAAAATTATATTATACCCAGTAATACTTTGTCCAAGAAGGGAGGCTCATGATTATCCATTTGTTACGTTCGAAATTCTCTTTTGTTTTTTTATACGGCCCCTGGGCCCTTTTACCCCGTTACTTTTATTCAGTTAAAATAAAAGCACTTCCCACGTCTTGTTAATCAACATACTGACGCATACGTCCAAGAAGAGGCTGTTTCTAAGTTTTCTCATTATTAATTTTTTTAAGCTTAATTTTTAACGTACATATCTTTAAAGAAGGGAGATAGGTTCGAATTTTATACACTTCGTTGGTTTTTTTTTTCATTTTTCGATAAAATTTGTCATACAATTAAATTTAGTCTCTGTTTTGAGTGGTGGTAACCGAAGATCGTTCGCGGATTTGCCACTCTGTAGAACAATTCACTGAAAAACAGATTGCTTCTTCACAAATTCGGAACAATGAACTCGCTCTCTCCGCTAAACCTCTCACATTTGCACACAAGTGAATAGGTACGTAAAAATAATTTTTCATTAAGCCGACCCTTAATAGATGCGGTTCCTAATTAGAATATCTGCACGTGAACAGACAAACGTCAAATTCGTAAAATAAAACGAAAGACACAATGCTGCATAAAAAAATAAGCCTTTTTTATAAAGAAAAAATAATTACAATATGTATAATACTAAAAAGTATAAGAGAATTCGAAGAGGGTTACAGAAAATCCTCTTGAATCGACCCTTTCGTAGCCGTAAAAACAGTCGCGAAGGGGTGAAGAGAGAGCGTACGAACGCGAGTGGTTAGCGACATAATTAATTTTCGTAAAATTTAATTTTCGCGATTCTTCTTTCTCTTTTTTTCTCCATAACAAAAAAAATCTAAAGTGAAGCCTATTACAGCGCGAAAATGCTGGGTCGCTTTAATAAGAATAATAAGAGGGGAGGGGGTTGTGGAGAATGATAAAGCGTGATGCACACAGGAAGGGGGCAGAAGGCGTGGCGTACCCATAGATGCGATTTAAGGGGGTTCGGGGGTGGTCGAGGCGTAAAAGCTCGGTAAAGTGGCACCGAGTGGTGCGATCGTATGGGGGAGGGGGGCGGCCGGGAACTGGCTGAAAGTGGCAGACTATATACAATATGGGGGGGAAGAGGGAAGATTTAGGCAACGAAAGGATGGGCGGGGGTGGTTAACAGGAGAAGACGAACGCGACGTTCGCCGCGGCGGCGATTTTAATCGAAAATTTGCGTTAACACCGAATGTAAATAAAAACATTGAATTTTCCTAAAAGGTAAAAAGAGACAGAATGAAGGGTGGAGGGGACGAGTGTGAGAGGCAAGTGAGAGGAAAAGAAAGACAGAAAGCTATCGTTGTTTGGGTAATTACGAAAATGTTTGCTAGAAGGGAAAGAGGAACCTGCGGCGGGAGAAGGGGGCAAACGAGTACCGAAAGACTGGTGCACCCCTTTTTAATTTAAACGAGATATATTCTTCAATTTTCTTTTCGTTGCGCCGCCCTTATTTTTCAAATGCGTTCGAATTCGAGGAAGCGATAAATGGCAAACAAGAATATTAGATACCGAAATTAAGTTTATTTATACGAGAGTGAGAGCGGGAAAGACGGAGAAAAAGAGAGAAACAGAGCGAATAGAATTTTATTTGTAGACGTGGGGCGATGCGGAGGGAGTTAGTGGATGGTTTTTGATAGCAGGAAAAAGGTTGTTAAAAGTGACATCATAATTTCGTTGGTAAATGGCAGTAATGTGTATAGAGAAGAAACGTGGTCAGCAAACTTTGCAACTTAAAACGAATCAAACCATCAAATAATACAGAGGTATTATTTAAATAGCGATTGGTTCAGCAAATATATATTGATAACTAACAAAATTTATGCTTCGTTCAAAAACAAATTCATCTCAATAAAAAATTGTACCTCACCAACCAGAGAAAACCTGTTTCCTTTCGATATCTTCAGCTAAAAGAAAATCTCTGAACTCGGATGTCAGTAAATAGCATTTTACTCAACTAATTAGTAAAATAAGTGATTGTCAACGAGTTGCGTAGCTGCAGCACAAGCCGCAGGCGAGTGCTGAAAGTGCAACAGTGGCTAATCTAACTATAGTTTAGTACGATATTTTTTTCAAAGAATCTACCAAAAAGAGGTTAATTCATTCAATTTAACAGGTAAACTTCATTCATGAATAGAATTTTAAATATAATTAAATATTATTCAGAAGTGAACCTGGCTGTTTGTGCAAGCATCACCATGTAAAATGATTTTGCAACTTGTGTATGTGTAAACGGTGCTGTGAAGAAATATACAACAAACAGCTAGAAAAAACTCACTTCTACATTGTTTCTACACTTAGTGAAGAAATGAAAATCATTTTCGACATTTCAAACTGATTTGGACATCTCATATTTTGCTAATCAAAATTGATTTAATAATAACCTCTTTTTGGTGTATGAGTTAAGAAAATGGAATTTTTTCAACAACTGAACGAAACTCGAAACTCAATACTCCAAACTTATATTTTCCGCAAAAATTTGACTAAAATTAACACTAATTCAAATGAAGATAAACTGAAACTTCCTACTTACAACTAAAATTAATTGAAAAACCTTGACTGAAATCAGTAGCTTACCCGGTAAAAAACTTTATAGGCGTGCTGAAAATTTTGATATATGATTTATTGAGCTATTATTTTTATTGTTTTTTATGAAAATCATAAAATTGGTAAACGCAGACTAAAAATTCGAGCCTTTTTAAAACACATCAACAACCCTCTCCCTCATTATACCATCGACTGAAATTTCAACTCAAACAGCTACATCATTAGTTTATATTAGAGCTATTCATAAATTTAAACATTAGAATGAAGACTGCAAGTTGGAACTTTCGTTATTTAAATATACATTCATCAACATCAGATTGGTGGATTCTGATATTACCTTAAACATATACTACTCCAAACTTTTCTCTTTATATATTAGCAAGATCATATGTATCATTTCAATAAATATACAAGCCAACAGAAATTATTTATCAAAATTATTCCGCCAAATTATTTTACCAACATTTTCCCTCATATTTAAACAATAGGGTTCTTTTTTTGGTAGATCCAAATATGTGTTTCACATTTCAAAACCACCGGATCAAAATTATGTCTGAAATGGACTCAACATAAAAGGGGACACAAAAGAAAAAACATGAATTCTCAAAAATAGTGCCAAAATTCTTAGATCATGAAACGAAAAACATATCCATACCCAACCCTAGGTCCGAAAATTCACGCAATTTTACAAAAATCTATTTAAAAATCTCAAAAATTGACTTTTTGATGAGATCAGGTGTTGTTCACCTGATGTACCATAAGGCATATCCGCACCAAAATTGATAGGTACCGTCCCTGACATAAAGCATACATGTATACCAAATTTCGGGCCTATCGACTGAAAATTGCGACTTGTACGCTATTCAATGAAAAATTCATATAAACTGACCTACCGGACGGACTATGCGCCTGATCCAAACCAAAAACAACAGAGTTCTTCCTTAGGCAGATCTGAATATGTGTTTCAAATTTCAAAATCATCCGATCAAAATTACACCTGGAAATGGACTCAACGCAAAAGGGAGTACATATAGAAAAAAAATTAATTCTGGTAAAAAAAGAATTCTCAAAAAAGTGCCAAATTGCTCAGAAGATCATGAAATTAAAAAAAATGAGATTGTGTGCCAGGACACAGTTTTGAAGTGAAACTTCCAAGAGTGATAATTGAATGAAATGATATGTTTTTTTTTTAACCTAAGAAAGTGTGGGTTGTACTTGTATGATAATATTTTTAATTTTTTTAATGGGGGGCTTTGCCTTCCAAACCCGTCTTTTTATTTATTTTCTTAAAACACGTCACCTACCTACTATACAAAATAATATACCCTTTTTTGGAGGTGACAGAAAATTTAAATCACCCCAAATGTGAAAAAGTTTCAGTATGGAGGCACCTTTTATGTTTTTTAATTTTTTGTCATCTTTTTCCCCAATCCCCTTTTTTTTCTTTTCTTTTTCTTTTCTTTTTTTAACTTTTCATTTATTTTTTTAATTGGGGGCTTTGCCCCCAAACCACCTTTTATTATTATTTTTGTCAAAACATGTCACCTATAATACAAAATAATATTATACCATTTTCTAGAGACGACAGAAAATTTAAATTGCCCCAAATGTGAAGCAGTTTTAGTATGGAGGCACCTTTTATGTTTCCTCATATTTTTGCGCCGCACAAAATGTGTTGCCACAAACTCGAAGCGCGCCAAAGAAATCCAAATTCCTGGAGGCACCCTAAGTGATTCCTCTTATTTTGTTGCTGTGCTTGTATGTGCGTAGGTTGTTTGTGTGTGTGTGTGTGTGGGTCAGTGTGTGCACGCCCATTTTCGTTTCATGTGAAACGAAAACGTTTCATGTCAATCCTATTTACCCTTCCTAAAGAAGTTTCACTTCAAAACGTACCCACTCACGCCCCTGGGTCCGAATACTCGGGCAATTTTTATAAGTAGATTTTTTTCAAAAATTAACTTAAAGAATTTTCGATGCTTCCGCCAAAACAATAAATTCTACAGTGTTACTCAATTATGTCAGCAAAAATCCAGAGTCGGCACAATCAGGGCTTGTGTATATTATAATAAACGTAAAACCCGATTTTTTAAGACAAAATTCAACGAAAATTATTATATTATTATATACTCACATAAAAATATTTTTTGTCAAAATGGGAAAATAATGTCATTAATTTTCTTTTGTCATGAAACAGAAAATTTTCATCACCATACCCTAACCTTTTAGTGAAATCAATTTTAATATCCCATTCGCAAGCCAACTGGATATAAATAATGTGTGTTTGTCGGTGGTTGTAAAGTTGTGGCGCGGCGAGGGTCATAAGAGATATAAGAGTAGATGTGGACACTTCCCCAAATAAGATGGCGCTATCTAAGCCCTTGGATTATGCAAATCTAAAAATGGACCAAATATTATGTTACTTGAAAAAGAGCAATATCAAAGTATTCAAAGTACAAATTCGTAATAAAATGGTACAGTCAGGCCTGACGAGAGGGTGAAGAGGGATTCCCCCGGGCCCGCTATTCTTTAAAAAAAGAGAAAAATAAATAAATATTTTTAGAATATCTAAAACTTTTCAAAAAATTTTTTTGTAAAATCCCTCCCACAGATAAATCGTTGATACGGCACCTGAACACAGGTACGATGTTCAATTTTTGGGGGACCCATAAATTTTTTCTCCCCCAGGCCCGAATTTCCTAATTTTATACAATAACCTAACTCACAATAAAATTGTATTAGGGCGTAATTTAGAAGTGTGCTCCCTCACAGTGGGTTTAACATTGGCGGCCAGAGTAAGCCGCAGAATCTCCTCCTTCCTTTTCGAAAACTTTGTTTGTGTCTATAACTACTGTCTGAGAAAGGATGAGCTCTTCAAAATGAAAAATGCATGAGCCTCCAGATTCGTGAGCACGTTCTTGGTGAGTATAAAATATGAAACACATTAGAGCAAACAGTTATACAGTTAAGCTTAGTATAAGCATTATTATAAAACCCTTTAGAGCAATTTTTCCACCAGCACTGGTAAAAAGTATCAAAACTCAATACAAACTTGAAAAGTTTCAGTGGGCCAAATTTAATTTCACATATGAGGAACTTGTATCGAAATTATACGTTATGGTACACAATAAAAAGTTTTCCCACTATATCCTCAGCTAGCACTTTGGGAAAACTTTGCACCATCTGGTGAAACTTCGGCTGGAGAAGTTGAATAAGAAAAATTTTAAAAACGATACAAAATATTCATTCTATAAACATAATTTTCCAACTTCGAGCACGATATCCAAATAATAGACTAGGATATAAATAACATTTAAAACATTGTATCACTCACTCATCATAAGCTTTTTCCGAAAGTATGTTAAGCTTATTCAAATACCAAAGGTTAGGAAAGAACGAGGTCTTTTCTCGAAATTTCGAACACGATGCCAACTATAAACACTATAACACAAGGCCTTCGCAATTTTCACTCCACTAACAAACAAATGAAATCAATTCGAAGACAAATACAATTTTTTTTTTTCGACATTAGCAGGCTAGATAAACGCCCGTTTATTCCTTATCGTATTCGCAAGAGGAAATCTAACCCTCTACCCTCCACTCCATCTGACCTTGCTACTGTAGAATTTGACACTCGACACGATACATCGGTAATTTAAGACTAACCAGCCGGAAAATTGAACGCACTTTCAGTAGTATCGAGCAAATTTTTATGCCATTTAGCCAAACAAGTCTAGACCCCAAGTAGGGAGACTATACATATATTCAATTTCGTGTGTGTATACTGGTGGCGGCAGAAATGGATTGGATAAAAAAAAAGGAAGAAAAGAATAAAAATATAGTTTAAAATAACGCTATACTCGGCACCCTTTTTTATATGCCTACATTATTTCTCTTTTTTTTCTTTTTTTCTTTTTTATTCAATATACATACGTCTTGTTGCGGAGGAGATAACCCAATACAAAATAGGGACGTAATAAGATTAGAAATTTCACCTTTAGAAAATGGGCTTCTCTTCTTCGTAAGGGTAGTTTTTGTTCGCATATCGCGCGTCTGCGTGTCACAATTTCTCATTTAACTGCACCCAGATGTCGAAATTCTCTCAGTTCGTTTTATTTGTTTATTTATTTATTTATTTTCTTCACGTGATGTTGTAACAGTGACGTGGTGGCTGAAAATTAAAAACCAAACAAAATAAATACGTAAAATCAATAAAGAAAAAAACACTAACGCAGTAGCAAGCTCTCTGTTAGAAAAAGTATGTTTTCGAAAAATGTAAAATTAGGTAGTAACTAAAATGTTATTAATAAATCGTAATAAATATTTGTTTTGAATTACGTTCCTATTGCTCCAAAATCAGGCATTTTATAGGAGAAATAAAAATGAAAATAGTGTCACCAGAAGTACCGTGCGACCGAACCGCACTAAAATTTACAGCAAGTTATAATATTTGTTACAAATTTCGCAACTATTGATCGAAAATTGATAATTTTATAGCCAAAACAAAAATGAAAATAGCCATACCGGAAGTACCGAATGGCCGATCCACACCAAAATTATTATTAAGTCATAATATATCATAGGTAGGTACTGAATATTTGTTTCAAATTTCGTAGCTATTGGTCGAAAATTATAAAATTTAAAGCCAAAACAAAAACAAAAATAGCTATACTAGAAGTATCGTACGACCGATCCGCATAAAAATTTATAGCAAGTTATAATATATCATAGATTATTTGTTTCAAATTTCGTAGTTACTGGTCGAAAATTAAAAATTTTGTAGTCAAAACAAAATTCGAAAATAGCCATTCCGGAAGTACCGTACGGCCGACCCGCAACAAAATCAATAGGTCAGGTCCTTGGCTTAGTACTAATGTTCGTTCCACATTTTGTGACCATCGGATCAAAATTGCGACTTCTAGCATGGTAACAAGAAATTGGATTTTATATATATATATATATATATATATGAATTTGAGTAATTGGCGCCAAAATTTTCCTATAGTTATGAAACAAAAAACATGCCCACTCACAGGTCATTCTATGACACCAAAAGAAAACTTCTTAAAAATGACATTCATAAATTAGAGAAGTAAACCGTAAATATGCAGAGATATGATATAAATTGGCGTTGGTTTTTAGGACGTAAAACACTTCACAATAACTCGTGGTTTAATACAAAAAGTTTTTACAACGAGTGATACCTCATGCAAATGCTTTATTGGAGGAGACGATGTACAAGATTTAATATACAATACTGTTAAGTATCTCTCTAATCACCATCTAACTTTTATTCACACTCTTGTTTCTCAACTTTTCTTCAATTCTTTGACATATGACATAATTCATAACTTTTCTCACACCTCCAACCTGTTTCTCCATAATAAAAACAAATCCTCACAAATTAATGCTTAATACCACTTATGTATTCATTATTGAAAAAAAAAAAAATATAAATATAAAACAAAACATTGCCGATTTTCAAGTAAAAACTAACTAAAAAAACTCTAGAGCAGCAAGCCTCGCTAGAAAAAATAGGTTTTCGAGAGAAAGGATTACGAATTTTGATGGTAACATTAATTGTCTGTAAGTTTATATGCGTTAATGGTATGTTATGATTGTATGAAATGTATTAGCTACTGACAAAATATTAGACAATGTGAAATTTAAAAGCATTTTTTTTTTATATAAAATTAAAAATAAAATAAGACAATAAAGTACGGTAATCATCATATAATTTAAAATAAAATCAATGAAATATAATAAAGTTATGAAATAAAAAAAAAAGAAGAAAAGATCATGCGAATCAGAAAAAAAAGAGGAAAAAACTTAACCCGGAAATATCTTCCGGTCGATCAGCATTAAAATTGGTAGCCAATCTAATGCCTAAAGTCAGATTTTGATTATCAAAATAATAATATACAAAGTAAGATGACAAGAGCAGGGAAGAACCACTGGCATAGACATTTGGTTTGGGACTTACAAGGTTATAGGCTCATCCTTACTAGCTGACTTACAGAAAAGTATACTCCAATCAGTAATTGGTTTTAAACGAAAATAATAATATGGAAACTTTCAATGAGAAAACGAGAAAAAACTATATTCGAAGTAATCGACGATCGAACATCGCTGTCTAAAAATAGTCGAATTACACCCACAAAATTAATATCGAAGAGAAAAACACCATTCGTGGATCACTCAAGACGCCAGCTTTGGCAAATACTATAACAGTGTATCAAATTTAAACGAATAAATAGAAAGAAAGAGAGGAAAACTCTAACGCAGCAACAGCTTCGTTAGAAAAAGTAGGTTTTCAAAATTTTCCAACTGTTAACCTAAAATTACACAGATTAAAACCATTACTTCTTTCAAAATCGAAACAAAAATGAAGTTTAGGGAAGTGACTATCAGCAGATCCACGCCAAAATTGATACCTGGCATGTTGCAATTAATTATAGTACACATTTTACAAATTTTGCAGTTACTGATTCAAAGACAGGCATTTTATATATAAAATAAAATCAAATATAACTGTATTGGAGGTACCGTCCGGCTAATTCGAACCACAATTGTTGGTAGCATGTTAGAATACATCATCATTAATATTTGCTCCAAATTTCGTAGCGACTGGTTCAAAATTAGGCATTTTTATGGTAAAAAAAAAAAAAAAATAGAAATAGAGGTACTAGAATTACTTTCTCACTGATGATTCGTACTAAAATCAATAGGTCCGGTAGTTGTTTCAATACTAATGTTCGTTCCAAATTTCTTTACTCTCGAACAAAAATATGGCTATTATGTAATATATAGGTTTATATAGAAAACCGAACGTTGTCGGGCTTTTTATTTATTGTGAATATTCATTCAGCTATGTCTGGGAGTACGTATATCCTGCTCTTTTTTAAGTAGTTTTTCTTTAGATCTACATATTACGCTAAGTACCGTATTAGCCCCCAGTGTTGGGGTAAGTACATTTCTCGCTCATGATCTCAGGAAAATTTTGGCACCAATAACTCAAATTCATGTATATATATATATAGTCATATATTTATATTTCGTTTTCTTATTTCCACGGTACAGGTCGCAATAACGAAATTTGATACGAATATTTGTACTAAGCCAAGAACCAGACCTGTTGATTTTAGTGCGGATCGCTTGGAAGGTACTTTTTTTGTTTTTATTTTGGGTATAAAATATTCAATTTTGCACCAATAGCCACGAAATTCGGAACAAATATTTATTTTAATTTATTGTAGTACGCTACCACTTCTGGAGCGGATCGGCGGACGGTACTTCCGGTACCGCTATTTTTGTTTTTATATAGGTCATAAAATGCCGAATTTTGGAACCATATGTACGAAATTTGAAACAAATATTCATTATAATTTATTGTAACATGCTATCAATTTTGGTGCGGATCGACCGCACGGTGTTTCTGGTAAAGCTTTTTTTTCCAATTTTCATGAACTTTTTTTTTTACAAAAATTAACATGTTCATGTTTTCTTTTTTTTTTTTTCATAATTTTATTATATTTCTTTCGTTTTATTTGAAATTATATGATTATTTACCATACTTTATCATCATAATTAATTTTTCATTTCAAGAAATAATGCTTTTAAATTTCACATAGTCTAATATTTTGTCAGCAGCTAACAAACTTCACACCATCATAACATGCCATTAACGCATATAAACTTACAGACAATTAATGTGACAACCAAACTTCATAATTCGTTTTCTCTAAAACCTACTTTTTCTAGTGAGGCTTGTTACGTTAGAGGTTTTTTATTTTTTCACGGAGAGTAGTAGACTTTTTCACATTTATGTCGCCATATTACCTGTTGACTTCGAATTCTGGAAAAGTATTATGCACAGTTTGTGTATTGGGTAGTGGATATTGGGAAACAGGAACGCTCTTACCTGTCAAGCTGATGCTACCCTCTTTTACAGCCCCCTAAAAATAAAACTTTGTAAAACAAAATGTTTGAAAGCTTTCAACTCCAAAACTATTGTGCCTATTAAAAATACGTTAATGACTCAATCTGTAAAGAATTTTATGAAAAAACTTTTTAACAAAAATAAAATTTTCTGTAGGACTGACCCTTATATGTGACAAAATCACGAAAACAACTGTGAAGTATGGTTTAAAACAAATCGAGAGGTTCAGGGGACGAGTATCAACTTGAGAGATGATAAGTATTCGAATTTATATAGTTCGCCCCCCTAATACGACGAACCTCAATGGGTAAAACATTATTTTCATTTTTTCCTCAGAAAAATAGGAGTGGTAATGCGGCGGAACAAAAATTCCGCTACATTATCTGCTGTTAAGAAATTCGCCACTTTACCTGTATAAATATCAACATAAATATGAATTTGCGTTTTTGCTTCCAAAATTTTCCTTGGGCTATAAAACGAAGGAATTACGTATCCCACCTCCAGGTCGTTTCATAAGACCAATAAATAGATTTCAAAGAAAACCTACTTAAAAAAAAGGCAACGAAAATAAAAAATAATAATAGCAATACCGTTGAAAATTACATTTTTCAATCGCTTAATCGCCAACAAACACTTCACGATTCCATTCAAACCCAAATTTTCTTTATGTTTCACTGCACAAACTCGTGGAAAAACAAAAATCACGAACTAAATTTACACAAACTACATATAACTCTTTTCCGCCGCGGTAGCCGCAGCAACAGCAGCAGCAGCTAAATAAATTTTTGGCCAAAAACCCGTACCCAGCACCTGTGACCATTAAATTAATTGCATCGTGCAAAATGTAATATCGTTTTCGAACAAAAACACATATACTCCCTCACATAGAAATGAGGGGGTCAGAGGGTTGAAAAAAAAACACCACCACTTTACTCGCTCGCATTTAAAATCGTTTTCATTCGTTGGTATCTATTTTTTTTTTTGCCATTCTGGTTATTTTCCCTTTCCTTTTCTTTTGCCTTTTCTGCTTTTTTTGTTTTTGTTTTTTTCGTTAGCTCTTCCTCATCTCTTTCTCATTTTATCTTTCATTCTTTCGATCTCTCTTTCTCACACACGCACACAAACACACAGACACACCAAACTACCCCAATTTAATACTTTTCACGAAGTTAGGCCAGGCGTTTCTCACCCTTCGTCAACGGTCAACTGGAAAAAAAAAAGGAAAACAGAAAGAAAAAAACGACATTCTTCGCAGTTTTACAAACGGCGAAGGGGAAAAGATTTAAGGTGTGTATCCATTTAACGAGAAATTCACACTCGGATAATTTTTCCATTAACTTTTCTTTAATACGAATTGAGAGAACGATGTGAAAGAGAGAGTGAGAATGAAATAAATAAATAGGGAAGAATAAGAATGAATGAAAAAAAAAAACATCGCTCGTTCACCCGGTCACGATATCTATTTTCATTTACGGAGCACTCGGAAAGACACAGGGGTGTATGCAAATGGAAGTTCTAAACCGCATTGTGTACCACATCTCTGACCTCTTATCTTCCCATAGCAACACAAAGTAATGCTAACTAAGATAATTTAAAAAAAAAAGAAAAAAAAATTATTAAAATCGAAGAAAATTAATTAGAATTTTCTAAACGCCTAAAAAGGGGGAGAAAAAAGATGAGGAAGAGACGAAGGCGAAACGATATCTAAATGACAAGATAAGCCAAACACGTGAACTTATCGAGATGCCTAAATGGATAATGTGACTGGCAGAATGGATAAAAAAAGGGGAGGGTTGTTTAATGGGATTCACTACCTAACCAAGTGGTTTACAGCCGGAAATACCGTTTCGAGCGTAAGATTTCTTTAGTATCATAAACGAAATTCATTTTTAAATTGTTGATTCAAAAAAAAAAAAAACCACACACGAGGTAACACTGCTTGAAAAAGGGTAGCGACTGTTGCTAAATGCGGTCATTTTGGTAGAAATGGAATTTGAGGATGAATTATGTGAAGTAAAAGGCGAACGAAATTCGGTTGATACGCTTGAACTTTTACTTGGGGGCAAAAAAAGTTCTTTTTGGTCAAATTTTAGGAATGAAAGTAGTGTGCAATAATCTGAGTAGGTATAGGTAAGGTGAAGCTGTCAGGAAAAAAAAAAAACTGCAGCAATAAATGGGATGAGAACACAAATCTGTTCGATGTCACTAGATTTATAGACTCCTCCGTCTCTATACCAATTAAGTGGCTACAAAATCATATTTAATTTTTTTTTTCACCCATAAACTTCTTGTATAGAAAACGAAAGTTTTTGGGGGGGCATAGCCACCATGACCTCTTTAGCTTTATGTCTGTGCATACGCAAGTCTTAGACCAGCCTCGGTAATACAAAAAATGCAAACCCCGCTCAAACTCACAAAGGGTAAGGCCAATTTTGCTAATTACTGCTTTCCAATAACTCATTCGTAAACTTGGAACACTGATTATGACCCAAAAATTATACTCCTCGTATGGTCAGAAGTTAGTTTCTGTATTTGCCAGTCGCTGACTTGAGCATCACTGTTAAATGTAAATGGTTTTTGAGTCAGTTTCACAAGGAGTGTGAATTTTGCATGAAATGGAGGCAAGCTTCACGCGAGTGAGAACTGTCTTTTCACATTTGTTATACACTGACACTTTCAATTCTATGGTGCAACGTTACAGATATTATGCATGTTTTATAAGTTGAAGGGTGGCATATGCAAGAACGTTTCTCATAGTTGAGAAAGACTAAGTATTGGTTTCTTCAATACTTCAACAAGGAAACCACAGATTAAATACTACACAAGTCTTTCTCCAGTAGATAAGTATCTTTCTTGCATACCACCTTATCACTTACACTCAGGGAAGGCAACCTTCATATTGCATGTGTAGCGTGTGCTACATCTCGAATTTTACCCAAAATGTAATTTTCAGCTATATTTCTGGCTATAAAAATATCATAAAATTTCAATTTTATACATGGTCTTGATTTTGCTAAATTGCTTCATCTCGGAAAAATCTTAGTTCCCGCCTCTACTAAATTTAGTTTAATAAAAAGTTCGAATACGAATTGGATAGAAATCATGGAGCACAACGTTTAAGTACACAAATACTTCGTATTTTTTGAGAAACGCGTCTATGTACGGCCTTAGAGTAAATTAATTTGGATGTTTTTATAAAATCAACACAAGGCACTGACATTGAAACAAGTGTAAGAGCCAACATTTTTAAAATTCGTTTTTCCACTGGTTTCTAAAGACCTGATTGTCACCGATATGAAAAAATTCTTAAAACATTGGAAGTGCTTTAGAAATCTGCCCAAAGATGGCGTTTTTGTATCAGCCACTTGTATATTCCCTTGAAATAAGTGTATGTGCAGGAGCAAAGTTGATTTTCTTATCAAAAGTAATGTTGGTTTTCTTTTCAAAAGTAAAAATGAATTATTGTTTCGTACGAATTTGTGTCAAAATAGTTAAAACAAATGTTTGTTTAAATAAAGTTTGATGATGGCAGAGAGGAAAAAATGGGGCAGAGTTGTGGAATGTAAACCAGAGTCCATTGTAAGTACAAAAATATTTGATAATACTATTCTTCATGTGGCAGTGAATGCTGATAATGACGTTTTTTGAACATTGTGTAGGTTGACTGCAAATGTAAAATGGATTATAAGACATTCACAACTGCTCGATTTGTATTACTGAGAAAAAAATTCAAGTCCCTGTCCACAGCACAGCAAGCCAACTATATTCTGAGTCGTACAAAATATCAAGATTATTATAGGAAAATATGTAATAAATAGTTGAGTCATGTAATTCTTACTTTTGTGCATATTGAGTTCATTTTATGACTGATTTTGAATTAAAAATACAAGTTTTTATTTTTTTGTTAAACTTCACATACACTTATTTCAAAGTAACTTTTTGTCTAGCAGACCAGGTGATCGATTAATTTCAAATTTTTTTCAGCCGTTTTCTTACACTACTCTCAAAGAATAAAAAGAGCCATCGCAATAGTTGATAGACCTATTCCTTATCAGGATATTCAGTTTTTTTGCTTTCCTGCAAAATTTTATTTTTGGCTCTTACACTTCTTTCAATTTCAGTGCCTCTAAAGGCCATGAGACTTTGGCCACTCGTATCCACAAATATCAATCACTGCTTTTAACAGCTCATCCAGCATCATTTGTAAAATGCTATTATCCTTGCATGTAAAAAAAATTCATACTGAATATGAAAAAACAAATTCTTCCACAAGTCGCAACCGCTCAATCAGTGATTGTAAAATCACTGGATTAGCAATAAGCAAACAGGAACCACTGGATAGTTTACCCAATTATCATTCAGAAAGATTTTAAAAATTACACTACCTACAATACCATAGGAATAATGAAAATAAATTTACTAGACTACAGTAACCAGATGCTTTCTTTCTTTCTTTTCTTTTCTTTTCTTTTTTTTTGTGACAATGGTGCATGTAGTGTCAATATAAACGTTGGTAGAAAGCACATGTATTAAAATTATTTCCACATATAGCTTCAGAATTGCATTTCATGCATGTTTATAAATTTTTTTTATTTTTCATTTTCAGAATTAGATGCAGAAAATGAAGTACCTAAGAAGAAATTAGGATTTTGTTTTACGACAATTTGAGGAGACAGATGCCAGCATAGGAAAACTCTGAGGGTGATACTCAAGCTTAGCCTCCAAGGCTGGAATTAGCCCTTCAAACAAATTTCCCTCCAAAAATGACACTTGGCACCTAAAGCACTCAAGGCACTGTTATGTAGTCTACCACACTGATGGTCACCCATATCCTTTTCTCATCTTTTTTTTTGCCTTTTCTCAATAAATTCTTGCTCACTGGGATTTACCTCAAAAAGCACCTGCATCTGATCTGTCACTTTCCATTTCACCTATTTTGGCCTAAAAATGGGAGCAATAAAATCAATAGTTTATTGCCTACCTGTCAAAAACTACACCGGTAGTTGCTACCAGTCATTACCAGAACTTCTATTGTTTTTCAGGGTTTTCCTATGCTCTAAAAATACAGTAGAAGAAATCACTACAATAAACACCAGCTACAGCAAAACTGCCAACTACAACACACGAAATGCCTTGTCTTGGGAGAACTTCATTTACTTCTGTAATTTGAGTGAAAACAACTACAACAAATCCAGCTGCTAAAAACTGTTTATTGCTACAAGCAGATTTTGGTACCAAAAGAAGCTAAGAAACTGGCTAAAAAAAAATTGTTTACTCGAACATTTTTAATTTCTTTTATACCACAAACAACTTTTTCCATTCAATCACATTATTCTTTCAATTTTCACTTGTGCTTCTAAAAACTACCATCTGTAATTTAATCAGTATAAAATTGAATTTTAATAACCAGTGAGAGAAATAATTAACGCCCATACATGTATTATTGATGATTAGAATGATCAATTTGCAACCACCATTATTTTATAGGCAAATGTATCCATCAAACCCTGGTTACATCTGTTTATTGTAGCTAGTACTGGCTATAAGCAACTCCAGCTACAACAAACAAATTTCACAATCAGAATTTGTTGTAACAAAATTTATTCTGTAATTCAAACAAAGGTGAACATAAAAAACAGAATTCAAATACCTGTATATATAAATTCTATATTAAAGAAGGCTAATACTTGAAATTCAAGCGTCCTATTTTTGATTCTCTTATTATCATCTCAAACAGCTTGTATTTCAATACCATTTAAAGTTTCCCATATGGCTAATTTCCTGGAAATAAATTTACTAAATTGAAGTTTCTGACAGCCTCGCTTACTCCTGAGTGGAAGGCTCCCTCACCTAGTCTGCTTATCTGCTAAAATCACCAAATCGATGTTTATTTTTTAAATCAACCTAAAATACTTACAGAATGAGATCTACACAATATCTCACTTCATGAACTAGAAGATAAACTCTATTCCAAATATACCTCTGTAATGATTTTCCAGTCAATCTTATTGGCAAATAATAAAACACATTGATATGGTTGGCAAGATCCATGATAACAACTCGTTAGATTATTTTTTGTAGGAACTAAAAGGCCCTCCACACTGCAATAAGGGATTACTTGTGAGAATATAATATATAAAAGTCAAATCATTCTCACTCTGAATCATCTGTGACAAACCATTCTTGTTCACAGGTTCATGTACCTATTATGTATTATATTGTCTGTGATTCTGTGCTTCTTCACAGTACTTAACATTTTATAACCATGTTCTATTTGTATGTGTTATTATATTTGTTGATCGATGAACGTATGTTATTTTATGTGCAATATAATTGAGCTCAGTATTTTGTCTTTTACATTTTATTTAATCGTTCAAGTTTCACTTAATAGTGGTCTTCTAAATATCGTTTGTTCTTGACTCAACAATTCTTGTTGTGTAATTCAGTTTCTTGCCATCATGACTTTAATCTTCCAATTACTGTTCCACATTACTCACATTCAACTGACACACATTCAGGCTGAGTTTTATAATCACCTAGGCTACTGTTATTGCAAATTGTGGCCTCTCCTAACATTTTCCCTAATACTGTACTCTTATTTTGTAATTTAAAAATGCTGCAACCTTGTTCTGTAATGTGAGAATGCAGTACCAATTCTTGTTTGTAATTACAAAACAACTTTTTTCATCAAGAGTGTACCTTCTTACTCTGTTCACACATGTTCTGGTTCTGCTATATGGTGCAAGTTAAAATTCACATGTGTGGGACTTATCCTCACTAAGTCAAATTTTCTTAATCAGATTCACACGTACCAAATAGGAATTTTATTCGGTGCGAGTGAAACTAAATAACTCTGTTTCATCATACAAGATACTTTCTCTGGCAATATAGAATAAACCACTGTATTAATCCCATATTCAGATTTTTCTCAAAATGTAAGAGATCTTGATACCAGCATTAGCCAAACTACAAGCTACAATAATTATCAGTCTTGGTCAGGTACAAATAAAATTAACAAACAATGTAGAGTTCAAAACTTCATCTGACTTTAAACAGTTTATCAGCAATCCATTTTTGAAAAATTTTCTTGTACCAAATATGTAATATAATCCGTCACTTGATGCTGATAAGTCACACCATTCTTCAAGTATTTTAACCAGAAAAAAAAAGATGCCTAAGTGATAATGAAACTTCGCAGAGACTGAGGAGCTGTACAAAGTCAACAAGTGTCTAGGGAAAACCAAATTTCTTCTAATTTCATGTCATTTGTACACAAATATTTGAGGGGATTTAATCCGTTTGAACTGGGAATAAATCGATAGGAAGATCAAAATTTAATTAATTCAATCAAACTAATGATTCGATAGAAGTACATACATGATACTTTAACTCTGTGGTAAACTATAGTTCTGGCAGACCACTCGTTGATAAATTTAACAAAATGTAAATAATAGGTTTGTTTGAGTAAACTGAAAGAAGCGCTCAAACAATTTTCTGCAAAGATGATGACAAAAATTTGTATTAAAATGATGAATGCAATTAATGGCCTAGTACCTTTATGATAATTTCTTTCAAGTTAACAAAGACTTCGTTCAAAACTAAAACTGGGTTGTATTTTTATGCATTCTGAACACCAGTTGTCAAATTAGTATTAAAATATTGGAAATTTGAAATATCAACAAGCATTATCATTTGTTTTCATTTTCACCTTGATATTTGAATAGAATTTCAGAGATATATTGAAAACCATACTAATGATTGAGCTGAAATTAGGCTGAGATATCAAGATATGTTAGTTTAAAATTCTCTGAAAATTTAGCAGAAATTGTACATTTGGTTCTGGAGACTGCTGGAATTCCTTAATTAGATTCATATCATCGAAATGATTACAGAATCCCAACCAAATTTCAACGATAACATGAAAATGAAATGTACAATGTCAGCTAAATTTTCACAGAATCTTCACCTAGTAAAACTTGATTTTTCCACAAAATTTTAACTCTCTACAATAAACAGTTCTCTCACAGTTGCTCTCGATAACATTAATTGTATGGAAGGAATGTAACTGTTTCATAGCATGTGATAATAAATTAACAAATTCTTAAATCATCCAAAATTCTTCAAAAAAGATGATTATCATCATAAAATTGAAATAAATTAAATGCAAGAGTAGCAACTCACAACAAATGAACAAACATCTAGAAAAAATTGGTAAAATGTTTTGATAACATTTGATATAATACAAATTTGTCAATGTATAGCCACTACTGTAAATCTGTAAAATTTATAGTATCTTTAGAGCAATTGTAAATCAAAATGTAAATTCTTAAAACTGCAAAATACAGAAAAAGTGCTCAAACATAAAGCTGCAAGCACTCAAACGCATTTCTGCACTTTTTGTTACAGATTTTAACAGATTACTGTAAAAACTACAAGAGCTCAAACTAAACTAATTCCTACAAACTAATCCAGCCAAGCTGGTACTTCTCAACATATTTTACCCATTTGGATTAATATAAGGTTTTGATGTGCAAATTTTATGACCAATTCCAAATCAAAAACAGTCAGACAATAAGTAATTTTGGTCAGGTAATAAGCATATGGAACTAGGGGACTATAAAATACAATAACATATATATATATATATAATTATAGAAATAATTATTATCATAATCCAAACATACATTTTTTTTATATTAAACTTATTAAATTTTATAAACATAAATTAAAATAATAATGAAAATAAATTGTATATAAACCTAATACTAATTTCATCATACCACACCAGCCATTCTGTTCCTGAGTCAATTTGAAGAAAAATTAGTCCAAGTTGTGTAGATTTGGCAGAACATATCCATATCTTCTTAGTCTCCATAAATATTAAAATTGTGATTTTGACGTGGTTTATTGCAGAAATATTGATAAAAAAAGCAACCTGATGTTTCATTGTCCTTCCAATGAAAAATGACAAATTTTCATCAAAAAATACATTAAAAACTGAAAAAAATTTCCACTTTTTTGAAAAACTTGTAATTATTTGTTCAACCAACCATTTTGCAATCAGAAATTATACTTTTGAAATAAGGGGGACACATAAACCACAAAATGAGAAAAGGAACAAAATGGCGGGTTTGGTATGCTCTTATTTTACGGCTGTCTAAACGGAACTACTATTAGTTCACGTGATCATTTTCGAGATCAGTGTAGCTGTTTTTGATGAAACAAACAATTGTTACACTTCAATTCTAAGTTCAAAACTCAGTTTTTTTAAAAGTTGCCTAGTTCTTTACAAAGGTTCTAGTTATGTACAGACAAAGGTTCTAGTTACATAGGTAAAGAGGAAAAACCCCAGTAGCAGCCCGAGCTAATTGTGCGCCAGTGGCTCCACCATATTTTTGCGCCCCTCATGCATTGAGGCCCGCATTAAAATTTTTTTGAAATATCTCAGAGAAATAATATAATATAATGAATCTAAACTTTTTATCCGGAAGTATCGGGTTCGAACCCCATCAGCAATCAAATTTTTTTTATTGTAAAAGCGTATTTTTAAAAATTAATTTTTAACGTTAATTATTTGCGCCGTTTTGGCGCCCCTTTTTCAAATGAGAGTGGCTCTAGCCACAGAAACACGCTGTCGAGCCGCCTCCAAAAACCCAAAAAAATTGACATATCTCAAAAAAATAAATTAAAACAAATTCCACGATAAGGAAATTTTAAAGATACAGAGTAACGAAGGGGAAATATGCGTAAATTATGATCACATTTTTAAAACAGAACTTTTCATCGGAACTTATTTACAGAGTCAGGTCAGCAAGTTCGAATTTTACATTTTATGAGAAAAATTTTCTTCAAGTTCTACCCTGAAAAGTCGACCTGTCTGCCGGAGTGCTCCCTCCTCACTCTTCAGAGAGCTAGTCCAAATTGTACAGCCTGCCTTGTAGTTTTTGAATAGTTCACTTTTATTTCTTTTAAAACAGGTTGTTATAGAAAAGTGCAGCAGTAGTTCTCTAAATAAAGCGGTTCGATTTTTGAGAATAGAACTCGGAAAAAAAACTTTTTCAGTAAAGTTCCGAATTCTTATGGAAAGTTCTCTCCTAAATTAAGACAGGTATAACTTATGAGCGCATCTGCATCATTGACATATGCCCTTCTCATCGAAAAAATTGTATTAATAATTGTTCTATTTAAGATATCAGTTAAATTTGGCTTTTTCCACTTCACAAAACTGATGGCACAGAAGTAAAACGGTGAGGTACAGAACTGCCAGGCCAGCCAGTTTTTTTACCAGAAGAATAAAGTCGTTCTTCAAATGAACTAAGTACTTTTCTCATACCTATATCGAATATAATCTATTAAAAATTAAATTGACTTAACACGTGAAAAATTTTAAATTTCATCAACTAAAGTAATTTACTTATTAAACAAATAAAGAATTTTCTAAGCTGGATAATTCATAAATTTTTCTAAAGATTCCACAAAAAAATCTAATAAATATGATTTTATTAATTACTCACATTACTATTACTGTACTAAAGGACTGAAGCGAATCTGAGGAAATCACAACAAAAACATTCAACAACTACAATAATAAAAACTGAATGAAATTATAACTGGAAAACACCGGATATGTCGATGAAAAAAATTCTACAACACCGCAAGGAACTATACGATTTCTCAATCGCAAAATATGTTAATAAGTGTAACCATAAAAATTAATATTGTAATATACTAATACGTACCAAGCTCGATATTATAATTATAATACACAGCAAGTAAGGAACACGTTTCCGAAACAGTTTAAGTGAAATTAACAACGGTCTACGGTCGCAGCAGATGGTGAAAATTAATCGCGAAGTGTATATACACGGAGTGAACAGACTAGGCACAGTCTAGCGGTGAAATATTGGCGATATAATTTTAAATATGGTATTACGGATTCGTCTCATGCAATGCAACGTAACCACAACCACCGTTCGACAAACACGAAAGTCAACTGAGAAGTGAGACTGTGCTTGTGAGAGAGAGAAAGAGCGACACAGTGAAGTTAAAAATCCGAATATCCTACAGTCAGTGAGTAGGGAGCGCAGAGAGACAGAAAAAAAAATGAAAATAATGTCATAGAAGGATTGCGACGATCACATCAAAACGAAGTTTTTTGCTCCAACTCAACCGATAAGCATGTTCAGGATTCAGCGAGAAAGCGGGAAAACCTCTACGCAGTGTTACCAATTCGAAAATTAATTTTTCATCACTTTCTTGTTCTTCACAAAATATAATTAACACAAATACATATTTTAATCAGTGATTTAGTGTCTTTTTACATGCTTTCTCGTTTCTACTTCTTCAGAATGAGATGATAAAATTTTTTTTTCGAACTGCAGGAAGTAAAATGAAAATATCTCGTCCGGGCATTAACCGCGATGTGTATTTTCCTAAAGTGTCTAATTTTGTAATGGCTTCCATTTGAAAACTAGATGATCGATTTCGCTCAAATTCAATATCAAACAATTCCTTAATAGTCTCCAACTACTATGAAAATTTCAAACCATAATCTTTTGATTTACTGGAGTTATCGATATGACGACATGGTGGGTTTGAAAAACTTTGAGAACCCCTCCACCGAAACTAGAAACTACTTCATGAATTTCAAAACTTTTAACACGAATATATAGTACATGAAAGCCTCTAACATTAACCCAAGTTTCACTGCCATAGATCAAATAACGGAAACTCCACAGACTCCCAAAAAATTCCAAAATGAACAAAAAATAAAAATATATGTATCCATAAATATATATATATAATTACATATATTGCGTATGGAAGAATTTGAGTTACAATGCATATTTATGGTATACGATCAGGATGGGCATTTTTTCACATGTCCCGTCCCCACGACTCGCCATTGTATTGAATGCAATGATAGCCTTTATTGAACAAAGGAATACGAGTTTCTTGGATGAAATTGGGAGTGAACACCAGAATCTCCCCGTTCGCTACGTCACTGCATTCGGCACATAAATACACCCAAATGCACAAACAGCAAAAACCAATCATCATTTCATGCAACTTTCAAAACAGAAATATAAAAGCATGAAAAATTTTTCTTGTCAATGGACAGATCCAGTATTTTCACAAGAGAAGAATGCATTAACTTAGAGGCATAAGTATATGGATAGATCCAAGGACGTAGTCAAGGGGAGGGAAAAGAGGGCGATTGCCCCGTGACCTCCTTCTTATATTTTTTCTGCTCGTCACTTTTTAAATTTGGAAAATTTTTAATAATAAATATATGATAGTGGGTTCCATAGATACGAAATTTCTCACATTTTCTAAATTTTCAGAGGTGACAAGCAAAAAAAAAAAAAGATCAAAAAATTGTTGATACGCCCCTGGGTAAATCTTGGAGGAGGCCACAGCCGTCGAAAAATTGGCGAGAAAAATAAAAGAAACGACAAACAAAATATAAAATTAACTTTATCTCAGTCCTGTAACACTGGACAACTTTCATCGCCTCCTCATTGGAAGATGATGTTTGTTATATTATCCTGCGCTTGCTTTTACTTATGACAAAGTATTTTTCTTTTCTTAATTTTTAATTTGATTCTTTCAAGAAATTTGTTTAAAAATCAGACAATTTTTATTTCGTGGGAGGAGTGAGGGCGCCCATCCCTTTTTGGATCCGCCAGTGTTCTCACTATAGGTTGTTAAACCATGAAGTAGGCATAAAAAATCCATAAAGGGAATCCAAAGAACACTTTCCAAAACTTTTAAAGAATGAATAAAAGGGAGAAAAGTGAAAAGAAATAAAATTATGGGGTAAGAGAGAAAAAATGACTTTGATTTCTGTAAATTTTAATGAAAAGTATGTACCTTCTTCTTTCTGATAGACAAAAATTATAAAAATGTTTTTGGATTTTTTAAGTACCTAATACTAATGAGCTGGATAGTAACGGCCAAAAGAGGTTGTTAAGTACTAGAAATTAATTTCTTTTGGTTTGGTTACACTTCCTTCAAGTTACAACAATATTCATAGGAATATTATTATTACTCAAGAATTAATTTAAATTATTAAGTTTATTATCCACAGCTATTGTGGACCTTAACTTCATGAGAAACTTTAAATAACATTCAAATACACAATAAGATTTAACAATCTATTAAAATAATAATTTATACACACAAAAGTACAATGTTCAATACAACTCGATTAATCACAGTGCTGAGACTTGGAGAATATCAATTTATGGTACTTCGACTGAGAAAATGTAAAGTTACAGTACAATTATTTTAATGTAAACAAGAGTTTATATACCCTGTCAGGGTATATGTTTTTACATAGTATTAGGTATGAAGTAGGGATTTGCTAAATAGAAGGATTTATTTATTCAAGAAAAGTATCTAACTGAGTGTTTATGCTTTGTTATCAGATTGGTTTGCAGTAACACTGCACCAAATGTGATTTTTGAAGCATTAACCTCCACACATGTTTCAAGTTTGGAGTTGGTTGTAAATTGCCAAGACGGGTTTTGAAATCATAAATTCTTTTAATTTATTCAAAAATTTCAAGTTGCCGTGGGTTTAACTTTATTCAAGCATTTGATTTACTGTCTGTTCCTCTTAAAAGATCAGTAATGGGAGTAGCCATTTTTTCCAAATTAGGAATTAATTTCTTAAGATAATTATTGATCCAAGAAATGATTGTAATTATTTTAACATATTTAGGGGATTTAAATTTTTAATTGGCTCAGTATTTTTATTTAATGATGATGATTCATTATATTTGAGAGTGTGGGAACAGAGTTTCCCAACAGAAGATATTGGGGCGTAAGAATATACGCTTTATTGTGTGTCCGTGTTAATATATATGGAGAGCCAAGTCCTCGTGCACGCTGGCAATTGTAGGACACAATGGCGTAGGTATTTACGTGAGCCATAAGGCGGTATATCAGCGAGTGTGTGTATATGTGTATTCACATGGGACCACGCTTCTCATCATTTGCCATTGGTCACTCGATATATTATTGGCGACTATCACGTTTTACCCACCAATTGGCGTGAGTTTGATCAGTGTTAGTTTGATCGGCGTGAGTACGATTGGCAATTTGTGTTTAATAATTCACACACCTCATTGTCGTGTGGGTATACAGACCAAGCCTATCTTGGAGGGCTGCGGGTGAACCCCACAGAGAGTATTTTCTAAAATTTCTATTTTGTACATAAAACATTGGCATTCTTTCATTTTTATTTCTAAATTTACTTTATTTAGACTTACAATAACTTCCTTTGTATTTTCGAAACATTCTTCGAATGTTTCTCCAAAATTACAAATATTATGAAGATAACATACCTTTTTTTTTAAATATTGTGAAAAATGTTATCCATTATAGTTTGGAAAATTGATGGGGAAATAGAGAATCCAGTTTGGGTGAAATTGAATACATGACCAATTCCATCGACATTTATTCCAGTGTGTTGTTTAGATTCATCGGTCAGAAGAATCTGTAAATATCCATGATTCAAATCAATTGTTGTCAACCATTTTTTATTTCTTAAATAAGGCCATATGACATCAATCGTAGGGATGCAAATGTTATCCATTATGATCCTTTGGTTCATTCTTCAAATACCTACTAAAACTTAGTAGACTGCTTCAAATTTCTTTTTCACAAAAATTGGTGATTCAAATCTTGATTTTTGTTTTTTTAAGATACCTGCTCTGACTAAATCATCATTTAATTTTGGCAGGGTTACATGTTATGCATGTGAGAATTAAAAATTTTTACATATCCTTGTTTTGTCTTCTACTTTGACAACTTGTTTAGGTATTTTACAGACAGAAACTTCATCTGTTTGTTCAGTAAATAAATTATCAAATTTTTTTATCATTTTTTACATTTCAATTTTCTATTGTAATGACAGTTTTAAATTAAATGAAATGGGATTTCCACAATCATCCTTTAATATCATATCTTCTGCTATTTTTTTGATTTTGAAAGTGTCAAAATATAGGTATTGCTTCACTTAAAATAAATTTTTCAAGGCATTCATCTTTGTGAATCACCAGTGGTCTATCATTATTATTGATGGCTATCAAAGTGTTATGAGATACATTTAAGAAAAAATTATTTTTATATTTTGTAGAAATTTCATTTTGAAATTCCAGGTGTATGGGCAGTCTAGGAATAAATTAGGTTAAAAACAAATTTTTAAGAGATATACTTTTTTTATTATTTTTTGGCTTTAGCTTCATGCAAAATAAACATTATTTTGTTGCGGAAGGTTGGCTGCAGCATTGGTATATTTTAAAATCGCAGTAGTGAGTAGAATAAAAGTTTATAATAACAAGACAGAAATACCAGCAAAAGAGAAAAAAAACAACTGATAAAAACAGATATAAGTGTATGAGTGCGTGTGTCGCAACACGTGGAAGCAGCGCTGAAGTTGGTCATCAGTGTACTTCAACAAATTGTGTGAGTAGAATAAAAGCCTATAAAAAGCAGCATGGAGTTTACCTCAAATTTAAATGTTTGGGAGGCATGAAACTTAAAGGGATTAATATAATCTGTGACATTTTCTTTTTATTGGGTAATTGTGAAATTCAGGCATGTTAAAACTTTGCTCTTTGAAACCACTAGACAGAGTGAATTTGTTTTTTGCTAAATCCATTTTGGCCTTAGGGGATGATAGAAAATTATAACCCAAAATAACTGATTCGACCAAGTTTTGGACAATGTAGGTTGGATAAGGGTAAACACAATGATCAATGGAAAAGATCACATTGGTTATCCCTATGATCTTGAGAGGTTGGCAATTTGCACCACTAAATCTTACATTGGTTGGGTAAATCTGGTCTGTAAAATTAACTTTTTTCAAAACGTTTTCATCAATCAGTGTCTATTCTAAATCAGGATTGACTGAGCTAAATACGTGTTTTCCATTTATGGCCAAAAGGAGGTGAAATTTATATTGGGTAGGATAACACCTTTTTTTTCTAAACTTCTCCTCTTCAACATAGTCAACAGTTTTTGACTTTTTGACTGAGACATCCCTTATAATTGACAAACCATCTGTAAGGGAGACAATTAATTTTTGAGGACAAATTTTGACTTCTGGTACGCCATACCTCGCAATCCAGGTATCATATAACCTTGCAGCCACTGTAGGGGCTGTCATCTCATGTAGAGGGATTGCTTCTGGGCATCGTGTTGCCCTGTCTATTATCGTCAACAGGTATCTGTGTCCTTGAGATGGTGGCAATGGGCCTACCAAGTCCATATGAACAGTTTTAAACCGCTCCGATTGTTTGAAGGATTTGAGGAACGAGCGAGTGTGTCTTCCTACTTTGGATTCTTGTCAGTTCAGGCAACTGCGAGCCCATTTGTTGCAGTCAGACTTCATTCGTGGCCATACAAACCTTGCCAAAATCATATTAGCACTACATTTTGGCCCAGCATGTGACAGATTATGTACACCGTTGAAAGCCAACCTGCGATATTTTATCGGTAGAAATGGCCTATTCTTACCTGTACTGATGTCACATGTTAATGGAATTTTTCGCTGTCTCAATTTGAGAGTAGTATCATTGTTCGATAACAACTCTTGCAATTCTGCATCCTTAAGCTGTGCTTTAGCTATTTCAGCATAAGGCAATTGGACAGGAGCCGAGATAGCTTCGATTCTACTCAAGGCATCAGCTGGAGTGTCAAGTTCTCCACTTATATACTGGATGTTGGTAGTCAATTGACCAATATAGTCTAATTGTCGCGCTCTTCTCGGCGATGCTGGTTCTGCTTTTTGTGTGAAGGCATATGTTAGGGGTTTATGGTCAGTATACACAGAAAAACATCTACCCTCTAATTGGTGCCTGAAATGCTTCAACGCAGCAAAAATTCCGAGCAATTCCTTATCGTATGTGCTATAGTTCTTTTCTGTTTTTGATAGCTTCCTCGAGAAGAAAGCTAGTGGTAACTTTTTGTTGTCATTGTCAAGTTGGTACAGGGTTGCACCAATAGCAAAATCAGATGCATCGGTACTCACGCATAACGGCAGACTTTTGTCTGGATGAGCCAATAGAGTTGCATTGATTTTCTCAAAGGCCTGTTCTACTTCTTCATTCCATTTTAGTGGAGTCTTGTCTTTCTTTTTACTTGTCTTTATTAGTGCAAACAGCTTACTTTGTTTGGCTGCTGCGTTTTTCATGCAACATCTATAGAAGTTCACCATCCCGAAGAAACGCCTTTGTTCAGCAACATTTGAGGGTTTTGGGAAGTTCAATATTGGCTCTACTTTGGTCTTCAAGGGGGAAATGCCTTTGGTTGAGACTTTGTAGCCGAGGAAGTCAATTTCAGTCTGTGCATCTAAGCTTTTGCTTACGTTGATGGTAAGCCTGGCAGCGTGTATACACTGTACGACGGCTCTTACATTCTCCTCGTGCTGTTGCTCACCACCTTCAGAGCATATGCAGATATCATCCAAGTATACGTATGCAAACGGCAATTCCCTAAACAGTCCATTGATAAATCTCTGGAAAGTTTGTGCTGAGTTGCGAAGTCCAAACGGCATTCGAAGGTATTCAAATAATCCAAAGGGGGTTATAACCACTGTCTTTGGTATATCCTGGTTGGCCATAGGAATTTGGTGGAATGCCCAGTTGATGTCAATTTTGGTGAACATTGTTTTACCCTTCATATTCGCATTGAAGTCCATTATATTGGGGACTGGGTAGTGATCAGGAACTGTTATGGCATTTAAGGCCCTGTAGTCTCCAATTCGCCACTCTCCACTTGCTTTTTTGGTCATGTGGATAGGGGAGCTCCATGAGCTTTATGAGGGGAGACATACACCCTCCTCAATGATGCAATGGAAGTACTCCCGTGCCTCTTTGAGTTTGTCAGACACTAACCTTCGTGCTCTAGCATGGCAAGGCTGTCCTTTGGTTTCTATATAATGAACCGTATCGTGTTTGTATGTAGGATGTCTGGGAATTGATGGTTGAGTGACTCCAGGATAGTCAGACAGGATCCGTAAGAGTTGTCCGTCAACTTTTGTACAGCTGGATATGTTTGTGTTCAGTCTGTAAGCATGCGTTTTGCCATCCGCACAATTTTTAGTTTCACTATTGATCAGTTTCCCATTTTTGAGGTCAATGATCAGGCCATAATGTGCAAGGAAATCTGCACCCAGGATCGGGTTTGGAACATCAGCAACCGTGAAGGATCACGTCATCTTTTCCTTAAGTCCGATGTCGACTTTGCTGGTCTCGAGTCCGTAAGCTGGAAGGTTTTGACCGTTTACAGTACGGAGGTAATATTTCGGAGGAAGTACTTTCTTGTTTTTGTTTACTGGCAATATACTCAAGTCTGCACCTGAGTCTATCAAGTACCATCTCCTATTTGTCCTGTCCTTAACAAACAGGCAGCATGAGTGTTTTTCCAAGGGGTCTTTGGCCGCATAGATGGCCCCTTGTTCTAGTTTGACGCCTCCTTGGTATAGGATTTGCCCCACCATTTGCACCTATTGTTGCATTTGGTGGCCTCTGCGTCAAACCTGTTATGGAAGAAACAACTCTTTTCATCCCAATTTTGAGACTGGTTTTTGGGAGATGATGTACGTGGGGGAGTAGAACTCTGACCCCTGTTGTTGGAACTTGATCTTTGGTCTCTGGACCGGGACTGTCATCCTCTGCTATTGCCATTGTTGTTTTTGTTGTTTCTTGATTTCAATCGTTGTCACCAGCTGCTATTGGATTTCGTTGAGCTTTAACTTTTGTTCCGTTTTACCTCATCGGTCAACTGAGCTATTTGGGCTCGAAGTTGGGCGAGTTCTCCAGTCTCTGCAGATACTGCACTGACCACGGGCTTTGACCTGGTGTATTCGAGTGCGTTATCTGCTGATTTTGCAAGGAAATCCAAGTCTGCAGAAGTATTTATCACGGTCAAACCTACGGCAGCTAGGCATTGCACAACACTTTGTGGAAGTTGTTTGCAAAATTGGTTGCTTATGACAGAAGGGGCTACTATATTGTCCACCTTTTCTCTCAATTTTGCCATGAAGATTGAGAGTTTGTCGTCCCCCATCTTCATACCACCCATCACATCATCAATAATTTCGTTCTTTGTTTTTCCAAATACATTTTTGATCTTCTTGACGAACCAGGCATATTTATCATCTTCTGTCGAAGGGCATTCCATAATATCCGGAATGTGGTGGATTATCTGTGGGGGCATGCCTCCACAGATGTGGAGATACCGCTGGTTCTGCGTTATATTTTCCATCTTAAACCTGCCTTCCAATAGAGTCAACCACAAGTCTACCTCATTAGGCAGAAATTCCGGGATCTCTATCCTCCGTCTATAGAAGTTGGGGTTTTGCCCTGGCTGCAATTGCAAAAGTTGCATAATCTGCACCAAGACTTTGGGTGTCAGCTGTGGCTGACTACTACCTCCCTGCGATGGTTGTGGGTTTTCCATTGGTGATGGGACCATTGCTGTGTCTTTCTGATGACAAGCGTATTCCACAGAACTACTTCTTTCCTTGCTGGTTGAAAACACTGGCTCCTGTGTTTGTAGGACAGGTGTTTTCGGGTCAGAACTTTGGCTTAAAGTTTGACCACTTCTTAACGTTTTAACTGCAAGTTGTTCTTTATTTATTGAAGTTCCCAGTTGTGCTAATTCTGGGTGTTGAGGGACTTCTTCCAGATTTGTTAAATTTGTGGAGTGTCGAGTCGAAGTCAGGGGGGTTGGGGGATGAGTCCAACCTTCTTCCTCCAGGTTTACTGTCTGGTTTCTCCTTGTTTATATATTTTAAGGAGAGGGGTATAAATTCCCACTTCAGCAGACTCTACAACAACCTAAAAAGGTGTCTTAGTCTGCAAAAAAAATTTTTGTATTTGCCGAGTAAGTGAGTTTCTCCCCAGCGCACTGCGCCGAATTTTTGTAATAGCGCAACGCACCTCAAGACACCTCACGACATAGCCAAAATCACGTCGATGTCACCACTGTGGAATACCTTGTCATGGGAGATATTCTCACCAGAAGGAAATTCAACAGAATTTAAGCGTGTTCAGCCACTTTGTACACAAGTACGGGTAAGCCAGAACCAGACCAAACACTGGCGATTTTAGAGCCGATTTGGGTGGTTTATATACGGCTTATTTACACACACACAAACACACGTATGTAAGAGAATACGTGCGTTGGTGAGAATGGCCAGGTTGCATCATCCCCTATTGAGATAAGAGATGGCTGGCTGGTTCGTGTACGAATCGTGACATCATCTTATTGTGTCACGATTTGGTACTCGTACATTACCTGCAAGTAAATACAGGTAATTACGATCGAACGAGTTTTGTGTGTTTAACGTCACAAGGATGATTATTTGCCTGCCCTTTGGGGCGGCGACTGTCGTCAAGGGGTCCAAGCCCCTTTACCTCATACCAGTGAGTCCCCACATTATTATTATTATTATTATTATTACTATTATTTTGGGGTTAGTTGTGGCTTTTGTAATAAATTTCCAAAATCTTAGTGGTGAGAAAATCACAAATGGCACGAGCATACGAGCATACTGGGCCTTTCGCTTCCACTACGAAGAAAAACTGAAACAAAAATTGAAGTGATCCTCAAATAATATAATAATTATTACTATTGTAGAACGTTCTCGCAAAAAGTTATATTCACTCCGCATCGAATAAGAAAAATAAAATAAATTTTTCACCCTGTTGAACGAACACAATGAGAAAATCCATGATCTTCACAAATTAGAAACCACAATCAAATTGAATAACGTCACAATAAATTCGTATCCAATACGCTATAAGGTAGGCTAATATCAAGTGCATTTACAAACATTAAAATTTACAAAATCACAACAACCAATTCGCTGCGGTGAAGAAACCTTAAAAAGTATTTAAACACTTATTCTCTTTTACGGATTCGTGAGCACGAACATAGAATATTTTTAGAATCATTTCAAAACCTAGTACATGCTTCAAAAACGCTCGCCATAATTTACTAAACGACTGCAATAATCCACAAAAGAAAAGAAGAGAATGAAAAAAAAAAAAGAAAGAAAGAAAGAAAATTAATTCCAAGTAGCGTTGTGGAAAAGTTGAAAAATGAATTACTAAGAATTCGCGTCCTTTTTCTACGTTACATTACTTACCATAGCGATATCGTATTTCTTATCCTTTTCTTCTCTTCCTTCCACCATCCCCTTCCCCAAACACCACTCTTTCAACCCACTTATCAGGCCACGTTTTTGTGACCCCGGGAGCTTTTAATGAAAAAAGTTTTTACCTAATCGAGTAAATGGATTTTTTCTATCTTTTTTTTCCACTTTATTTGCAGTCCCGCGCTCCTCGCGTCCATATACAGTATAATTCAAGTCACTTTTCAATTTCCTTTCCAGAGCGGTAAAAATGTTGGTAGTAATTCGCAAAATACAGGGTCAAGTATCGCCAATCTAAATTTGGAAAAATTAATATGATGATCTCTATAGTTTAATACGTGAGAAAATACTGTGATTTACGATACTTTTTATTTTTTTTATTAACGATCGGAATGAGATGGCCTACAGTCACTGATAGCTGTTGCATTTTAAAAATGATGTACGGTATAGACGTACTCGCATAAACATTTTATGAATACACAGAGGCGAGTTTCTCAATGGGCCGATTAGGCCATTGTCTGCGGGTGCGAAGGTGGAATATTAATTTGGGATAGATATTCAAGTTAATTGAAATTTGGTACCTACTGTTTCACATTTGTTTCGATTAGGTACTCTTCGATGATAACAGTAAAATTTTAAAATATTTTCTTCACTTTTAGCTGGCAACCTTACGTTATGACGCAAAATTTACGTGGCCCATAGGGACCAAAATGAATCCGCGTTGGCGCCTACTGTACACAGATAACTTCATTTTTCTCAATTACAGTTTGGAAAAAAATTTAAAATAGTACCTACATATTTTGCGAATTAACTATCTTAATGAACGTATGATTAATTGGTAGATATAGCAGCAAATCAGTATTTAAAAATACTTTGGTATAAATTGTGGACTGATGCACAACTTATACACTCGGAAAAGATCAGTCAACTGAGTTTATGCATCCTAAGTTAGGGGTAAAGAAAAATAATGGTTATATGTGAATCGATGGAGCAAGCCTACACAATACATTATTCAGATACCTACCTACTAATACTTTTGAAAGTGAAATCATTTTCGGGCTGAAAATGTTCTCTCCTTTACAAGCACATCCTTATAGGTACCTGTACATTGAAAATCAAATCTTGCAACCTGTAACACTCCTAAAATACTGCAAAACTACATATTTATTTTTCAAAATATTACTTTCTTAGACTTCCGTATCGAAATTTTTCACTACCTACGACTGGAATCGCCACAATGTCATTCACAAAAGTGGTTAAATTTCGATAGCAGAGCCATCTTGCGCTTATAGTTTTCTATAGGAATGAGTACAAGTAACTTGAGTACTGACATAACGATAATAATTTTTCCGCAGTATGGTTTCAATTCTCAACAATGGGAAAAAATGGTAGGAGCTGCGCATCGGAATTTTTTCCATCATTCAATGAATAATTAAGTCTACGAGAAGACCATTCATTTATTCATACAGATTCATACATAACATGACTAATAATCGAACAACAGTCCAACAGAATGAGTGAATATCAACATTATGAAAACCGCCGTTCATTAGAACAGAAAGCTATACATTCCAAAATATCCCAGATCTATATATAATAATTATACTATTATTTTGATGGCTCATTAGTTTCGAATATTCAATAGTGTAAAGAAGTCTCATTTTCTCAGCAACCTTGCAAAGATCTAATCAGGTCTAATCAACAACTAAACGTTTTAGCTCACTTCCTCTTTTTACATGGGATTATTAAAAACTTCATTTTGAAGGAAATTTAAGTCTCAATTTACGAACTAGATTACCACATCAGTCATGAGAACAGTGAAAAAATACCAATTTATGTACCTATACCTTCCTAATGAAGAATCGTCTATCTTTTTAGTCGTACAATTTCGCAACTAACCTACCCTACCACGAGGACCAGGACCATTAATATTTTCGACCTTTAGCACCCAGGAAATTAGTAATTCTTAAGCTGTTCGACTCATTCGCATGTTATTTTATTATATATTACAACGATACAACCGAAATGCTTCTAACATAAACACAAAAAAAACCAGTACAAGTAATTAGGTAAGTATATTTCGAAAGTGTCAAGAAAAAAATCAACTGGAACATTAAATTATACGTATTACAATTAATAGAAATTTTTCAAACAAAATCACTTTGGTATTGGAGAAAAAAATGTATTAGTTCGGAAATACTTGTGCTGATGAGAATGGGAAAAATTCAAGTAAAGCTCGTTATTTCCTATCAAACGCAATACATCGTTACAATACGCTTCTCAAAAAGTTAAACTGAAGAATGGCTACGATCACATTCGCAGGCGTTGAGTACGTGGAAGTTAAAAGAGAGGTGCAGACCTGAATATACTCAAGATTTTCTATTCTGAATGTGATTAAGTTAGAAATAATTCACAAATATTGGTAAACAGCTCTGCTTACCTAACAGATTAAGATATAATCAAAAAGAAATATGTAATCGACGTGGTATAGTCAGGGTTGCCGTGACCCCGTTTATCCAACGAAGAAGTACCCCCAATCAATTTTATGGCACTCTTAGCTTTAAATCGAGAATCAAGTTTTCTGTTTCAACCGAAAACACGATGTACTTTATTCCTAATTAGGTATTCATTACAATACAAAAATCTGCTCCTCTTGAATGAAAAATAAGATGGGTTAAGTAGATTTTCATAGAAAACCTAATTAAAAACTGTTTTCAAGAAAACAGACTCATGGTACCTCTAGATACAGATCACAAATAAATTCATTTTGGAACTCATATTCTGCCAATAACGCTAAATGATGTGACCGCATTCTGAGAAAAATAAAAAACCATTTAGTTCAATATTTTGAAAACGCTCAAGCTGTTCTTTAGACAAACTTCTTCAATAACACAAATTTTTCATCTCTTAAATGACAAAAAGAAAAAAAATCAAACTGTTGCATACAGTTTAATAAACGCTTCCGAAATGCATCACTTATGCTACTTGCCTAATGGATACATATAAACTCGTAAGGTCGATTTGTCTTTCGCCGATGCGCAAGAATACATTCGCAAATAATTGCAAAAATATCACGCCTCTCGAACTCAATGGTATGATTCTATTGCACATCTAAAGGAACTTTCATAATCACACTTCATAACAATCGCATTCGATATTTGAAAAACACAAAAAAGCACATTCAAAAAACGGCACAATCAACGACACACAAACAACTCGCAAGTACCAGAAAACTTGCTTTGAACTTTTTGTTCGATACACAGAAAAATAATACATAAAACTGATACGTCTTCAAGAAAGAAAAAAAAAAACGTGTTGGTTAACAAAAAAATTATTCGGTATCAACCAAATCCGCTGGGTGATTCGGGTGATTCAGCCCGCCACGTATTTTTCACTCCATTTTAGACATTTCGAATTTGGTATTCATTAGTTCCTAGGAAAAAAAAAAATTTTTAATTAAAGACAGATCGCTCACTGAAAATGCAATCACCCCATCCATTATTCGAGTTCAACTGTCTTATCATCACGAACCTCTCGGAATTACTTATCCAGTAATTTACTGATACCAATTTCACGCATGCATATTTACTATTCCAAAATCTAAAGTTAGTTTGAGCGGAGATACGTCATTACCGGTCATAGGCCAAAATCAATACAGGAAAAGTGCAGACAGAGTTTCCAAAACTGTCAAATATGGAACGAATGTTCTTTTCGAAAGAGGATGAGCAGCTTAGAGAAGCCATATAAAGCCACGTATTCCCAGAATCCCAGAAGAATGTATTTATCAAGGTTCATTTAACTATGGAGGCCTAGCGAGAGTACAGTTTTTGACTAATCAACATTGGTTCATGCCATTCATATTTTATCGAATTTTTTGACGGAATATTTTGATGCATTTTTAAAAGGAACTAACTGTCCGAATAACCGCACTCGCTTCTCGCAGATATATTATTTTGTAATATTAAGGGGATCGTCTAACACACAAAACAGGAAGCAAATGGAAAGTGTCAACAACCTTTTAGAAAAGGCACAAAAAGTATAGAGAAAATAAACCATGGACCGTCTCATCTTACTAGGATTGCGTGCATGCGACGATAACATCAAAGTAATGGTTAATGTAATACTTACTTCGTCCGAGTCTAAAATTGGCAATGTTCTGAAACAGTCGCATGAATTACACGATTGAACACAGAAAATAATACCAATATAAAAAAAAAAAAAAAAAAGCGAACTTACGAATCGATAAATGACGGCGGAATGTTTTCTTCGACCCATTTCAAATCATCGTCCTATTGAAAATAAAACTTAGAGAACATGACAAAAAATCGATGAAATATACTATAATTACGAATATTACATACCGCATTATTTTTTAATCTCGGCGATTCACTGCGACTGCTACCCACTCCACGCATTTTTACATCTGCACGAAAAACAAACAACAGATTACAATTTTGTAAAAGACAAATACTTCAAAACGACAGTTTCTCTTTTTTGTTTCGAAGCGCATTACAATTATGTTTTTTCACGTTTTTTCATAATCATATCTAGAACCTACATACGTACAAGAACAAGATAATTTCAACATTCTATCAAAAATGTTCCGAATAAACTATAGGTACCTATTTTGTTGTCACAAAAAAATAATGCATTTCCCTACATATTTTTTTGGTTTTTTTTATCAGTTCGCATAGCGTTAAGTTTTGAAGGAACAAGTGGGTAATTCATTCGGAACCAAAGGAACAGTAAAAAATTCTATTTACTGGTGATACTTCAAGCAAGCTTGTAACAAATCAACGAGGAGAGAAAAAAATCGACCTAATAGAAGAATAGTAGATTATCTGGGCCAATACCACTCTTAAGACATAAGAAACTTATTAATAAAACCCAAAAAAATTATTTAAACAGAATTTCATAAAATGCAGTTGAAGAGAGACGCAGAAAAACGATCAGTCAATTTTTCCTAATTTTTCAGAATTTAAATTTGAAATTAAGGATCATGACGATTAAACTAGGCAGAATTCCATATCTTTCAACTTTATGATTTCGAACACTTTGATCTTTCTTTGCTAAAACGAGTTACATATTCAACTATTCTCTCGGCAATAAACTATAAGATCGCACCATTAGCTTTTTTCAACTAGAAATTGACCCTGATCGTATTCCCCATCACCCTCCAATTTTAATTACTGTAATTATCATTCACGAAGTGTTCGATTTCATCATCGTCGTCGTCATCATCATCGTCAGCAGCATCTAGAAGCGGCGAGAAAGCGTATCTGTAAACGAATTTCATATACATTAGATAATATGACCAATCATAATAACTCACGAGATGATTAAGAAATGAAAAAACTGTATTCATAAAAATGAAATAACAAAAGAAATTAAAGTTGAAAGAATAACATTAAGCAAGTTGTACAAAAGGTGAGCTGAAATTTAACGCCATAATTTTCAAAATTAATTTCTGGAACCGAAAAAAAAAAAAAGTTCCTCGAATAAAACAATGAGCAACGCAAAGTGGAACGCAAAAAATTAAAAATTTACTGTAACTTCCTCAAAAATCAACAAAAAATAACCAAATTTAGTCTACGTGATTGAGTATTTATGTAACTCATTTTCACCTAACTTACAAAGTTTTACCCACTTTGGGGAAAATATAAGGGTGAAGGGTGAACCTTTCAAATTGCTATATTTTTGTTACCCTCAATCATATTGAGAAATGAATCCCACCACCTCATTCAAGATGAAAAAATACACAAAAAAGGAATACCTCATTTTTTTGCGAAAATTTAATAGTTTTATAAAAAAACTGGGCTTAAAATGAAAGGTAACAAAAATTGTTCAAGATTTCGATGGATAATGGAGAATGGGTGGATGTCCTGGGTTGAACACACGAAATGTTGCCTGAGTTATAAGGTGGTTGAAAAAAATAATACGAAACAATGTTGTTGTTTTTTTCGGAAACTATTGAGCTCGCACAAAAAGATAAAGTACACTTTTTTTCGTCTATATTCCCATCCCAAAAAAGGCGATGTCTATTTAAAACGTGGAAACGATTTCTCTTCGCCTCCCCCAAACGTGGGTAAAACTTTCAAAGCTAAGCTAAAATAATGAACATAAATTTTCGACGATTTTTTGGGAAGTTGCAACAAATTTTAAATTTATTCTATCCCACTTTGGAAGAGGAGTTATAACTTGAGAGAAAGAAATTCCGGGATTTTTGTCAGAGGAACTCGTTTTTCGATCCCAAGAATCGAGTTATTATACATTCAACTACCGGATACGCTGTAGCACCTGTTTATTACTAGAATAATTAGCGTTAGAAAATGAACAAGAACTAAAAATAAATCGTACTGATAAAAAAAATTAAAATGATATACCTTTGATTGTTATTCGTAGGCCTCCACAGTATCATAATAACCAACAAAATACAGGAAAATAATGAATGCCAAAAAGCATCATCAATCCATAACTCCTTCCAGTCCTATAACATGAACAGAAATTTAAATTCTTTTTAAAAACAACTCAAACTGACTTAAATAAACTAATACGGCATCAACACTCCATGAATTTAAAATAGAAGCCCACATAATGTAACTAACCGTTAGGCAAGATGTGATTCGATGAGCCTTGATAGCATAAAGCATAAATATAGTCGACACGATTACGGCGAATATTAAAGTGTTGGTGAAATGATTGTACAATTGTAATTTCACTACATTACTGAAAAAACGAACAAACAGCACGTATAGACATTCAAACTTTGTTTACAAACGATAAGTTTTCCGACATCAACCTACCGTCGTAGCCTTAAAGTACGTGTGGTCTGAATCAAGCTTGAAAATATCCACCAACAAATGAATGAATCTAACAATGCTAGCAGAATACCGGCTACCAATAAAGAGCTTGAGTGAATACTTCTGGGTCGTACAACGCGTAAATATGCTTCTGTCGATGCTAAGATAAAATACAAAAATCCAACGATCAAAATTCTCGGTAAATGAGAACCTAATCTGGGTCTGCAAAAAATATGAAAACAATTAAAAACGAATTCGATTATCTCTCAGCCAATAATGATGTACTAACTTCACAATACCGTATCCTAAGCTGACAATAATAACGAGCATCCTAGCTAAACTACGTTTGGCTGCAGAAACCAATTCAGCAATAAATATGGTTCCAAGTAACGACGAATTGCCAGTACTATTGATAGATTGGTATTCTTCATAGAACATAGCCTTCTCTATCATACCTGAAAAACCGAGTAAAAGGAAAACATAACGCCGACTTCTAATTAAGGAGGCAGGGCAAACCGTAATAATCACCGATCAGTATAACAGCCCCAATCCAAAATTGAATTCTCAGCAAATCTCTCCACTGCAGGAACGAAACGGTAAACCACACCAATGCATACATTCCGTACACTATACACATGAATCCATAAAACTGTAAAAATAAAAATAAATAAACAAATGAACAAATGTAAGAATGGTAAAAACAAATTTTAGAGTTTAATAGGTACTCACGTTTAAAAGAGGCCATTTATCTGCGGAGAGGTAACCATGAGGGCCTTTCATTTCAATGTATATTTTAGCATCCACATTTTCCTTACCACTAATGTTCGCTTTTAGGAGTAAATCAAAAAGCCCGTCTGTTTTAGTGGTGAATAATGTCGATTTCTAAGAAGAAAAATACTTCACAGTCAAAACTATATGAATCGGAAATTTTCACGAGACAACGCATTTATAATAATAAAGATATTTTTGGGTCAGAAAAATCATATTTGATCGATTCATTAAATCTAAAAAAGAATTATTTTTATATGAACCCAAAAACGCTTTATTGATCTCAGCCTGGGCTGGAACAGAGGATAAAAATGAAAGACAAATATCTATTTAGGTTATTCAGGTGAGCGTAAAATAAACATATAAAATTAGGTAATAAAATTTAAGACTGAGTTTTATTTTATAGGTAATTAGAACGAAAAAATTCGAAACAAATCAAAATTTAGCCTTATTTATGTCAGTCCACAAAAGAAAAGTGAAAAAACATGAATCATCGAAGACAATTCAAGTGGGTAGTAGGTACTTGATGACTTCCATTTTTGTCGAACATGTTCTGCTATCATTTGGGATGGTGAAAATGAATAAAGTGGAAGAATTAATGTAAGATAGATGACTATGAGGAGATATTTCAATGACTTGACAACTATAAAATCTATAGCATCACCCAAAACACGGTATTCTTTTTATATTGACTGGAAGAACTCACAGAAAATTGATCGGAGCAGTTGAACCTAATCGTGTGATTCGAGTTAGAACCTTCGATTAGCCTGTCAATGCTTAGATGTGCCAGTTCCTACGAATAGAATATTAATTATTGAAATCTTAGTACATATTTCTCGACTACACAGGATACGAATGAATTAAACAACTCGTGTAATCTTACCCCGTTTCCAGGAATATTTCCCCAACAGGGACTTTCTTCGAGTATTCCTTTCACAATTACATACTCCGTGCTAGCATTACAAGAAACTACAAGCAGCAGAACAATTTTTAAATAAAATATAATTACAACTACAACATTAACCGAGAACGACGAAAAAATAAATAACATCTTTTTACCTCTCAGTAAAATATTTGAATCTTTAAACAATGTTTTTGATACCATGATGTAATTGCTTTCCTGAAAAAGAAAAACAAAAGACCATTGTCAAATAGCACAATGCGTAGAAAATTGTCAAAAATCGGAGGCAGTGAAATAAAACCATTACCCTTGTAACGTCGTATTCCCATTTTCCTTCATCTTGCAGGGATAGAGTGGATGAAAAAAAAAGGAAAAAAATTAATAACTTCGAATACAGGCCGAAAATCATTTGCAATTTTCAATTCAAACATGAAAAGTTGGAATTTTAAGAGATAGAACTGAGATAACAAATGATGTTTCGGTAACTAGGTTATAAAATTCTTAACTGAAATTGAGAACTGTTGACTCAACAATCATCAAAAAATTTGACTATTATAAATGTCAGCAATTCCATTTCCACACAAGACTCAGTTGGTTATACTGATAAGGTGATAAAGGTGAGTCATGACCTTCGAGGATATATGTATGATGAAGATGACATACTTGCTCTTTACAAATGGGATCGACTGTCGTTAACATCTACACCGAGCACGTGTACACTGGCGTACAAATTACCCCACATCAATCGACATCGACCAATCAGAATAATCAGATTATCCTGAATAGGGTAATTTGTATGCTGGTGTTTACAAACAAATAAACGTGGCAATTTTTTCTTCAAATTGGATTTTTTGAAAGCAAAACACGTGGCGTCGGCAGCGCTATCCATAGATGCGACACCAAAACTATTTTTATGTTGTCTCCATCATACATATATATTCTCAAAGGGTATGACCATATCATGACAAGTATCTCCCACCAGCTTGCTCATTTTGTCATTATAGGGTTATCATCTTCGAGGTTCATATCTAAGGCCCAGTAAAGCCCATATTCACAAACATCACTTTAACTTCCCTTCACTTAAACTTCACTTAAAAATGACTTTTGGCACAATTTTGTATTTAAGAGTGTAGTAACATTTTATTTTTACATTGGAACTCTCATAAAAAATACAATGTTCCCACGTTTTCAAGTACAAAATTATGCAAAAAACTTTTTTAAAGTGAAATTTAAGTGAAGAGAGGTTCAAGTGATGTTTGTGAATATGGGTCTTATGTATTCTGTTTTCTTGTTCCCACGGTATAAGTTGCAATTTTTGTCCCATAATCACGACTTTTGGTACAAAAATTTGTGGCCAAGAACCAGACCTATTGATTTTTGTGCGAATTGGGCAGACGGTACTTCTGGTATTTCAATTTTGGTTTTTATTTTGGCTATAAAATGCTCAATTTTGCAACAATATGTGCGAAATTTGAAATTAATTTTTATTATATTTTATTGTAGTATACTATCAGTTTTGGTGTGGATTGAACGGATGAATGATTTGTCTATTACCTACATCCTATTATATTTCATTTTTGGAGCTTTAATGGTTCCAAAATGCATAATTTTTAAGAGACATTCAGTGTATTATATTTTAACAATCTCCAAAATTTGGGTTCAATTGTCTGAGTGATTCATGCATAGAAGTGATTTGAAAAAATCTTAAATTACTGCTAAGAAAAGAGATAATTTATAGATCAACAAAAGAAGCTGGTTGGAAACCAGGCTTGCTGTTACTTTATTTTCAAAGCAATCATTTAATAACTTGCGTATGTTTCTTATAATTTCAAAATAATATTTATTAATTATGAATTTCCTTAACATTTCATGTTAAATATTATTATTTTTTAGCCAGCTTATTGTATGAAATACTTTTGTTATCATCATTTTTTTTCTGTAATTATTTATTTATTTAGTATTTTTGTTTAAGAAAACCTACATTTTCTAGCTGGCTTGCTGCTAGGGCTTGTAAGCACTACTATAACCATAACAATAACAACTAAAAACTTAAATAAATTGACAACATCAATGTAGGAATGGGTAACCAAAACAAACAAATTTCACATAACTAATAACCAATAACCAGTAACCAATTACCACAAAATGGTGAAGCCATTAACCAGAACAATAACCAGAAAGAATCAGTTTTTATTGGTTTTTCTGAAATATCGGTATTATTGATTATTCTTTTCAAAAATTACCCATTATTTCCTGTAAATTATCAATTATTGATAATTTAACCTGAAGAAAGTTTTTTTTCCTGTCTATTTTATCAAAGATTTTGTCTCAACCAATAACCAGTAACCACAACCAATAAGTAATAACTATAAAAGTTATTTTGGTTAATCTGAACAATAACCAATAACCAAATAAGTACATTTTTAACCAATAACTAGTAACCAGTAACCAGTAACCAATATACATTTTTATCAGTTCCCAGTAACCTATAACCTCAAAAACGTTTTGGTTACAAGCCCTACTTGTTGCATTAGAGTTTTTTTTTTCTTAATTCATAATTTTATTATAGATATCACTCGCTACTTATGGAAGAGGGTGGCATGTATGTACATGAATTATATGGTGTGTGAGTAAGACTCATTATCAGTACTATACAATTTATGACTTTCATATTTCGACAATATTTGTTGTCTTTAATCTTGATTTAGACAAATTTCTGTACTTCTTAATTTATTTTACAAAAACGTATGAGTGTGAGAGAAAGAGGTAGATAATATTTTATACATTTTTATTCATGCTTAAGGAAAATGCATATAGGGAATTATAGATGATTTAGACCCTGATTATTTACACGTAGGATTTTTGGTGTTTAATGAGACTAAAATAAAATTATTATCTGACCATAGTAGGAGTTTATTCCAATTAAAATTTTCTCATTAAGAATGAATAAAGATAAAAATGCGTAATATTTTCAAGCAGTAACATGCAAAAGGTGGTGGAAAAATTAATTTATTAATTTTCTCCCCTGTAAATGACGAATTATGAAAAATACATGAACAAAATATAATTGTTAGTTCTCTATGCTGGGAGTAGTGAAGTTTATTTCACCACAATAATGAAAAGTATTTATGATACTTATCTGAAAGTAGAATTTTATTTCTTAGGCAAATTATTTTGGTCTCAGACTGAGAAAAAAATTTGAAGTATTTTAATTCGTTGAGTATTATAACTGAAACAACTAAAGTTAAGAGTAATAGAAAATTACCTAGAAAGAATACAAAGTATTTTTGGTCAAGAGTTTTGCTAAGTGGAAGCAATTAAGACAGATGAATTCAACGAATTCAAGAATTGTTAAATTCTCATAACCACAAGGCCTAATTGCTCCTGCTACCATGTAGTGGGTAGAAGCTTATAATTAGTGTGGTTTATGATCCAACAGACCATATAGTTGGAGTCCACATCTGTTTCATATACCTTGACTTGCAACTGACATTGCCTCAACACCAGTATCTTGTCTATCAAGAGGGAGAACTCCAGCCCACTGTCCATAAGCAGGAACCTTGTAGGTGAAGCCCACAATAGTTGGGCCATGAAGTGGCCATGAGACAAATTTTTCTGATTTATTATCTCATCACTGAAACAATAAGCAACTTATCACCATAACTCAAGATCAGCTGAGAAATATTAATGAATATAATAAAAAATGGGGAAAAGCACTGTTTACCTAATACTATAATAAGCAAGTAACACAAGTCCAACAAAAAAATTCTGAATATTTCATTATTACCGTAGATCTTTGACTAGACAGATAAAAGATGAAATATTGGAGACTTGGAAGCATTTCATTTTAAGCAAAGATTCAGAATAATTAATAATAGTATGAAAAGAAGCAAAATTAAACCAATGCTATTATTCTAACCTAACGCTATAGGCAACTTACTACCCATTAAAATATTTTAGTCTATACTAGTGATGCCAAAAATATTGATATTTCAAGTATCGATACTTTCCCTTCAATATTGATATCTGTTTGAAATTGTGAATCAGAAATTGGGAATGAGAATTTAAGTTTTTATGAAATGAAAACTGTACTGTATTTTGTCAATTATCAGACGTTAACTGTCACTGTAAACTGTGATATATTAATTTAAAAAATAAATTTAAAATTACTGAATCAAATTTAGTTTGTTCATTGTCTCTTTATCTTTGAGTCACCAAACATGATGCAAACATTAAAAAAAACAACATTGTAAAAAATATTGATACTATATCGATACGAAAAAATATCGATATTTGGCATCACTAGTCTATACTTCCAAGTAAAAAGATAATTTTTTCCCGCAATACACCAAGTTTGTTGGCATTGTAGGTAATAGTGAAGAGAGGAAAAAGTTAGAAAACACTCTAGATACAAAACAAAGTAGGGCTGTTTGCATACCATTTTCATTTTGTCTACCATTACTGATTTAACTTCAGTTGCATTTATGAGAGGCCACCTCTTTGCTCCTTCAAGAAAAATTAACTTCTTATTTGGAACGGACTATAGTTTATTTTTAGTCTACATAGCTTTTAGTCCACTTTGCATTTAGTCCAGATCATATTTAGTCTACATTGTGTTTAGATGACATTGTTTTTAGTCGACTTTGTTTCTTTGCAACATTTTGTTATCCTCTGACTTTTACATGAATTATATTAATTTTTTTCCCTTTGAAAGAAGTCTGAAAAATAATTTTTGTATTTATATTTCAGAGCAGTTGGTATAACTGATTTTGAATCTGTCAAACCAGTACATTAGTCTTGTTTGTTTTTAGTCCACATTGCTTTTAGTCTACATTGCTTTTAGTCTACATTGCTTTTAGTCTACATTTTTTTTAGTCTGTCTTAATTTTAGTCTACATGTCTTAATGCTGGAACCCTCAAACTGGAGATGTCAATGAGGATGATGTGGGAGAGAGCCTGATTTCTCTCCACCAATAAGAGCTGTGCTTTTGTAGTATGTCCTCCTTCCACAAATTGAACCTCCCACACACCTTAGTACATGGTTTTGAATAATTCTAATTCACCATTACTAAAAATGCACAGACATATTAATCCTCATCCCTCCCAAAATCAATCCAAACCCCAATACCATCCATATAGATGAAATCATAACCAACCACTTCGACAAAAGAGAATGTGGAGCATGGAGAATTAACTCAACCAACTCACCTACCATATGCAATCATACTAATGAGTTGGTGCTGCAGCCGGGAGTGCTTTCACTAATTAGAAAAAGAATCAAAAACAGTGGTAGACTTCAACTAATCCCCCAGACGTGCAATTAATAGTTTTTATGGTGCAAAAACTGAGAGGAATAACTGTAGGGATTGGACTACTCATATGAGGTTAGAAGCTGGATCTCTCAACAACAGTCATCACCACAATGTGACTAATTTTATGCACTGCATGTTAAACACATGGTATATTTGTTTGTATTTACTTATAAATTCATGCAAATAAATTGTAACACCCTGATCATGACGAAGCAATAGTTCAAATCTTGGGTGACGTTACAATCCAGCTTATTAATGTACAGGCCATATTTTATTCATTGCTATAGCATTGGTAAAATATATGGCAATTAGTCATCACACATACATATGTACTTTCTACATGTATCTTTGTGTGTGTGTAAGAAGCCAGTGGCTACAAAATCGCCAATGTTTTCCGAGGTCTTGACTCTCCCATGCCTTGTGTATGATTTGTAGGAACACAAAATCAACTGCAGGTTATGTTCTGTTGTTAGAATATCTTCAACGACTTAAGGTATTCCATATAAGGGGTTTGCAAAAATCGACCTTTTGCTGAGATCGGATTATTTTTAGATTAAAACGAGTGTTTTTCTCAACGAAGCCTTAAAAATGTATTTTTCAGGACCATTAAGAGAAAGATAAAAGAAGGAAAATCACACTGAACAACTAATAAGTTGGAACAAATTAACCAATCAAAACCAAAATTGGTAGGTCTGGTTCTTGTATGAGAGGTATAATTTGCACTAAATTTCGTGGCTATTGAAACAAAATTGCAACTTTTATTAAGATAACATGAAAAGTTAAACCATAATACCAATAGAAACCAAATTTGGAAGCATGTTAGATTTACTTCAAATCAATACTTGTACCAAATTATGTGACTATAGCTTGAAAATTACTCCTTTTAGAGCGATTAAACTGCCAAAAATGCAACATAATCGCCCTTACCAGACTTACCATAAAGCCTATCCGCACCAAAATTGGTTGGTGTTGTTTTTGATCTAATACACATATGTAAATCAGATTTCAGGCCTATCAATTGAAAATTACGACTTGCACGTTATTCAATAAAAAATGCATATAAACTGACCCAAGGGACGGACTATGGGCCCGATCCGGAACAAAAACAATATGGTTCTTCCTTAGGTGAATCCGAATATGTGTTTCAATTTCGAAATAATTCGATCAAAATTACGCCTGGAAATAGACACAATGCAAAAGGGGGCACATATTTTTTAAAATAATGAATTTTCAAAAATAGTGCCAAAATACTCAGAAGATCATGAAACGAAAAACGTACCCACTTCCATTCCTGGGTCCATATACTCAGGCAATTTTAATAAATAGGTTTTTTTCAAAAATCTACTTTGAAAAAATCAGACTATATTCCTGCAACAAAAATGGACAGAGTCAAGTGTGAAAGTCGCCATTGAACTTTTCTGGTAAAGTTTTTATTAACGAATAGAATAAAGTATTTGCAGTTTTCTTGATTCAACATTCACGTAGGTACTCAACAATATGAAGAAAGAAATACTTTTTAAGAAAATACTATTAGTATAATTATTATGTTATGTATAGTTTGCGCCATCAGAAAACTAACTGTTTTGCTTCTTTGAACCCTTTGAATGTAGAAAAATTGAAAGAACACTGATTCTAAATTGATCGTTACCTATATTACCAGTAAATTATCACCACGGTTTCGATTAAAACATTTGCTTTCTTAAAAATTGAGAAAAACTGCCTAGATTTTCACCTGTTTTAGTGTTCATGAACCGTAGCTTACATTTGAATAGATTTTTTCGTTAAAACTGCAACCAGTAAGTTTATTGCTCTCTGCATTTTGAAAATAATTAACCCATACCTATTTGATTTTTATTTTAACCGTCGTCAAACTTTTTCGTTCTTTTTCTGTGTAGCCTAGAGTGAACGAATAACACGGTAGCCTATTATGTTTTTGCGCTCACTGCAACGTGATATACATAGGCTATCTTAGAGCGCTGTAAATTCCTATCAAAATATTTTTTCTTTGAATCAAAGACAAGGCTATTGCATGATAATTGGTCTAACAGCTTTCATATATAATCATCGAGTTGTTCGAATCGTTTAGAGTTGGCAAATTTAATAGTCTACCTGTCATTGTGATTGACTGTAAAAGTTTTAAGAAAATGTTTCATGAGCTATTATTTCGAATAACTTGCTGAACCTGAAATGATGTTTATTTTTACAAAGAGTAGGCGTACCTTATTTCGATAGTTTTAGCTCTGACTCTTGAGATATGTAAACATTTGTATTTTAAAAACTGCTTCTCCTTCATTGCAAAGAGCAGATTTGAAAACCTGTTAAACTACAACGTTATTATTTTGTAGCAATTTTCCCAGTTTTACTCTCCTAATATATAAAAATACACTATTTTATGGCAGAATCTTTGTTTTAATGAGTGATCAAGCATTCCTCTCTCAATTTTCTAGTATTATGTAATGATATATTTTTATCAGTAGGTAGGCTTGCTCGTGTTTCTAGACAGCCGCCACTAAAACATTCTGGATTCCAGGCCTGTCGACGTAGTATCTGTTTGGACTCGGAACTGCGTACGGAGTGCTGCGGAGAGGAATAGGTGCCGCAGGGGCAATAGGTAGGGCACGTTGGACAACTGGTAACGTTTGTTGGATAAGAATAGGCTGCGACGCTACCGGACCAATTACACCGCCGCTGGCTCCAGTTCCTTGCACCAGCCCCCCTCTATATAGGCCCACATTGCCTGCTGTACCACCTCGGTTGTCTGTTCCTCGATACCCTCCGGCTGCTCCAAATTGACCTAGGTTACCTTGGGCATTGGTTTTCAGTGACGAGTCATGAAGACCACCACCATAAGCATTGCCAGCGCCATCACGATACCTGCAAATAGATAAAAATGGCGGTTAAGAGATCCTTTAAATATTTTCTGTTTAGAGTTGGCTAGCTATATAATAGTAGATATCTTAAGTATGTTCTGCGCCACCTCTCAATTATCAAACTTTTCGCTTATTTTTTAACATCATAAAAAATCAAAAAAATCCTTAAAGTTTCAACAGTGAATAATTACTTATTTTTAAATCAAAATCAAACCATTTTATCCCAATTTTACATCACTACAAGTTAGAAACTTTTCACCCTTTTGCACCCAGCTTTATCATTTTCTAATGCTTTTTAGAAAAATCTCAATTTTTTGTTGAGAAAAATCCACCTTTGGTACCTCTATATTTTATTATTATTTTTTTGTACCGAAGGAGAATTTTTTTTTTATCTTCTATCTCAAACTAATATCAACATTCAATACTTGGGCAAGGTACTGAACACTGATATCAAGTAGAAGTAGTATTTTTTTATTTTTTTATCTTCCTATCTCAACCTAATATCAACATTCAATACTTGGCCAAGGTATTGAACACTGATATCAAGTAGAAGTAGTATTTTTTTATTTTTTTATTTTCCTATTTCAACCTAATATTATCATTTATTACTTGGCCAAAATACGAAACTCTGATATCAAGCTGGAAGGATTTTTTTTGACAACAATGAAAGGTTGCACCGATTCTTGCAGTTCATGTTTTAAAATTACTTACTGTGTGAACATAGTAGGTTGACAAGGCGCACACGTTGTACAGGTACCTTTCACCCTACCTATTGAGATTAGTGAGGAAGCACATCTGTAGGACTCTTGCCAACTATTAATCGGAACAACTGGGATTTGAACCACCAATATTCAGTTTACAAATCTGAAGATTTACACATTAGATTACCTAGTCGGTATTAATCAAAGAAGGAATTGTTAGTCTTTAATAGGAAACTGATAAGCTGTTAAAAGGATAATGGACATAGGAAAGGAAATAAAAAGAAAACAAATTGATAATGTTTACAAGTACATATCGTATGTAATTGAGATGAAAATACATTATCATCATTAACCATTATTTTAACTTGTGGGGACTCACTGGTATGAGGTAAAAGGGGCTCGGACCCCTCGACGACAGTTGCTGCCCCAAAGGGCAGGCCAATTATTCGTCTACATGACGTGAAACACACAAATCTCGTTCGATCGTAATTACCTGCATGTACTTGCAGGTAATGTACGAGTACTGAATCGTGACATGGTACGATGACGTCACAATTCGTACACGAACCGGCCAGACATCTCTTATCTCGGTAGGGGATGATATGACCTGGCCGTTCTCACTAACGTACGTATTACCTTACGTACGTGTGTTTGTGTGCGTGTGCCAAAACCAGTATATAAACTCTTAGAACCGGCTCTAAAATCGCCAGTGTTCGGTCTGGTTCTGGCTTACCCGTACTTATGTACGAAGTGGCTGAACACGCTTAAATTCTGTTGAATTTCCTTCTGGTGAGAATATCTCTCACGACAAGGTATTCCACATAACTCTTCATGCATTTATTTATGAATGAACTTTGATCCCTCATCAAAGAAACTAATTTATTTATCAACAATTTTTCATGAAGAACTTTTACTTCACACTGGCAACCAGTCTATTCATCAACTAATTATCAACTTCTTTTCCTGTTTAATTTATCTTGCCCTCAACAGAAAAACTGATAAAGCGTTAGTCGATAATGTACTTCAATTAATTTTTTTTCATACTGATTCCAAAAAATTTTCAAAGATTAAGTTTTTAAATATTTTTTTCTATAAAAATGGAGGTTTATAAAAATTATTTTGTTAGTATACATGAATTTTATTTTGAAAATATTATGCTATACTTCAAGAGTCCTGTTGAGAGACTAAAGATCAAAATATGCAATTAATGGATCATATTTCTGACAAAATTCAACATTTATCTTGAAACAAAAAGAGAAAATATGGTAAACTGATGTTGAACATTATTGCTCATTTGAGTGTCTTAGCAAGAGTGATTGAAAAAGAGGTGAAAGATTTAAATATTCCCCAACAAGATTTTGAATCGGATATTGAGATAAATTATATACATAATTATAAGTTTTTCTCTTTTAGATGCATCCATTTCTAAGCAGTTATTTAGCTAAAATTCTATCTTTTTACATTAATCTTATAATGTCCCCAAAGTAATGCGTGGGTTTGACCCTCAACTAAATATTTTTTATCAAATGAACTTAATCCTCTTTTATTTTATTCAATTGTATAAAATTATGTCTTTTACTGCTTATCATCTTTTGTTTAATACTCTCAGTTATATTATTTTCTAAACATATTTTATAATCATTAGGTATGTGTTATCTCATTTTTAATAATATTCTTCGTTACTCCTTTGGCTTTCTTGATTTCCTCATTAGTTACAAGAACTTTATTCGAATATAATTTAGAAGTTAATCCAATAAATTCCCCCAAAATTTTTTTATTCATCTCATTTTTGGATTTACCTAATACCTTTTATTAATTTAAAGAAATTCATATGGATTTCCCTTTGAGAAATATGATATATCAAATTCCTTGATCATTCGTTTCATATCTTCATAGAAGTTTTTGGTCTTTATAGAAATAATTAATGAATCAGTATCAGTGTATAGCAATTTTATTTTATCTCCACATCTTTCCTTTAATCTATGATAAAAAATAATACCTACATGAAGGTTTTTGAAATATTTAAAATAGCTACCCTCACATAAATTGGTTGATTGAATTTGATTATAGTTATTTTCATTTTTACAGCTGCAAGATTTTTACCAAAAAAATGTTGATTTCTCAGAATTAGGTTTTGAAACATTTAATATACATATATAAATACGATGTTGTAAGTAAAAAGCAATATTTGGCTCATTATTCAAAAACTTATTATATAGTTTACAATCCTGAAACCATGAAAATGTATACTTCATATAATGTTAAATTTGATGAAATAAAAAACTTTAAGAATTTAGGTAAGCAACAATCACCAAGACTTAGATAATCAAAACTTAAATTTTTCTAACGGTCAATTAGGTAGTGATCCTAGTCAAATCCAAGATAACTCTGTACAAAATTCCTTTATTCAAAATGAAAATTTCATTCTTAGTCAATCTCAAGTATCAAGTCCAAGAAATAAGAATAGTGAGTCTTTCAACCAAGAAAATGATTGCTCCCAAGAGAAAGTAATTGAAATTAATTACTATTGGGACTTATCTCAAAATAACCAAGTAAATCGAGGTGAAATTAAAATTATACCAATTCCGGATCTGTATAATAAGATGGATGAAGTTAAATTTCTTCTCCTAATGCTCCAAAATCACACAAAGATTCTCGTAAGTCTCCTGACTGGCCAAAGTAGAAAGTAGCTATAGACCAAGAAATTAAATCAGTGGGGCTACAAAAAGTGTGGGAAATAGTTCCCAAGGCTTCAGCATGCAACCACCAAGTTCTTCTATGGAAATGGATTTTTATGATTAATCCAGATGGGTCTTTTAGAGCAAGAATTGTGATTGTAAGGTCTGGAGATAAGGAAAAGTATACCATAGAAGATACCTATTCTCCAACAGTTACTTCTACAATAATTCTCTAATTCTTTTCAATAGCTAAAAAATTAAATGTCACTTTAACCTCCCTTCACTTAAATTTCACTTTAAAAAAGTTTTTTGCACAGTTCCAATGTAAAAATAAAATGTTACACCACTCTTAAATACAAAATTGGGCCAAAAGTCATTTTTAAGCGAAGTTTAAGCGAAGGGAGGTTAAAGTGACATTTGTGAATATGGGCCTAAAACTGATTTTCCAAGTGGTGAAATAGATAGACTTAAATTTGCATCTATTTCTCAAGGTATTGTTATCAATCAAAACAAATATGTATTAAAACTCATCAGTTCTGAGTACAGTTTAAGCATACCATTAAGATTTTTGTATGAGAAATTCACCAAGTTAATGAATAAGTGTGGTTTTCAACCTTTACTAAGACTGAGGTGTTTGTTCTTAAAACATTCAAAGAAAAATTTTTCTTATATATGTAGATGACATCCTGGTTATGGGCTCGGATGAGAACCAAGTACAAGAAACAATAAGACAACCCCAAGAAAATTTTCAGCATAGTTAAATAATTATTAATTAAAATATTTCTTGTGTTTTCAAGTATTTTTGTTGTTCAAGTTTCGCATTAATCGTAAATTCAAATAATTTAAAAGTCATGTAATATTTCATTTATTGTAATTAGTTGTTGCGTTAGCCATTGAAATCAGTCATGAACAGGTGGTCAGATAAAAAAGTAGCCATTTGCAGTCATATAGAAACTTAGAAAACTGGCAAATGTTTATCACAAGTTGCTTATATAGACCATATTGCGAAGAATTTCTGTAAGTTGAAATTAAAATTAATTAGTCAGTAAATTGCACAATGATGAAAACCCAATATTAGTTACTAATTACATACATGTTGTGGAAACCAAAATAAGCCAAATAATTTTTTTCAAATTATCAAAGGATAATATCTAAACCTCATATATAAATAGAAAAAGAACTGAGAACCCCCAAATAAGTATCAAAAACCCATAAATTCATTCAGACAACTATGGGAAAATACTCTACAAAAATTTGAAATACAATTATCTAAATTATCCAAAATTAAATTGGTATATAAAATATTCGACACATTCCTAAATTCAATTACCCTTCTTATAAAACATAAAAGAAATACTGATTGATAAAAACCTTTATCATAATTTACTAACACCAACCAAATAACCAAAAATTTACTAATCGCAAAAGATCATAAATTCACCAGACTTCTAACAAGCCTGAGTGTCAAATTAAATGAACATTTCAGGTATGATGACGAACATTTAAAGATGAGATTTATGCCGCCATAATACGGTGAAAGAAATGAATTGAAAATGGAGTAAAATAACAAAGACGCAAATTATTAAAATGCACGTACACTAGAACGTTCAGCATACAAAACAGCGTTGGCTGCTTCGAGGATATATCCTCGAAGTTATTGACTAATGTTTTATTAGTTTTCTGTTGAAGGCGAGATAAATTAAACAGGAAAAGAAGTTGATAAATTGTTGATAAATAAACTGGTTGCCCGTGTGAGGTCAATGTTCTTCACGAAAAATTCTTGATAAATAAACAAATTTCTTCGGCGAAGGATCAAAGTTCATTCTCAATTAAAATATGCACGATGAGTTAAAAGAATGATTAATGATGATATGTATTTTATCTCAATTACATACCATACGTATGTGTAAATAGGTATTATCAATTTGTTTTTGTTTATTTCTTTTCATGTGTCCATTATCCTTCTAACAGCTTATCAGTTTCGCATTAAAGACTAACAATTCTTTCATTGATTATTACCAACTGGTTAGCCTAATGGGTAAAGCCTCAGATTTGTATACTGAATATCAGTGGTTCAAATTCTGGTTGGTCTGATTAATAGTCGGCTAGTGTCCTACAGGGCTAGAGATGTGCTTCCTCACTAATCTTAATAGGCATGGTGAAGGTACCTGTATGGTGTGTGCGCCTTGGCAAAAAGATCCTTCCAGCTTAATATCAGTGGTCAGTGCCTTGGCCAAGTATTGAATCTTGATATTAGGTTGAGATAGGAAGATAAAAAAAATCATCCTTCGGTAGAAAAAAATTATAATAAAATATAGAAGCGCAGAAGGCAGATTTTGCTCCACAAAACATTGAGATTTTGCTAAATAAAAATAGAAAAAATAATGAATATAAAGGTGATAGAAACTGAGATGAAAATCACTATTTTTGATGGAAGAAACTTATTTTAATTTTATTTACTAGCCTGCACGGGTATGCATGTCTGAAAACAATTTGTTGAAACTAGGGAAATGATAAGTTGTTCAGGGTAAAGAGCGAATATTTTTGTTGAAGGTTTTTTTGAAAATTTTTGAACTGTGTTTTAATAACAACAATGGGGCTAAATCAATTTATAAATACTGACTGGTTGAATTGGGTTAGATGTGCCCACCTACTACTCATAACAAATAATGATAAAAATAAACCCAATGTAAATATTCTGGAAATTAGTATCTCTCTCTAAAACTAGAAAATCTATTTCCAGTGTTTGCTGTTTAAGTTTGATTTATTGTGGAAAATCGTAATTCGTTGATTCATTTTTTTCGGGTCTTTATGGAGACTATCAATAGAATCAAATTCAGTCCCAATTTTCGTATCTTTATCCACATTTCTTGTTACATTCACAACATTTTAATTTTGAAAAAACTGCTCTTCTCTCACTTCACGATTTCTCAGCTACTATTTAAGCTACAAAGCTGAGATTTGTGCTATTGAAAAGAAGAGCAAATTTTCTTAAGTTCTCTAACAAAATTTATTTTTTTATCGCCATTAGTTTTTCACAAATAGGCCATAAAATAACTGCAAATTAATGAAAAATTTGCTGTTTTTTAATTTGTCATTTATTTCAAAAACTAATAATGGCAAAAAAAAAATTTTCAGCCACGATCGCCCTATTTTTGAACTATAAATTCATTTCCATGACCAGATTTCATCGAAAACGAATTAATAAAATAATAACGGTGAGAGAAAATACAAGAACAAAACTGGGTGCTCTGTATATTACTATACATATATATATATATATATTTATCTAAAGCTGGTCCCACATGATGCGTGTATTTGGCAAACATTCGGCATTTGTCTGCATTCGCGCATCGTGTGGGAGAAATGCCAATGCGAATGTTCGGCATTGCCAAACATTCGGCAAACATTTGTCTAGGTTCCGACAGTTGTCGGTAAATAATTTGACAAATATTTGTACGTATTGAAAGCTTGCAGATGGCTCCTACATGACGCGCGTGAATAAGTTCGTATATTATGGTGTAGTGTAGGAGCTGTAAAGCAGCAAGGCAAATGTTTGGGCCAAATATTTGCCAAATAACATTCGCCCAATACGCGCATCGTGTGGGACTGGCTTAAGTGCATATACATATATACGAATCGCTTCCTGCATATATTTCGCCACCTACTGGACATTGCATGTACACGCATGTATATAATTATGATTTTGGTCATCTGGAGCTTGTAGCTGGATCGAATGGAAACAGGGCGTAGACCCCTACTCCAAAACTAGTAGGAAAATAAAATCCCCTCTTACGGCTCTTTAATTTTTTTTTAATGTGGGCATTTGGCTACTTCCCGTCTTCTTGGTCGCTGTTTTACTTAGGAACTGATACTGATTTTTGGATCAACGTTTGAGATGGACTCCTTTCTGGCTTTGGTGGCTCAAAAAGGGGCCTCTCTTGATTTAAACTTATTTCAAGGATTTTTCAAGTGTCACTTAGCAAGTTTTTTGAAAAATTAAATTTAAATTTTGAAATCATTGTTTTTTCATCCAATTCATACTCTCCACCTTGTGTCCTTAAACTAAAGTGGATAATTATGTCAAACAATGTGTTTTTTTCATTTCGCTTTCACATGCAGTACCTATGTTGGATGAATTTGAGAAAATTCTCGACTTGGAGGTGTTGAAGGAGCGAGAGAGCATAGGGAAAAATAGCTTTATCCTCTATATTGTCATTACAAGATTCCAAAGTTTGTGGAAATTGAGTGATTAAATCTTGTTTTGTTGGGTCATATAATTATATAGGTATATGTAGCCTATAAATTATTTTTGTAGTAGAACATAAAATTGAGGCAGAAAATTTACATTCTATTGAAAGCAACAACACTTCGAGTGAATTGTCAGTCTTGTTGTAAATGCGATAAAGGGTGAGTGAATGCTGGGATATAGATCCTACGGAAAATAATAAATAAAATAGTAACTTTTCTTTTTATCACCTCTGATCTCGAAGTCCATATTGCACTACGCCTCCGTGTCCCAAACCATCGTCGTAATACGTAGCTTTGTTGCCTCCTTCATTTTTCTGGTAATTTGTACTGAAGCCAGCTACTTGATGACCTTTGTTTCGTCCATTTACATCACCGTATGCATTGCCCTGGACACCGGTCACACCATAGTCACGACCACCTGTAATAGTTAGAATTTGTGATCTATACTCCAATCCACCCTCTATCTTTCCCAAAGAGATATATTATGCAAACAACATAGGTTCTGATTATGCTTTCTAATCATTGGAATGGAACCATAATTAGAATTTTAGTCTTGAAGAACTGAGTCAGACTTTATGGTGGCACTTGTTATGTTTTACTAATTATCCGTATCGTAGCATGTGTTTAATTCCTAAGGAGGTCCTGTATCATGCAATATCTTGCGATGATTTAAACACACACCTTCATTTCAACGCCAGCTGTCAGCACCTAACATGATTTCCACACCCACTTGTCCGATCAATCGATGCACAAGCTGCAAATGGTTACCATAGCGCTTTACAATGGCCCTGATTCAAATCCCCTCCAAGTCTTGCCAACCCCACAATGTGAAGAGACAAAATTAAATGCTTTGATACAATGAAAATGGGGAAAATCACAAAATGTAGAACCAGTTATTTCGAATTCAAATAAAGATGACGTTTACTTAAGAACCAAAACATTTCTTCCTGCTGAAAAGAAATTTTGGTTTCTCTCCTTGAATTTTAGGATCATCGTTTGCATGGATTTGAAATAGAAGTTATATATCAGCATAAGCTAATATAGCTGGCTGTTTCTTTATTTTAATCCTCCAACCTCTATGTTCATCTCCTTTGAGTGTATTTCCCACATCTACACAGTCAAACAAGCAAATTTCAACCAAACATACCTACAGGTACATTTTGTGTAAGGCCTAGGTATACTAAAATGGTTTTTGAAAGCATTCACATACATTCAGGTCACTTTTTTTTTCAGTAACCTCGTTGTGACCTTGAAATTTATCCGAAATTCTACTCACCTCCATAAGTCTTTCCTACGTCGTAGCCATTTTTCAAGCCAGCGTTACCCAAATAGTAGCCATTCTGGTCGCGAAATCCATTTGCATCGTAATTTTGACCCCCAATCGCTCCTAGAGTTCCAACCCTCTGCGCCCCTGCATTCACTCCTCCACGATTGTATCCATACGCCATTGGTATTCCATTTACATCCCAAACACTAGCCGGATTTATGATAGGTGGACCTGCCGGCGCTAGTTGTAGGTACTCTCCACCCATTGCTGAGTCCAAAGTCAAATTAATGTAAAACGCCTGGACAGCTAAACCGATACCAGTCAGGTGGAGGGTTTTATTCAGCGAATTTATTACTCTAGGTGGTCCCATTCTGTATTGCACGACTGGATCTGTGAACGTATGTTTGAGAAATTATTCATTCAATTATTTAAAAACCAGTCCTATAGCCAATAAAAATATATTTTCAGCTGGGAGACGAAAAACGTTGCCACAATTTTATTGAGAAATACGTGGACTTTTTCTCATTTTTTGGAGGAGGGGAGATGAAGATGGAATTCTTCAGCAAAACAAACCGAGTCATTGAACTTTTTAATATTTTTTTTAAGCGTAGGTATACCTTTGGGAAATGTTATAAAATTAATTTAAAAAATTTCTGGCCTTGATTGTTTTATGAATACCAAAATCCTTAAATTGTTGTCTATTTGTAAATGTTATGTAATTCATTCAGAGAGCTACAAATGGAAAAATTGGGGACAAAATAGAACAATTTTTGTTCATAGAATTAAAATTAATCAACAGTTGTGGCTACATGAGGCAAAAAGGGAGAAGGTAATTTGAATGACACTCATCAAAAAAACTCTCGGATTACAAATTAAAAAAAGAAAAACATTTTCGTTTATTTTCAAGAAAAATATATAAGTAGGTATAGATAAATAACTGATTAACATAAAAACTCAGGAACGTGGGGGGATGAGGAAGCTCCCCCAAGAATGTTTTTAGAGTTGGAAAAATTGACTAGTTGCATGTGTAGTTGAAAAATTGTTGAATTTAATTTTTTTTAAGCAATTTCAAAATTTTGTACCTACTGCAGTTGGTAATTTTGTTTTTTTTTTCTTTAGTTGTTGGGCAATTTTCGTTTTTCTCTGCTTCCCCCTCCCAAAAAAAAAGTACTAGTAAAAAATCTGCAAAAAAAGCAGAAGAATGATTGCCTACTTGATATGAGCAAACAATATTTTTGAGGTCAGACATGATGGAACCTTGCTCAATGAAACATTCTTGAGAATACAATGAATTAGAACAAATTTTTGGTTAAGTAAAACGCTAAATGGCGTTCGTATTATAGTTCAACGTACCTACTGCCTGATATTTGTTTGAATGGTTTATAGCTTCATTCGTGCGTGAAATATTTTCAACGTTATTCTACTATTACCCTTCCCCGAGATAAAATGCCAATATAATACATTCACAATTAAATTATAATTTTTCCATCACGTATTTCTACCTGTTTCTAAATAGCAGTGTCCACAGCTATCTCCATAACATGTAGTTGCTACAAATGTTTGAATGGTGCACTGGTGCTTTTAGCAGCAAGATAGCAAGATCATTCAGGGACTATTAGACTTCCAAAAAAAACAAAAGTTTGAAATTTTATCACAGCACACCAAAAAACTCATTTGTTGATTTAAGAAAATACATGAATGCACTCACGGAAAGAAACATGGGTTTATACTCCCCTCTTTTCGTCAATAAAAGTGAAAAATATAAACAACGTATTTCTGAAAAAAAAAAGTGCCTAGGAGCTAGTTCAATAGGTAGGTTCCTACCTGTATAGAGGAAGTAGGTATAAGAAAATTGATGGCTGGTTTTTCATTCTTAAATAAAGGCAAAGTCATCTCCCAAAAAAAAATTATTCACACCCTCATTAAGACCATCATTTAGAGGCATTTGACAAAGTAAATAGGTATGTAGCCTAGGGGTTCGCAAAAGAAAAAAATGAGCAAAATATTTTAATTCAACGTTTCAAAAATGTAGACACAGATACGAAAGATCGTAAACTGATCGAATGTTTTTGCTCCAGATCTTGAGCTAGTGGGTGACTAAAATGTAGTTTGTTCACCTCTCAAAAAACATAAAATTCAAATTAAAACACAATGTATCAAAATACATGATGCGTAGGTTTAAAAAAAGTACGTATCACTAGATAAAAATGAAACAAAATGATTCAAGATACTTATAGGTAAGTATAATACATCTAGAATTTTAAATGTTCTAAATTTGAAACGCTGAATAAGCAATTTAATTGTTCTCACCAATCTCAGTAAGTTTGATGGAACAGTAGGTTTACTTAGGCCAAAACTCACTCTAGAATAAACTAAAGACAAGAAAAAAAAAAAAATCAGTCATATTACAGATCATTAATTTCGCAGAAATAGCCAAAAGTAAGTACCTTGGTGTTTATAAAAAAAGTAAATAAATACCTAAGTACTATTCATAGAGTTTTTAAAAATTATAAAACAATAAAATTATAAGAAAGTTGCAATTTTAAAAGAAAACTTATTTTTTATTCTAATGAAAAAGCCCTAATGCTGAATTTTTGTGTTTAAGTTTGACAAGTTGAATAAGGAACTAATTCATCATTCATTTGATAGGTAGGTACGTATACGAAAATTCGTGAATCTGGTTGAGTGAGGATCCAACATTTATCAGAGGCCTAAACTTTCACAGGAGAAAGGGGTATAAAGCTCCTAAAAAAATTCCGCCACAGATCGTATACATACTGTAATATGACAAATGAAATAACAATAAAATACGTACCAAATTAGGTATACATGCCAGGACACAGCTGAATTATATTGCTGCGACGTTAAAGCACAAACAAAGCTTCTATTTTTTCAAGTAAATTGATAAGTATACTTTTTTAATGCTATTTTGGAGGGGTAAGTGAATATCGGTCACCAAAATATTCTAATTACACACTGACAATTACGACAGACTAAAATGGTAAATGTGAAAAATTAAAATAAATTCATTTGCATTTGGTTGACTTGAAATAGGCGTGAAATTGGCCTTCAATTAATTATTATGTTACGGAACAGTAATGTTTCTTTCTTGTAGACTGTTTTATTTTACAAACTGTGAAAAAATAGTTTCTTTCACTCTGTCATTCTGTCTCTGTCTGTCTGTCTGTCTGTCTGTCTGTCTCTCTCTCTATCTCCTTGACAGCAAAATCGAATCCATAATAATTTTGCATTCCTCGAATGCATGTAGCTAATTACTCATTCAGAAAAAAGTTGCAGAATTGCATCGAAAAATTATTTCTAGAAAAAAAAAAATTCTTAGACTTTATGATATATCAATAAAGTGTTTTCAATTACAAATCTTTAGAATTGAGAGGTGGTTTAAAAAAAATAGATATAATCGAAAACTTTAGGAATTAATTTTAAAGCATTTTCAAAGAGAATTTTCGCGAGAATATGATTGTTCGGTAAAGGTTTTGCTGAAAAACGGTATCATTGAGGAAAAAATGAGGATAAAACAGCTAGATTTCATATTAATTGTTGGAAAATCAAGCGATATTTTTTCTTCTAAAAAATTGAATGCAAGCTTTTATGAATAATTATTATAGCTTACAAAAATATTCTTCATCGGCTGAGTTTTTTTTCGGTACATTAGGAAAAATATCTGGAAATTGGCATTCTAATCGAGAAGGGGGATATACTAATTAACATTCATATCTTGAAATTCAAAAACTAGAATTTCATCAAAAATCAAAAATACTTTTGTTCCTAATTCGTGTTCTTTACTTTTATATAGGTCACATGTGTTTCAGAAATATTAATCAAGTCCCGAATTATAAAAAGGACAAACTAATTTGAATACAGACTCATATTTTTGTTTTGGTTTGATCCTCACAACAAAAAAATTCATTGAAATCGATGCCTGGGGTGAGAAGGTATATGCTGAAGCAGATATAAAAAAAAGAAAAATATATATGCCAATTGAATTGATAACTTCTTATTTTTTTTAAGTCTGTTAAAAATACAGACCTCATTTAATTTCAAAAATAAATGTTAAATCCGGCCCTTCTGTGAAGGCAAAATTTTTATTTAAATTTTGTCAGTTGCTACCTAACTGTTTTGCCTATCAATAGACTATAAGTTAGGTTATGGATTTTTCGGTAAAGTCATATTTTTATTTTTATTTTTAAAGGGTGTTTAACAAAAATCTGCTTATTAAAACTTCCCGAGTACTCGGACTCAGGGGTGGGAGGTGGTACGTTTTTCGTTTCATGAACTTCTGAGTATTTTGGCACTATTTTGAAAATTCTTTTTTTTTTTTTTTTGAACATGTACCCCTTTTGCGTTGAGTCCATTTCCAGGCGTAATTTTAATCGAATGGTTTCGAAATTTGAATTACATATTCGGATTCGTCTAAGAAAGAACCATATTATTTTTAGTCCGGATCAGGTGCATAGTCCGTTCGGTAGGTCAGTTTATATGAATTTTTTAGTGAACAGCGTACTGGTCGCAATTTTCAATCGATAGGCCTGAAATTTGGCTTACATATGACAATATCAATCAATTTTGGTGGGGATAGACTTTGGTACGTCTGGTAGGAGCGAATTTGTTGCATTTTTTGCAGATAAATGGCTCTAAAAGGAGTAATTTTTAAGCTATATAATCAAAAAATTTGGTACAGGTATTGATTTTAAGTATATCTAACATTCTTCCGAATTTAGTTTCTATTTGTATTATGGTTCATTCCCTGTGGTTGTTGGAGTCAGTAATATTTCATGTTATTTCAATAAAAATTGCAATTCTCTTTCAATAGTCACGAAATTTGGCACAGAAAGTACCTCCCATATAAGGACCAGACCGACCAATTTTGGTTTAGATTGGTCAGTTTGTTTTAAACTCATTAGCTATTCAGTGTGACTTTCTTTTTTTTTATCCTTCTCACAATGGTTCTGAAAAATTCATTTTCTTGGCTTCATCGAGAAAAACCCGCGTATTAACCTAAAAACAATCTGATCTTAGCAAAAAAGTCAATTTCCAGCTACCGCAAACCGCCACCCGTTTCTGTAAATTAAATTTGAACGCGGACACTAAAATCTCCCTTATATTTTCGAAACCTCCACCTAGAAAGCTGCACTATAGTTCGTTTTGTAATGTGTGAGATTTTTTTCGCATATAATTGTCTTTTTTTAAATATAATCCACAATTCTCAACATTACAGAAAAGGAAACCATCAAATAATTTTCTAAACTCGTGCTAGTTAGAACTTTAAATGATTTTTCATTTTTAGAAAAATAATTATTTCCCACACAAAAATTAAAACATCATTCATTAAATATTTTGAAAATATGATACCGAATCATGATATATTTTTATCACATGAGTAGTATGTTTCAGTCAGTGAACTGAATATAATATACTGAAATGCTCGCAGCTGGCGATACAACAAAATGGTGCGTTAGAAAGAGACAGCGATAAGAAGGTGGCAGAAAAACGGTTTCGATCTCTCTCTTACTCATGTCCGATAATGGTGGTATAGAAATGGAATAGGAACTGATATTTTTATTTGTTATTTTTTTGTTTGATGGGGTGGAAAAATGGAAAAATGGGTGAAGTATTTTTTATATGAAATTTAATGGAGAATAAAATGGCATAAATTATTTTTTTGTTAGAAACACTGAAAGTTGAAAAAATCGCAGATAAATGTGACCTATTATAAGAATGAAGTATAATAATTCACGTATTTATTTATTCATCTAATGTTTGGGCTGATGAGTTTGAATATTTTTACATTTGTTGATAAACTTTTGGGATACATTCCACACATTTTCGAGTTTATGGGCATCCACTTGGGTATAAAGTTGATAATGTTTGTGGCGATGGGTGGTCGTTGACGAACGAGTGTGTACTACACACTCGTTGACCACCTAGCGGGCCAGTGGGGTAAAACCCACAAACTCTGTTTTTGCACTCATTGTTGTACATTTTGTCTGTGCAGCTAAACTTGTTTACTGGGCTCGGCCCACACACACTCCTCGCTGTACACGCAACCGACCAATATTGGTGTTTGTGTGGTGTCGTGTACTTACTTATACACACACCCACAATGTTAAATTCATAGTTAAGGCTACATGCATTTTGTACAATTTTTTATGTGGTAGTACATCATATGAAGAAGAAGTAGAAAACTTGTCTTTGGCAATTTTCAACCATCTACGAGGTTTCTTTGCTTTCATTAAATGTTCAGGAAAATTAAATATTGATGGAACTGCATCATTTTTGAGCAATGGCTTTTCACCAACAACTGACAATCTATAATCTTCTGGGCAAAAATGTAAGCTACATAGCACAGTGGAACTATTTGGTGAAAAATTCTTTTGTCTAACTGCTGCAATCCACATTTTCAAAAGAGTAGGATTTTTTAAAGGAAACCTTTTAAACATTAATTTTATCATTTATTTGTTCATGTTTCAATAACAAATAATAGAAGAAAGAGATGTTTGCTAAAAAATAATGAAAGGACTAAAGAAAGTTAAAGCAAGTTACTTATGAAATTTAATCAAGGCATTCTGCCCATATCTCGATGTACAATTGTAGCCCAAACAACTTTTTACCATGATTTAAATGAATATTGACCCTTAAACATACCATCACGTCGATTGACTTGTTTGTAACCTACTTCGATTGTCTGTTGTTCGAGAATTGTCTTTTTTTTTTCTCCATGTATGAAAGATGTATTTATGAAAAAGACAAGTCTCGAACCACAGACAATCGAAGTAAATTACAAATAAGTCAATAGATGACATGGTCTTAAATATCAATAGTAAAATTAATTCATGATTAGCAATAATTACAAATCAGGTTCTTGGTAAAAATGCGTGAAGAAATTCGGAGAAATACTAAAAAAGAAGAAATTTTATGAAGAGCTGATATGTTTGTTTACGTTTTTCTGTCACCCCATTATCTCTGTCTCTTTCTAACACACCGTTTCATATGTGTTGTTATGGGCTGTGAGCGTTCCAGTATATTATATTCAGTTCACTGGTTTCAGTATATTAACTTGGTATTCAGTGTTACCAACCTTTTTTTTTTTTTTAATTACCAACTCTTTTTTTGTCAGTAGTGTAGGGCGTAACAGGTAGCACATGAGGACAGCTACACAAATGACCGGTGTGTGTGAGCCTGGCTCAATATCAAATAAGACTATGTGTAGTGAAGCATATAACCCATGAACCAAAAAGTGTGTTTCCCCTACATAATGTAGGGACTGGCCACACAACCTACCAGTGAGTTCACAAATACACCCATTACCACTGGTAGGATGTCACCACACTATTCTCCCCCAGTATGTTTCCAGGGGAAACAGACGATGTTAAATGCACGCAAGACACAAGTGTGGTGACTAGGAGGTTCTCATGGGCCAGGGGCCAGAGACATCTCTTCATCACCATTGTTGTGAGGAGGTCAAATCTTCTTGGCAGAACAATGTCACCATTGTCTGCAAGAAGGTTGATTAACATCAGCTTCAACCAAAGGAGAGAGAGCAGAGTCTTGTGGACTTGATACTGAGGGAGTGAACCTTGTGGGTTCAACGCTGGTGTCAGTTGAGTGGAACATGTAGGGTTTGATGCTGGAAGAGGTGATATAGGCAGCAACTATTCTATCAAGTGAGATAGTCTGAGGACAGTGGCTTATTGCTAATCCCAAGTCAAAACTGTAACCAGGTACATGTATTGAATAGAGGACTGGACAATATAGGATAGCCTATCTTAGTTGTTTCATGCAAAGCATGAGAAGATAAGTGGAGATCGAACAGTGCCAACAAGGGGCAACAGGGTCCGAGTAAGTCATTGAAGACTGATCCACCAAGACTCAGCAAGACACTGGTACTATTCAGACTCTGTACAAGAGCAAGATTACCCAGACTATAGTGGCTCTCAACTTGTGTAGGGAGTGACAGAGATGGAAGGAGTGCTAGTTAGTAAAGCTGTAAGAGCTGAAATGGTAGTTAGCACTGAGATTGCCGAGTCTGAGAACAAAGATGTGAAAGGCTGCTTGAGGGTGATCACTTTGTCATCAGCAATGGCAGGCTATGATAAAACAGACCAAGAATGGTGGTATCCTCAATGTGACCATCATTAAGTTGCACCAGTTTGCATTGGGAGGAGCTTGGTTTCTCTCCGGGCTCATGAACCATCTGTTCTAGGAGTTACTATACCTGCGAGTTGTTTGAGGGCAAAAACTCCTCTAAAAGCAACTATTTGAGGTTACTCCAAGTCTGCTGGGCAGGATCAGTGCTGTACAATAGGTCAGAAACTATGTTGGCTACTGATGGTTGGAGCAAACCCAAGATGACTAAAAATATCTGGTACTCCTAGATGTTACCATGGGCTCATACTAGGTTGTCAGTCTGTTGTAGCCATAACCACACATTCCTCACATTGAACTGGGATAGAGTAGTCAATGTCAAGAAAGGGTAGTGTCCACCATTGAGATTTTCAATATTGCAGTCATGGTTGATATCGATCACCTCTGGAGAACAGGAGATAGGTCATGCTGGGTGTAATCAAAATTATTCTGCTGGAGTAGCTGCCTTAACACTCCCCCTACAAGAGGCATAGAGGATGCGAGGATAGTGGAGGAATAGATTGCTGCTGACAAAGATGTGATCATTGTGTTATTCAGGGGAGATGTGGATATACTGGTAGGTATGTCAGTGTCCTCAACCCTTAATGATCTCCCACTCTCCAGTGTTATGGAGGACCCAACAACAGTGAAAAGAGGGGAGTTTTGACTGTTGAAGGTCTACTGGTTGTGTTGCCATTGATCCATTTCTAGAGAGGCAATACCACCAGGGATTGGAGAACTCGAGGATGTTTATCAGAGTTCCTCCAGATTGAGTTGGTACTCGATGAGCATCATGAAAAAGATGGTTTTACCAGAAAGGAACAGAGCTACAACCTTCCTGATCAGCTGCTGGCTGATGAATGAGAGGAAGTTTAAGAAAACTTCAACCTACTTGATCAGAGATCAGGCCAATAACTGAATTTAGTTCTCACATTGGGGTAACCACTGGTAGGGCGCAGCGGGTAGTGCAAGTGCTCTAAACTATTTTTTTGAAAATTTTTACAAGTCTGTAAGAATGATGTTTCTGTACCATTTTATGTAATTTATTTAATTATTAAAGAAATTATTCATTTCTACTGGGATTCAAACCATCGACATCCCTGTGACAAAACTTGATGTAAATGGCTGATCTATGAAGGAAATGTAAAGATTGATAGGAAAAAAGCTGATTGTTGCATTACATGATGTCACAAAAGAGATCAAATTTCTAAATGCTATAGATATAGATTTGTATGTAACTAATAGTGCTGAGAAGGCTAAATATTTTAAAGCTCAGAAAAAAGCAAAATTGTTAATGTATAGTGGTATACATAATCCTGTAATTTTAAAAGTAAGATAATCAACTAGATTCTAGCTAGATTAGACTACTGTTACAAAAACAATTCATAAATTAATTATTTCATAGCTAAACAAGATTTTCAAAATTAAAATGTCATTTTTCACAATACAGCCTCTGAGATACAAGATTGTGGTAGTCATATTTTGGAAGATGAGGAAACTAAGTAGCTTTTAATGTCTCTTACCTCAGATTTTAATATTGTAATGTTGGAATACAAAAATATAAATCCTCTCAACAAGACTTTCGAAAAATTATATTCAATGTTAATTGAAAGTAGCGGTAGATTGTCTCATGAAAATGCAGGTGAATATAGAAATAATAATCACAAACCAAATTATAATGTTAAGTAATAATAATTTTAGATTCATACAAAATAGAATTGGTAATTATAGAAATAATAGGCAGCACCACAACTCTCATCAAAATCATAATAATCAAAATCAAAATGCAAACACAAATCAAAATGAATTGAAACCTTCACAAAATTTCAATAATGTTTCTTGTTTCAAATGTGGAGGTAAAGGGCCACACAGCTAAAGTATGTTCATCAAAGAAAGAGGAGACCAACTCCCTCAATTATAATCTTAAAAGCAGAAATAAACAGAATAATAATTAACAAAACTGTGAGAATATTATCTTCTCGCAAATCAAGTCTCATATTATTTGACTGTGATTTTATATAATCTGTGACATGACACGATTCGTTTTTGTGACCATCATGATGAACTGTAATTTTTAGTTGATGTCCAGTATTGGTGCTATAATGTATCTTGTAAAATTAAAGAAATCTGTTTTTACAAGAATTTCGTATTTCTTTTAATGTTTTATAAATCTTTAGTGTATGTGAATCTATAATGGTCATTTGTCCTTATGTTCAGTCAGTTCGTTATTAGCAGTTTTTGTATTTATATAGTCTTCAAACTCTCACAGGTTATGGGCTCAGAGAATGTTATCAATGTGGCTACCTTTGTCCAAGTAGTGTAGAGTTCTACAGTCAAAAGTTGTCTGGAAATACAAATGTCAACTTATTAATTTTGCTTCCATTTGATTTTTGCTTCTGGTTTTGTACCTGCTTCACTTATTCTACTTTTTGGCCTGGTGCCTGCTTTCATCACTGTAACAGCTGTTGTATTTGCTGTGTGACTTATTTTTTGATATGGATGGTGAAAAGAAGTGGGACATGGAGCCATTAAATGGGAAAAACATGCGTACTTGGAGCTTTTATCTTAATTTATTGCTGTTTAAAGAAGACTTGTTCAATATGATCAATAATACTGTTCTGTCATTTGGTAAAGGTGATGCAGAATGTGAAAAGAAAAATGCTAAAGCTATATTTCTTAGAGCTAATTATGATGTTGGTGTTTATTCTGAGGTTGAAGACGATTATTAGAACATTAAGATTTACACCACCATTATTAATCATGAAAAATAAGCAGCAAAACGAATATTGAAGCATGAAAATAACGAAGACACAATTCACTGAAAATGTAAGTATGGAATACCTTGTTGTGAGAGATATTCGCACTAGAAGGTTTTCAACAGTATTTGCGTGTTCTGCCACTTCATACGGTTAAGTATGGGAGAGCCAAATCCTCGGCGAACACTGGCAATTTTTGAACCAGTTCTGAGAGTTTATATACAGAATTTGGCACACGCTCACAGACACACATACATACGTACATGTACGTAATTATGTCATGCGTTACGTCATTTCTTGCCTCTGTCAAGATGATAAGAAAAGACGCAGCACGTTTGGTACCAGGCTGTGACATCACCGAGATCGTTATCAGGTAATTGATCTTGGCCCGTGCAATGTATCTTACCTGTACGTATGTACAGGTATGAACATACAAACGCACCAGTGTAAATTCGTTTAATGTCATAAAGACGATTATTGCCAGCCTTTGGGTGGCAACTGTCATTGAGGGGTGCAAGCCCCTATTACCTCATACAAGTATTGTCCCCACAGCTACTCCCCCCCAGTTTTTGTGCCGCAAAAATGATAAGTTGCGTGCCTGGGGGGACTTATCGAGTCTACTGCTGTCTCTCTCTGGTCCTTCTCCCATTTAGCAAGGGCTGAGCCTACCGCAGCCCCTACGCACTCGTAAGAGTGTTTGCGCGCATTGAACCAGGCCTGGTAGGCATCCCTGTTAGCCTGTCCCCTTTGTCTAGGCGGTCTATTTGGTGGAGCTGGACAGGTATATGGATGGGGCCAGTAGGGATGTGGAGGAGCAGACGGGGTTTTCGGTCGCGGTTGTTTAAACATCGGGGAGTTTGAAGTCCCCTATGCTTTATAGATTGGACTGAAGGTGGGAGGAGGGCATATTTGAGGCACCTCTTCCACCGGGAGTTGCCTCTTCACCTCTAATGCCATCTGGGTTGAGGACCCCGAGGGTGGGTTCTCCACTCTCGGTGTCTTCTCTGGCGACTTTGGTGGTGAGATGAGGGCAGGAAGGGGTGTGGACATCATTTTTACGATGTCCACAGCCGAGGTCATGTCCATCAATAGTTCATTTTCAATCCTTTCAATTTCCTTTTCTTGTTCCATCTGTTCCTTAGTCTTTACAGGCTGAGGTACAGTTGGAACTACAAATTGGAAGTCTGGCGTTGAAAATGTCGTGTTGGTTGGGGACGACATAAGGAAGGAAAGACAGAATAAAAGAAAAGGTGAAGAAAAATGGTAGAAATTTCGGTGTGTTAAATAGTCAACAGCAGAAAGGCGAGTGAAAAACGTTGTGAGAATATTTTTCAATCACAGCTTTATTCCAAGTCGTTATCTCATTTCAGACATGTTCGGAGGGGATAGTGCATCAAATATTCTTTAGCTGAAAAGTTTTCTGGTCAAAATCTGTAAAGTACAAGCAGAGTTCAGCGTGTTTGAATTTTCGTGCTTTTGAAATTTTGTATCTCACGAAGGAATGCACTCTTCGTTTGTGACGTCACAATCTATTGACTATTTGTTATCTGAATATTTGTCAATAGAAACACGTTGCGATGTTTTCTTCCATATCGCACGTGGGTTTGTTTATTCGTGTCGTATTTTATTTACACGCATTTATTCTCTACTTATCTGTGGAATTTCTTTTGTTATAAATACTCCCAGATTCTCGTGCGTATTTTTATGCGGGTTTGCAGATTTTGTGGCGGATATTAATTTTCGTGAATATTTTTAGTTTCTCCTTGCCAATCTCTCGGATTTTCAAGTTGGAATCTCGTTTTTTCACTTTTTGCTGCCAAGGGGCCTGCCTCTTTTTTGTGGGCATAAGAGGGCTGATGGATCGTAGTGTATTTTAACGATCTCATCACTAAACTTCACCATTTTCTTTATTTTTGTTTTTTCTACTGGTGATTTTTGTGATTTATCACCTTTTTCGACTGGTTTGTCCTCAACTTTTTGTGGTTCTGTGATATTAGACTGTGCAGTCAGTTTTTCTTCTTCTATTTTCCTTTCTGTTGTTTTCCTTGTTGCTCTTTGGAGAATTTTTCTGTCGTCATTTATAAGGTACACAGATTTCAATCTATCAATTGAAATCGTTTTTTCTTCACCTGCGATTAGTATCACAAAATTCTTGTCATCTCGTGATACAACCTTATAAGGACCGGCATATGGTTTCTCCAACGAAGATCTTATTTTTTTGTCTCTGACAAACACATGAGAAGTTGTGGCCAAGTGTTTGGAGACATAAATCTTTGGTTGGCCATGACGAGCTGCCTGTTTCAAAAATCAGTTAGCATCAGTCCGTATGTTTTGGATGAGCGTTTTGGGGCTAATTTCTTTCAAGTGGGTGAAAAAGTCCCCTGTTAGGCGTAGCTCTTTGCCTAGCGCCAACTGCGCCGCAGAGTGACCTGTGTCTGTTTGAAGAGCAGATTGAAGGCCCAAGAGGATGGTTGGTAGTATGTCAACCCATCTCTTGGTGTCGCAAGCCATGATGGAGGCTTTCAAAGCTCTGTGCCATTGCTCAACTTTACCGTTTGCTTGAGGATGGTAAGCTGTGGTGTGATTGTGTTGTGCACCAAGCTTCTTAGACAGCTCTTGGAAGAGCGAGCTTTCGAATTGACGACTCTGGTTTGTGATGATGACTTCAGGTATGCCATAGCGGGCAATCCAGGTGTCATATAACCTGGCAGCTACCGTGGGAGCTGTCATCTTGTAGAGAGGAACTTCCTCTGGCCATCAAGTTGCTCTATCAATCATCGTCAACAGGTATCTGTGTCCTTGGGATGGGGGTAATGGACCCACCAAGTCTATGTGTATTGTTTTAAACCATTCCGTTTTTTTGAAAGATTTGGGAGGTAAACGAGTGTGTCTTCCTACTTTGGACTCTTGGCAATTCAGGCAACTGCAAGCCCATTTGTTGCAGTCGGACTTCATTCGAGGCCAAACAAATCTTAATGCTACTAATCCAGCAGTGCATTTTGGTCCAGGGTGCGATAGATTGTGCACACTACTGAAAGCCAATTTGCGATACTTTGTCGGCAAGAATGGCCTATTCTTGCCTGTACTAATGTCGCATGTTAGTAAAACATTAGTACCAGGGATTTTCCTTTGTCTCAATTTGAAAGCTGTGTTATCGTTCGACAACAGTTCTTGCAGTTCTGCATCCCTTAACTGTTCTTTAGCTATTTCAGCATAAGGTAATTGAGACGGTGCCAAGATGGCTTCGATCCTACTAAGAGCATCAGCTGGAGTGTTGAGTTCTCCACTTATAAACTGGATGTCCGTAGTCAATTGTCCTATATAGTCCAATTGTCGAGCTCTTCTCGGGGAAGCTGGTTCTGTCTTTTGCGTGAAGGCATGAGTAAGTATATTAAAACTTGTTGATAACATGGTATTCTGTGACGAGAGGATCTGGAAAGCACAGTGAGCAAGTTTTGATACTCATTTATGCATGCGCATTTTGTTTATCTCTAGACTCATAATATGACTCTCTACTCTATGTTGATAATGTAAATGGGTAAGATGATGAGTGATTGGGATGTTGGTGTTTTTCATTTAGCGCTTTTTTACTGGTGATCCTTACAACTTATGCAAATTATATTGAAAAATGAGTGTAAACCAATTTATTTGTAATTCCTGTCATAAATTGTTTTCCTCAAAAATCAAACTTAATTCGTTTCATTTTCTGTTATATCCATATAGAATAAAAGGATGAACTTTGCTATCTTTATTTTCTTTCATGTATCATGATTATTATCTATCAATTTTAGGAGTCATATTGGTCAAGTATAGTTGTTATAAAATTTGAAAAAAGCTTAGGTAATGTCTTGTAGTCAGATTTAAAAAGTTTATATTTTTAGAGAAGCAGGTACCTACCAAAAAATTTCTCCTTAATTTGTAGGTAAAATACTGTATGGAATTCACAATTTTACTAATTCTGATCACATACTCGCGCTGAAATTGTTGTGTACTGGAAAACAAAGCCAAGTAAAAGACAAAAAAACCATTAAAACGCATATTCAGGTATGGTACTTGACAATAAATGTCTTATTTATGTTTTTGTCACTTATGATGTTGGTTAGAAGACCCATTGTTTAAGCTAGACAATTTTTCGCAATTGAATCCGAGAATTTAGAATCAAAAGAACATAGTACAATACTGCTCTGTACTACAGCCAGAATGACTGAATTGAATAAGTTTCAGTCTGAACTGAAAATAATAATAATATTGTTGTTACATAATGAAAAACAACTGAAGTTTTTTCCATCGTAACGTCACAAGTTAACTGAGAAGCCACTGACAAACATCTCAATCAGTTATCATCATAGATTGATTATCATCTTACCCTGATGTCATAAATAATCAACGTACAGTAGAAAACTGTCATATTTAGTTATTTACTGAGTACAGCAATGAACAAAATAAGCATGCATGGATGAGTATCAAAACTTGCTCACTATGCTTTCCCAATCCTCTGGTATTGTGTGACCAACCGACTGACAGTACAAAATAATTATCAGCATCAGCTGAGAATGTGAATTAGGTCACAGACTAAAAATATAAGAACAACCGAGTATGATTTGACAATTTGCTGTACCCCTTCAAATCATAGAGGTTTAAAAATAATTAAAATTGGTAAAGTATTTAAAACATCAAATGGAGGTAAAAACACTAAAAAATACAAATTAAAATCACACAATGTAAATAGTAACAAATTTAGCCAGTACACACATATATAAAAAGCTTTAAAAACATTTGACTAATATATTGATTTGTGACTAAAAAAAATAACATTTAAGTAATCCCAAGTTGTACAAAATTTTGAAACAGATTAGCCAAAAGTCCTTTAGTAAGAAAGTCACCAAGTTGATTGGTAGTATCAACAAACTTGAACTCGAATGACTTATCTGAAAACAGATCACAAATGAAATGGTATTTTTCACCAATATGTTTACTAGACTTTATAATAGCGATACAACTCAGATTATCTTCAAATATTACACATTTATTACGATAATTGATATTAAAATCTGATAACAAGTGTTGAAGCCTTAAACCTTTAGAAGCAGCATCCCATATTGCAATTAACTCACTTTTTGAACTTGACAAGGCAACTGAAGGTTGCTTGCGACTACTCCATGAAATGAAATTGCCAAACAAGAAAGCATAACAACCTGAAACAGATTTTCTAATTGTAATACAGTTAACCCAGTCGACATCACTAAAAATTTTATGCAAATAATCATATTCAGTATTATTGTCATACCTTAATTTCAGGTCTCCAGTGGTATAAAGATATCTAAAGACTCATGTTAAATATTTGTAGTGTTCGTGGTTAGCCACACTTTGAACTTGTGCAAAGTAACTTATTGAGAAGCAGATGTCAGGATGAGAACCTAACATGATATACATTAAACAACCTAGTAACTGTTGATAGTCTTTAGCTATTTTTATATTAACTATGTTCAAATCCCTTTAAGACTGGATTGCAGCATTCAAAACCAAAATGCTTCACTAGAGACACGATTAGTGATTTTTGATCAATTGTCTTGAACTAACGGTAAATCTTGAAGTAGTACAATTTTGTCAACAGTATTGTTACTCACAGTTTTGACAACTAAGTAGATTAAATAATACCTTCTTGACACAAGTGGTTTGTTTCTTCTTGACAACTGGAATATTAGAATCTTGAGTACAACCACTACAGCGTGTTTTTGGAGCCATAAATGCAAATTTTGATATACACAAATATGAATTCTTGAAGCAAACTTGAAAGATTATATGTACTTAATTAAGAACTTGACTTGACAAATAAATTTACGTCACTTGATAATTGCTTGATTATTTATTTTTCTTGAAATTTCAGTAAACACCTTTTTCATATAACTGAAAAGGTGCAAACACACTTGACTGCTATTACTTTATAATTGGATATAACTTTGATTACGAACAACCAAGTAGATCTAAAATGATCTTGACTTAAATCATTGAGAACTTGAGACAAAACATATGAATTAAACACATTTATTATAGAAGGAACAAATCATTAAATAATATATTAGATTACCATAAAAGGAAAGAGTGACACCTCATGACCAGAAAACAGTTAATAAAAGTAAAGCACAGAATAAAACAATGAGAACTGGACTGCAGGAGTAGTGATACCAGTGATACCAACTTCTAGCATCTAACATTAGGTTTGTAATATTCGAAGATAACCAGAGTTGTCCGAGTCTAATTGAATCTGGAAAGTAGAATTCTCGTTGTTCCAAGAACATAGACACTAATATAGGTTTATTTGTTCACATGTCGATAGTTATTTTTGTTGAAGATTGTTTAAAGATCACACGGAAAAGAAACGTGTTTTCGAACCATCATGAATGTATTTCATAAATGTACAAGAAAGCTAGCGACAAATTAAAAGTTCGTTAGACAAATTATTTCCCAACCAGGAAATCAGTGCTGTCACAGGCAAAGCATGAAAACATATTATTTATTTTTATTTACAGGTTATGCATTTATGTGTACAAATAAAGTTATGTTGTGAGCTTGTGTGGGATTTGATGTGAGGTATACCGTGCGAGGACTGAAAAAGAACACAAGACTTTTATTCACTAAGAATTTATTGAGCAGACTAAAAACATATTCGAAAATAAAATATAATATTGTATAAGATGGTGAAGCACAGCGTTATCGGTAACTGAAATAGGGGAAGTGATTTGTGAAAGAAGTAGAATGTATGACATATATATATATATATAGTGTGCTGATGATGATGATGATGAAGAATGAGATGAGATTGGATTTCCGTTACAACAATTTTAAATATATGTATTATTTCTACAGATCAACAATTAGTTGATTTATTCATCAAAGGCTTGCCTAAGCCAACATTTATTAGATTTGGTGACAAACTTAAATTAATGTGATTTCTGGAATATTTTATTCAAATTTTTTGAAGGACAATAGCTCTGTTTGATAGGATTACACTAACTTACACCAACCTACACCAGGAGGGCGATTCCACAAATGTAGGAATGTTATATGCCTTTGCCCCAAGTTTTACTTGATTATTTGTGGAATATCCCTACTGGTGTAGGTTGGTGTAAGTTAGTGTAATCCTATCAAACAGAGCTATTGTAACTTATACTGGTCTTGAAACTTTTTGCATTTTTTATACTATTTCTTAGTATGGAAATCTCATCTTCACTCATCATCATTATCATCATCATCATCACAATAAATATATAAGTCATACATCTCATTCCACTTCCTTTACAAACTCTTATCTAGACTTATGATCTACGCTAGCGCAGTGCTTCATCGATACTTATTTGATGTGAGGTATGTAGAACAAGGATCAAAAAAGAACTCGAGACTTTTTTTACTACAAGATTTATTCGCAGACTAAAATATATTTCACAAGTAAAATATGAAATGGCGAAGCTCAGCGTTATTGGTAACTGTGAAGAAATAGGAATTATCAACTGGTCGAACTAGACAAAAATGACGACGAAAGACTTTAGTTGAACGATGACATCGAAAGAAGATCAAACACACATATTACAAACACATAAATAATAAATCAAATATTCACTTTCACGAACTTTTATTTTCACACAAGATGGTGAAGATGTTAATTCATCAACGTTTGATGAGCGACAAGAGGCACACAAAATATATTATCACAGTTGGGTTTCAAACATAAAATCACAGATTACAAATAATACTAAAAACAGTGTTACCACAACAAATGATATGTGAGAATAATAAGCTAACGTATAATATAATTTGCTATCATTCTCACAGTAACCAAAAGTAGGGGAAGTGATTCTGAATAGAGTAGTGTGTATGACATATATATATATATAGTGTGATGATGATGATGATGATGATGATGAAGAAGTAGATGAGGTGGTATTTCCGTTACAACATTATTTTTATTGAGGTGAGTTCTGATCACTTGATACGGAAAATATAAGAACAAACTTCCATCTTAGAAAAAGATTTATTATCAACGTTAGTACAACGACTGACGAGCGGAGAACATTCTCCGTTGAGCAGTGGCGGAAAGAATATTGTTGTAACGGAAATCCCACCTTCTCTCTTTCTTCATCATCATCACGAACACATTATATATATATATGTCATATGTACACTCTCATCACGAAGTGCTTCCCCTACTACTCTCGATCCGATATCGCTGTTGCTTCGCCATTTCGTATTTCATTTGTGAAACATAATTTAGTCGCTAATAAAATGTCAGTAAATTAAAAAGTCTCAAGTTCTTTCAATCCTCGTTCTGTACGCCTCACATCATGGTAGCCATCGCTGCGGTAGAACTTTGAGGAGAGACTTAGAAAATTTAAATCGATGAAATAATTTTTGAATTAATTTGCTGCTGTGCGAAAAATTTTTATGTTTTCTGTTGAATAATACACGAAGTAATTACCGTGTTTTTTCAAGAAGTTTTAACTCGAATGTTAATTTATTTTCAATTTTGAAAAATTTAAAATTAAATGAAAAATTAGAAGCTGAAGTTCCAGACTTAATAACGGCCAATTCTGGAAGTCATCAAACGCTAAATCCAGTAAGGACCGCCGAAGAGATCGAGTGAACAACCAAAGGAAACCTGCTCCCGTCATCGAGGACTCATCGTAAATCCACACATCGAAGACCCAATTTTTTCGGCCAACTCAAAACAAAATTCAAGCAAAAAGTACAGAGGTAGACAGCGAAGCATCGAAGACATAAATTATTCATCGGCACAGCGAAAATTATAAGGTAAAATTTTTTTGTAAAGGTAATAGTTGTTGAAGTGAATTATTTTTCGTGTTTATGCGATTGTGTTTGAACTGAGGCTATTAAATTAAGACTTTTTGAAGTTATTTATGTCCCCTACAATAAAATTGTTTGAAGGAAAAATTGGTGAGTATAATATTAAGAAAGAAGAATTAAAAGAATTAATAAAAAAGTTTGAAGGTGAAAAAGTTGTTGATATAAAGATAGAAACTTACAATTTACCCTACGTTAAATACTTCACAGGCGAGATAATATTAGAATCGTTTGTAATAGATATATCGGGAAGAATTGAAGATATTAGCAGTTTGAAATATATAAAAATTTTAGAATCTTCAGTAAATTATTTTTCGAGCAGAATTTATAGTTCTGATAAATCGAAAGACAAATTTATGAACAGACTCTTTAATTAGTTAAATAATAAAACTGGATAATATCGAAAAAGGTGAAAAAGGAAATAGTGAAAAGGAAAATTTAATTAAGGAAATTGAAAAAGAATCCATAGAAAATAAGAAATATATAGCTGTTATTAATAGAGAAAAAAGTGTGTTAGGTTTTCGTAAAATTAAAGAAAATATGGCATCCCAAAATGAAATTAAACCTATTCAGGCGCCATTGGGAAAGGTATTTAATGGAAAATATTACTTGGACTGGCGCAGGATGATTATTTCAGCTATTAGGGGAGCTGGATATTACGATATTTTCGGGGAACACGAATTCCTACAATTGTATATTAATCATATAGATGATTTAAATTTCCGACCCGAAAAAGATATGGTGAGTTATTGCAAAATGCAAGACAATGCTAAGGCATTTGTATTAGAAAGAGTATCAAATGAAATCACAAAACAGATAAGGGACTGTAATACAGCAATATTAATGTTAAAAAAGTTAGATAATATTTATGGCACGAAAACTTCGGTCACAGCAAATATGGCAAAGGCAAAATGGATGGAGTTCAGATTTCAGCCTGGTGGAAATATGAAAGGTTTTTTAAAAAAATGGGATGAATTGGTAACTGACGTAAGAGATAGTGGCAAAGAAGTTACTGAATCAGAAGAATTAGAGAATTTGCAATTAGCTTTATGCTACGAGCAGGCAATTGCAAAAATGCAATATGAAAATTTACCTTCAGATGAAAAAAATTTGGATAATTTTAAAAGAATATTGAGAGAGGGCTCTGACCAAAAATTTAGGGATCAGACCTTAAAAAAGCAAAATAATAATAATAATCAATCGAATAATAATTATAGAAATAATGGAAATAATAATAATAGATATAATTATAGGGGAAGATATAATAATTATAGAGGTAGGAATAACTATAGAGGAAATGGCAATGGTCATAATAACTATAGGAATGGTAATAGAAATAATTTTAATAATAATGGTGGTAGTAATAATGGTAATGGTAATGAAACAAACCAAAACCAAAATAATAATACAAACAATAGTGGGAATAATAATAATAATGGAAATTATAGAGGAAACAATTATAGGGGTAACTCAAATTATAGAGGTAATAACTATAGAGGTAATGGTAGAAATTATAATCAAAATAATATGAAATGTTACAAATGTGGGCAATTTGGGCATGAAGCACAAAATTGTGGCAATAATAACCCACAACAAAATAATAATAACGATAATTTTAATAATAATCAGGGAAATTATCCCCCAAAAACAAATGCAAGTCAACCGAATACTAATAAAAAAGATAGTGCAGAACAGCTGGTGAAAATGTCTTGCATGGTCAAAAAATTTAATAGAAATAATAATGAATGGTTATTGAATGAATTGATTAATAATAATAAATATAATAATAATGAAAATTATACAATGTTAAACCACAAAGCAATTTTGGATGGAGCTGCAGAAGTACATCTAACATCTGATTTTAATAAATTAGTAGATGTTAAAAAATTTGTAACTCCAATAAAATTGCAATGTGCTGGGAAAAATACATTCTTATATGCCACTCATACAGGAAGAATGGTGATCAAAGTCGAAAATTCCAATAAAACTCAGTCATTGATAGAATTGAATGATGTCCATTATGTGCCGGATCTAAACCTAGATATTATTTCAGCAATAAAAATCCCAAATACAGGTATAATCAATATCGACCAACAGAAAGATATTGCGAACATTTACTTTATTGAAAATGCAGAAATAATTATGACTGCAAAAAAGAAGAAGGAATTTTTTACATATATTATAATGTCGAAAATAAGAATAAAAATATAGATAATAATATTAATAATAATGAACAAAATATAATATGTGCCCCCGTCACTCAAAATATAGATGATGAATGGGATGATTTTACAGTAGAACTGGAAATTCAAGAAGAGGATATTAATACTGAATCACCTCAGGGGGTGAAAATGATGAAATAATAATAAAAAATAATGAAAACAATAATAATATTAATAGACCACAAATAAATAATAATATCAATAAAAAATTACTAATACATAGAAGACTTGGGTATTTAAATGCCAGATATCTGCAAAAATTAAAAACTTTAGCAGTTGGCATTCCCGAAAATATAAATTTTAGGGATGAAGATTTTGTAAATTGTCAGATATGTTGCATTGTAAATAATTCAAAACTAGGACATACTGGTATTAGGACAAAACTAACAAGGAAATTAGAGATAGCGTCCTCAGATATTATGGGTCCATTTACGCCCTCTGTGGCAAATCAAAAATATATTTTAACTTTTATAGATCATTTTTCAAAGTATACTTTTGTCATGCCTATTGCTCATAAAAGCCAGGTGACAAATGAATTTAAAAACATTATAATATCTATGAAAAATAAATTCCCTGAATATCCCATAGGGACTATAAGATGCGATAATGCAAAGGAATATACCGATGCTAAAATAATAAATTATTGTAATGAGGTTGGCATAACAATGGATTATGTGGTGCCATATTCTCCAGAATTGAATGGTGTTGCCGAAAGGCAAAATCAAACTTTAATGAGGAGAGTACGAGCCATGTTGATTGATGCCAATCTAGACATAAAATATTGGTCCTATGCTGTAGTTACATCAGCCTATTTAATTAATAGACCCCCACAAAGGCAAATGAAGGATATAAAACACCTTACGAGTTATTCTATGGAATAAAACCAAATTTAAAAAATCTTAAAGTTTTTGGAGCATTAACTTATAGACATATACCCATAGAAGTTAGAAAACAAAATGCTACGAAAGCAAAAGCAAAATTAAAAAATAAAATAGACCCAAAATTGGCACACAGAGCCGAAAAAAATATAATGATGGGCTATACAAATATGGGATACTGTCTTAAAGACCCTTATAATACAAAATCCTATATTTCATGTGATGTGAAAATGGATGAAACACAAAATATAAAATCCTTATTAATAAACAATAAACCTCTAACAATAAAATCAGCAGACTATGAATATGATCTAGGGATAATTAACCCAATTATTATGAATGTCAACATTAGATATAATAAAATATATATAGAGGATAATATTCCTAAAACTTTCTCTGAAATTGATACAAACCCTTTTAGGGAGGATTGGATTAGAGCCATAAATGACGAATTCAATTCTCTCGATGACATGAAGGTATGGAAAATAGTGGATTATGATCGCCAAAAACTTATAGACACGAGATGGATTTTCACAATAAAGTTTGATGAATTTGGAAATCCAAAACCAAAAGCGAGACTTGTAGCAAGAGGTTTTAAAGATCGAACCGAATATGGTATTGCTGAAACCCATGGCCCAGTAGCATCGATAGGAACAATAAGATTATTATTATCTATAGTTAATAAAGAAAAATTAATAATGGTGCAATATGACGTGAAAACCGCATATTTAAATTCACCAATAATAAAACCTATTTTTGTAAGAAGACCTGAAGGAATAAATATAAACACGAATCAGGTACTCGAATTGAAAAAGTCAATTTATGGATTGAAAACATCCAGCAAATCATGGTATGACTTATTGGACATGAAAGTGAAGGATATGGGCTTTACTAGAACCAAAAGTGATAGATGTCTTTATATAATAATTAATAATGATGAAAAAATATACTTTTTAACATATGTGGATGATATATTAATTGCATCAAATTCGCAATCATCCATCACTAAAATAAATGAGGAATTGCAGAAAGACTTTACAATCACTATAATAAATAATCTCAGATTTTTTGTAGGTTTAGAAATAGTTAGAAACATCGAAAATAACACAATAATACTTTCACAATATAAACACATAGATAAAATGTTAAAGAAGTTTGGAATTTCGGAATTAAAAAATACGAATACCCCTATGGAAATGGGCTTAAAAATAGATAGAATAGAAAATGGTAGAGATGATATCGAATATAGGTCAATGATAGGAGGGCTATTATATTTAGTGAGACTTACAAGACCGGACATATTGTTCCCAGTCAATTTTTTCTCACACTTTCAAAATAATTCCAATGACACACTAAAAAATTATGTAAAAAGAATTTTTAGATATGTCAATACAACAAAAAATTATAATATAATATATAAATCGGAAGGGGATGGCATACAGGCTTATATTGACGCCTCATATGCACCCCAAGTAGATGAAACAAATATAGACTTAAATAATCTCAAAAAAGGTAAGTCAATAACTGGGTTTATGTTATTTGCTAATGGAGACTTGGTGGAGTGGAATTGCTCTAAGCAGACTATTCACGCCTCATCAAGTACTGCAGCAGAAATAATTGCAGTTTTTGACACTTTAGATACCATAAAAGTCATACATAATATGAATTATGAAATTTTTAGAGAAAAATTGATCGTGGATATAATGGAGGACAATATTTCAACACAAAAAATATGTTCAGGGGGTAGTCAGAAAAAATCGAGAGCCCTAATGATCAAATGCTACTCGATTTTAGAAGCATTAGAGGAAAAAATAATATTTTTTAGAACTGTAAGTTCTGAAAATCAATTTGCCGATATTTTGACTAAGTCCTTAGATCGTTCAAAATTCGAAAATATAATTGTCAAAATATTGAACGAAACTAACATATACACATAATATAATAATAATTCGTTTATTTCAAAGTAATAATATGTTCGAAAAAATTTTCATTTCAAAGTACAAGTCGTCCCAAGTCCAAATATAAGTCGTAACATGAAAATAATTGCTGAAAAATTAACCTTCAATTATTGCAAAAAGAATACTTAACAATACCACTTTACTAGAAAATTCTTGCAAGAGATAGATACTCGATTTCTCAAAAATTGCAACAAAGAAAACAGCATTAAAATCGAGCAAGAATAAACCCTACAATTCATGTAATAAAAACCCTATAAATTTTCAAACAAGCATGAGAGAAATACACGAAATATTCCCACACAATATGATGAAAGAAAATCCTCTAACAATGAACACAATAAATATTAAAACCCATTACATGACCGCAATTATGATAAATCGAAAGAAGGTTGCCTTATCGTAAAACATGTTAGATGCCAGTTCAAATATAATAGCAATACACGAAAGATAATAAGCGATGCAACGTATATTATTCTACAATCTTTTACATGTCATGTTATCTAGATAAAAGATGAAACGTAACGTTCCTTTAAATTCAATGAACTCGCAATCGGAAATACCTTCGTAGATTTTTTTTTATCTCTTTTCCTTTAATGTAATATGTGTACGTGAATATTTTTTCTTTTTCTGATTTTATTTTTTATCCACTCGAAATATACGATGAATGAATCATCTATTATTCATAATACTTTAATATTTTTGCATGTTACCAATCTTTGTATTTTTAATAATTTTTTTTTTCTTTTTGCTTATTGCATATACCATTTTTATATCATATATTAATATTGAATATTCCATGCATGTTACCATATTTATTTATCTATTTATTTATTTATTTTACTCAATTATTTTATGCATTCTCGAAGCACAGCACAGCAAAATTTTTTTCAGGAACCAAAGTTACCATAATAATGTTCAAATAATATGATGTCAATATTTTTATTTTTTTTTATTTTTTACTATGCATATTTTTGTACTTAATATTTTTTTTGAAATAATAATAATTCGTTTACTTTCAGCGTAAAACATGATGAAGAACTCGAACGGTAAAATTTCAGAGGGGTGTTGTAACGGAAATCCCACCTTCTCTCTTTCTTCATCATCATCACGAACACATTATATATATATATGTCATATGTACACTCTCATCACGAAGTGCTTCCCCTACTACTCTCAATCGGATAACGCTGTTGCTTCGCCATTTTTGTATTTCGTTTGTGAAACATAATTTAGTCGCTAATAAAATGTCAGTAAAGTAAAAAGTCTCAAGTTCTTTCGATCCTCGTTCTGTACACCTCACATCAAATATTGTGTCGACAATCAGTGTCGCCACATGTGAAACCAATAAATGTAATATACATGTTACATACAGTGTTAGTCAGTATAAGGTTATGTGTTCGTGATGGAGTGAGGGAATCGTATCCCAACAATTTTATTATGAAAATGTTTTTTAGTTGTTCAATAATATAATTCTGCAACTGTCGTCTTGTGTTCATTTTTTGGTCCTCATATATTCACCTCACATCATTATTTTATTGTATTTTTGTAACAGACAGTGATAAAAAAGAAAAAGTTGTCTCAATTTCACAGTTTTTGAGCATTTTCATTGGTTGATTATTTATTTGTCCACATAGTTGAACCTTTGACTATATACATACTGGACTGCTAATACTGATAAAAAGCTGTGTTCAAAACAAACAGGCGTATCCCTTTTCAAAATGTTAGTTCATTATCAAATTTATTAATACTTATTGTCTTTTCCTTTGACTAGGTCTCTTCTTACCACAATTATTGCTTTTAATTACGAATTAAATCGGTAATGTAGTTTTATAAAACTCAAAAGTTCAAAAATTTCAGTTAAATCAATTTAAAATTTGATTTATTGATGCATAAAAATAATTTTTTTTGTTGCTGTATGACGAATGTTTTTATCTACTTGCGAAATATTCTTACAAATATGTCTAATTCTAATTTTTACTTAGAAATTTGTAATTAATTCGGTTAAACGCGGATCAGGTAGCTCTATGTTTTTAAACAACAAACCAGTAAACTAACATTTTGAACGGGGATACGGGTGTCTGACTCAACTTCACCGGTTGTTCATTAGACTCTGTGTTATTCTTATCAGTATTAGCAGTCCAGTATGTATATAGTCAAAGAGTTGAACACTTTTTTTCCGAGGCGCCACCCGTACTGTGACGTCAAAAGCAAAATCCCCCCATTCACCAAAAGAAGAATAAAATAATGTCTGAAATGATATGATAAGGTACATTTTGTCTTGTACAATTTTAATTGTATTTCAATGAAATAACTTTTAAAGTTCAGTATTTGGTCTACTTTACTGCCGTTCGTTATTTTTATCTTCAAATCATGCAGTTAATCTGCAAACAAATTCCTTGTTCGAAAGTGTTTCTGTGCAAGATAATTAGCATGAATACTTGATCTAATTCATTCTATTTTGGTTATTCATTTCGGAGGCGATATTTGTGTTGAAGCTGATTTCATGTTCGTCTTGAAGTGGTGCCTCACTCATCTGCTTATCAAACAAGTATTATGTATCTTATCGTATAGTAGTACTTTATATGATTATCTTCACGCGGATAAATTTTCCTAACGAATGCCTCCACTAATTGATCCCATGGAACCGCCGTTTAATTTTGAATCACCCTCTCATTTTGATGAAGAATATAGAAAAATGAAAGGGTTCGATTTATGTCGACCGAATTTCGTTCGGTCGCTGTGGACAGTATTCTGTGATTATGAAGCTCAAGGCGAAGACGAACTTAGTCTGAGAAAAGGGGAAATAGTCGAAGTTTTGTCTGCAGATGAAAAAATTTCAGGAGACAAAGGATGGTGGACAGGCAAAATTGGCGACAAAGTCGGAATATTTCCGTCCAATTTTGTGTCTCGTGACAGTATCTACATTACAGAAATTCCTTTCAGTGATTTAGAACTTCAAGAAGTGATTGGCGTCGGTGGTTTTGGTAAAGTTCACAGAGGGTTTTGGAATGGTAGGGAGGTCGCTGTAAAAGCCGCCCAACCAGATCCTGACGAAGATGTATGCGTGACGGTTGAAAATGTCAAGCAAGAAGCTAATTTATTTTGGCTGCTGGAACACGAAAATATCGTAGAATTGCTGGGTGTGTGTTTAGAATTGCCAAATTTGTGTCTAGTTATGGAGTATTGTCGAGGAGGTTCCTTAAATCGGATATTAGCCGGCAAAAAAATCAATCCCGACGTTCTACTAGACTGGGCTATTCAAATAGCCCGAGGCATGGATCACTTGCATAGTAATGCACCAATTAGTTTAATTCATCGTGACTTAAAATCTTCAAATGGTAATGTATTAATTATATTGGAGGTATTTGATGTATTTGGTACTTGTGTTAACATTTATTGATGTTTCCTCTTCATGTTTCATTAGTATTACTAAAAGAACCTCTGGAAAACGATGATTTACGATTTAAAACGTTGAAAATCACGGATTTTGGTCTCGCACGCGAAGTTTATAAAACGACTCGCATGTCTGCTGCCGGCACATACGCGTGGATGGCTCCCGAAGTGATAAAAACATCTACTTACTCGAAAAGTAGTGATGTATGGAGGTAAATATTCATTTATTGAGGTAGAGTGAACTTGAGTAACTTTGAAAATTCGAGTTCTAAGTGTAGACCTTCATTTCATTAAGTAAATTATTGACGTAAGAGTCAGTCCTGATGCTGTGTAATTTAACTTTTTCAAAACTATCCAATTTTTATAATGCTATTTCTAGTTGGTGTTGTAAATTCTATACCTCGCCTGTAACATTGACTATTATTTAAAATTTTTTCCATTAATGAAATGAATAAATTTAATATTGGGAATTTGCGAAGATATTATGTATTGAGTAAAATACGAATATAGGAATACCCCATTTAGCGTTTTTCGCTCAAGAACTGGTATTTAACGTAGGTAGAACAAGAAGTATTAGTTTATTCTGCTCAGCTCGTCACAAAATAAACATCTAATAGCCGATATGTTAAAGTGAGGAAATACTCACATTTTGAGGCACGATGGAGTTAAGGATATTTTCATTTCTCTATTCCATTGTGAAATTACTCTCATATTATCAGCCTTTTATTGATCGGAAAAAAAAGACTATGAACTCTCAGTTGAGACTACTCGTACTTTACTCGAATCATAAGAACCGTACTTCTGATTGAATAACTTACAACGGATGTAGATTTGTGTCCTCGGTGTAAGTCAACTAACCTAAATCTTTTTTATACTACAGTAATTTTAATCAAGTTGCTGATTCAAAAGAAATTCATTCGAAAGCTAAATATTTTCTTCTGATTTCATTATAAATTTCAATTTTTTTTAACGATTTTAGTTGATAGGATAGGATTTGTTCAACTTCTAAATCAATTTGATACGAAAAACTGAATTTTTCAATTTCAATCAAATAATTGTTTCCATCTCTGTGACAGATTTTTTTTCTTTTTTAATTTTTAAATTTATGAGGGGCCAAGAGCGTGTCAAAAGGGTTTCATAATTATAAATTATTGAATAAATAGGTTTTCTGTTTTCTGTAGCAGCACGTTGGGATAACAAATTTCAGCTTCACCCCATATTAGAAACGGAATTGTTTTTATTTATCAAAATAGTTTCGTTACGCATAAATCACAATATGATTTTTGGAAGACATTTAGTTGTTTGAAAAACAGAATGACCTATGTTCTTAAATTTGCCTTAAATGGAAGAATTTTCAAAAATATCGTTCATTTTCGGAACCTTATGATACAGTTTTTGCGATTTTCAGTTGAAACTTTCTAGTTTTTTATTTATCCTATTTTTAGTTTCTGTGGTGACTTCTGATGAGTTTTTCAAAAAAATCATCCCATTCACAGTTTAATTTGTGCATTTGCATGTTTCTTTTTTGTAGGATACTGAGCCCCAGTTTAGCTTACATTTTCTAATATATTATACTGTTGTTATCCTTCATTTATTCATCATTATGTTCTGTTATTTGTTGTTTCACTAAATTCACCCCAATTTTTATTCAGTACGTCGGGTAATTTGGTGCTTCAAAGAAAATACTGCTGCTAGAATTTGAAATAATCTTATATTAAACTTCTGTTTCAGTTATGGAATCGTATTATGGGAACTCCTTACCGGGGAAACGCCTTATAAAGGCATAGATCCATTCACCGTGGCGTATGGCGTGGCTGTAAATAAACTTACATTACCTATACCGACTACGTGTCCAGAACAATTTCGAGTTCTCATGGAAGGTAATTAAAATTGCGGTAATATTCGTGTATTTTTCGGTATTTTGAGGTATCATTTTGCATTCATTTCCCCTTTCACAATCGTATTATTTACAAAATAAAGGTTTATGTTTCTCATTTAGCTTGTTGGGATCCTGATCCACATTTGCGACCATCATTTGAAACTATTTTAGCAGATCTAGATACTATATTGCATTCCAAGTTCTTACAGACACCGAACGAATCTTTCCATATCATGCAAGATGACTGGAAAGTTGAAATTGAGGAAGTATTGCTTGGTTTAAAAATCAAAGAAAAGGTCTGTATCGTTTATCGTTGTAAAATGGTTGTTTTCTATCTTCCTCCCCCCTCCTCCTTGTAATTTTCAATAATCATTCCACCCGTTACTTCACGCAGATTAATGCATTGTTGTAGCATATAATTTCCATATAAATATTCCATTACCCGTTGAAGTCTAAATAAACTAAAATTCGTTCAGTTTTGTTCTTCGTTCAACCTTCAAATTTAATTTAAATGGCTTGATGGTTCTTTTAAATTATTTATACGTAAGAAAACGAATAGTGATTGACATCGATGTTGGTTTTGGTTTTTATTTCAGGAACTGCGATGCCGTGAAGAAGAGGTAACGAACGCGGAGGTGCAACAGAGGTTAAAGGCGCAAAATTTGAGGAAAAAAGAACAAGAACTGGCGATTCGAGAATTTGATTTGATTCAGCGAGAATTGAATTTACTGATGCAGCAGAAACCTACACCTACGCCAAACAAAAGAAACGGAAAATTTAAGAAGAATCGACTAATAATGCGGCTGTTAAAAAAAGAAACTGGACCTAATATCAGCTTGCCTAGTGGTTAGTATTGAGCTATCTAGATTTTATTTTCCGACTTTTGATGCTTATTCGTTCATTAGCGAGTGAAATTTTAATACCTATCGTCGAGATTTGATGCTTCAGTAAATTCTTAGTGTTGGAATTCTAATCATGTTAGTGAATTCAGACTTTATTTTCAAATAAAGCTGTAGTATTATCACCGATTCGTACAAGATTATTCTTCACATGCGTGAGTTTTCTCAACAGAATCGAAATTTATGTTCGAATGTTACTGGAGGCATAGGAAAAGTTAATTGTCAAAATGTGTAGCGTGAAGAAATAACCCTGCTTAGAAATAGGGCGTCGCTTCAACTTTATTGGTGGTGTAAGAGTTGACTTGCTGTAGTTCACGTAGTTCCCAGTGTCTTCATATGGTCACTTAAATACTTATGTGTGTTTCTCAAGTTCGATTTCATTATTGTAGATTTTCGACACACCGTTACAGTGCAACCTGCTGAAAATACAGATCGGCTGTCACGTAATCCTTCATCCTCAACTAGTCCTCCTGGATCTCCTAGTTTACCGCGTCTAACAGCTTATGCTAGTAAGTAGTTGCAGCAGCAGCAGCATTTATTTGGGCCCCTTTTAAATTTTCATTGTTTTACGCGCTTTGTAGTATTACTTTTTCGTAGTTTAGTTATTCGAGATTTGAGTGAATTTGCACGATTTTTCGTATGTTTTCTGTTGGATAAAGCGATATTTTTACTGCTGATTAGTTACGAAATAGTCGCTGTGCGTTCTAAAAAAAAGTAATTATTTTGGGCTGCTGTAAAGTACATGTGAACAGAAAAACAAAAATAACTGAAAAAACTGTTGGAAAAGTCGAAAATTACGCTCTTAGATATTTCTGGAGTTTACTACACGAAGTTTCTGTGAGTTGTGACATTAGTTTTATCGTTTATTGGTTTCGAAGGTTTTGTTGTTTTTTTTTCCTATCTGTTTTTGAAAAATGTGTTAATTTCTTTTCTTATTTGATGGGTGTGAGTTTGTATATCGGTATTTTCGTTTATGGGAAAGCTAAATTCTAATTGTTTTTACGGTAAGAAATGTTTGAGAAGTACGAGTACCTATAATTCATTTTCATTTGATTATCGTATGGTTACGTTTCGGTCATAGAGTTGCTGGTTAAAAAGCGGCATCAGTTGTTTAATTTTTTATTTCAAGTTTATATTTTTTGTTATCATAGGAGTCTCTAAATATCGAATGTCACAGCGTCTCCATTTTTGCTATAAATAATAAATACGCACTTTATATTCATTGTTACTATTAATGGTAATTGTTTTCTCGATCATAACTTTTCGAAAAAGGTATCAAATTTTTTTTCTGGTGTCAGAAAATCCTGTTTTTATTTTTATATTTTTTATATTTTTTCAACATATTGAGATGAAACTAAGATGAAGTGCATATAATTTGTGCTGTCAATTTCAGATTTAAATATTATTTGAACATAATCAAATTTTTTTGACTGTTTGTATTTTTTTTTGCGATTTTTTGCAATTTTTTCTGTTTTATAATTTTTTGTGTAATCTCCTTATGGTATAAAGAGAAGAGTATTATGAAATTTCTTATTGGGTCGTATCAAAGTAGACTTTTATTCATATAGTGTTACTTCGTCTTTTCCATAATTACCCCTGGTACTAAGATCTGTTTGGTACTATTAAGAATTTTTATTAATACTCTTCAACGTATGGATCTGTGGACATTCATGTTTGCAGCGATTGTTGTACTTGTGTGAAGCCTCGTACAGTCAGTTTCTTCGGTTATATTAAGCAGTTTCTAATTCAGGTTGTTTTCGTCATTGAAGTATACGGAATTACTCTTTCTCGACTTGTATAATTTGAGAAAAGGTTTTATTTAATCGATTCTGGTTGATGAAAAAATTTTAATATTATTTGGTAAAACACTACTTAAGAGTATTGAGGAATTAATGTTTTTGTCATGTTTTCAATAAATGAGTTAGACCCTGTAGTAAAGAATGGCATAACATTCTGCGCCGTCCAAGTTTACCAAATTAGTTTCTTGGTTATAAAGAATATAATCGTATTTTATTTTCAATCACCTTCTAACCAAATCGGTTGAGGGGAGTTAGAAATCGGCTATTTTTAATGAGAAATTGCCCTTACTAAGATACATTTTTCTTAAGATCCATAAGTGATCAGAGCTAAAATATTGGTTACACTTTCACCCAACATTAGCTCAGACTTTAGTACTTTTTAAAAGGTGTAATTTCCTCTTGTTATTTATGTTTACCCCATGATGAAATGATTTCTATTTTATTTGGTACAAATAAATTCCGCTGAAGAATTGTAAAGTTTTCTTTTTTTATAATTGAGTGACTGAAAGTCATCTATTATCAGATGGTTCGGAGATTGTTTCTTTTCAATTTTGCGTTTCATTGTTATTATTTCTCTAATTGTCACACACAGAAAAATAATTTTTTCTCCTTTATTCAACAGACAGAATTTGGGAATAGCAACCAGTTCGATGCGAAGCAAAGCAAAGCGTGCTTTAACCGCCTTCCCCTTATTTTACTAATTATTTTTGTAAACATATATACGAAGGTTGATAACACTGGGATGGGTGTTTAGTGCCTGCCGATGGAGTTAAAGGGAAAACGTGGGGCCCGAGTACGTGCCACCAAAAAGAACGTGGACAAATAATTAAGGATACGGTGCCAGTCGCGAATAAGATATGGTCCAAATCGGCGCCAAATTTGGAGAAACATCAAGCTGCACCTCGTTCCACATTCAGCACACTTCGTGAAATAGGTACGGATGATGAAGACGATACGAATAACTATTAGGAAAAAATAGTCAGCATAATATTTTTTTCTGGCCCGCTCTCCCGTATTAATTTTCGTTAACATATTATGTAGAAGGTTACGGGCTTTCATCAGCAAATATTTTCTGTACTTTAAAAAAAAAAATTTTTTTTCTATATAACTTATTCTGACATTAACACTGTTGGTTCGCGATTTTCAGCTGGTTAAACCGGCCACTATGTTGATTGTTGAATTTTTTATTCTTTAATTTGTATAATTTGATTGAAATTTTAGCGACATTTTGTAAGAAAACGGTCAATTTTCTTTAGTTTATACCCGAAGTTGTTTTTGAAATTAGCTCGCTTTAGTAAGTCCAGCACTGCTTTAATTTTTTACTTTCTTTTTTTTTACTCCTTTTCTCTTTTCTTTTTTTTTTACATTTTCAATTGGTGACGGTAGTGTGATATTTTATGATCGTTATTGTCTAGCGTAAATGAACGACGGACGTGCGCAGAAAAATTCCCATCGATTCAATTAATTCTAACTGAAAATGCTAAACTCTTGAAAAACTTCAACGAAATCTTCTATCTCTAGGTGGAAGGGAGAAATTAATCTGTTTTGCATTTTCTTTCTCTGCAGACGTTCGTTGCCTTTAATACGTAATGGAAATATCACAGAGTCATTTTTTCATTTTTCTTTTAACTCGCGTTTTTTTTTCTTTTCTACCTCCCTATTGAAATTATTCAACCAAATGATCTGCTTCTTGTCAACTATATTTGTATTTTGAGTATTGCAAAAACAAAAATAAATTTTTTTGACCGTTTTTGGATCTGAGTATATTTTCTGTGAAAAAAAAACTCGTGTAGAACTTTGGTTCATTGCTTTTTTTTTTTTTTTTTTCTGTGAAGGAGATTAGGGAGAGGGGAAGCAATTATGAATGTTTTGTTTTTCGTATTAAAATTCTGATCTTACAATAATTGGGAATAACTCATTATTAGTCCTATTATAACAAATTCGGAAGTAGTTATGTGAATGTTACTTTGACTATATAGTACTGGACCAATAAAGCTCCATAACACCAATGTACTTTCTAATGTCAAGACGTTCCGGCGTAAAAGTAAGCAACCCGAATGTACTTTGTGCGTACTTTCGACGTTTTGCTTGAGTTCACAATTTAAAATACATTTGAAGAAGTTATTCCTTAAATTCGCAAAGATAACGTTCATAAACGTTGTTTGAAGTACCTCAAGTAGTACGCAGCTATTTAGCGCCGGCATGTCTAACTAGAGATCATTATTCTTTACTGGTCCAGTAATATATGTGTAGTCAAAGGAATGTTGTCTGACTGAATGGTTTTCAGACTCCAATTTTTACACAACTGAAACAATTGTAGAAATAAATACTGTAATAAATTTAAAAAAAAAAAAAAAGTTAATCTGAATGAGTAGCTCTTATTAGTGGACATACCCAAATTTATCACAATAATTTTTTCAATCTTTAAATTCTCATTTTCTTCAATTATATCCTTCTGATTTTTTAATTTTCAAATGTGAATATCCTAGGACCCGTATTCCTACGAAAAGTGATTAACATATTTGGGAAAAACTACTAAAACTTAAATTAGAAAATTATTTGCTAACATGTGGACTGTTTTCAAGAGTACAAAGAATAGAACGAAGCAGAAGACAAAAGATTGACTCGTTTGATTAGAATGCCATCCCATAATTTTTATCCTTTTATGACATTTTGAGAAACAAAAAAGCTACTTTGTGAAATCTGGAGAAAATATTTACTTTTTTTGATGAATTAAAAAAACGTACATTCTGTTCTTATGTTATGTGGCCTCTGGTGTCAGTAATTTTTTATAAATTTCGGGAATATCATTCCCCGTCTTCTCTGTCAAAATGTTCGAATTTTCCTTTTCCGCAAATTTTAATTTTTTTTCTCGAAAACGTTCAGTGGATGAAGTTTAATAGGAGTATAGTTTTTATCAGCTCATGTTAAATTATAGTTCTAAATTTGTGGAATGGCGGCGTTTATTTTCCGAGGTTTTATTGCTGTAACTCTAAATATTAAGAAATATTTACTAATCCACTAATTTCTCCTTGAAAATAAGCGAATTTTCACTAATTTTTCAGTGCTTGGTACGTTTCTTGCTGATACATATTTAGAAAGAATAAATAATAGATATATTTTCCTAGTTACCAAATTTTTTAGTTATAAACATATCAATTTTTATTGGATTCCAAACGTGATATCCAGTGATGGAAATTTTTTCTCATATTCTCTATTCTTGACCTAGAGAAAAAAATTGCTTTAACAATTTTAATTTATTCTAGATTCTTGAACCTGGTATAAAATTCGATTTTCATGGCTTCAAGCTCTTCTTATGCCGTTTTGTTTTCAGTAGGTTTCTAGTAGTTTGTTACACAGTTGCAAAAACCTAAAATAATCGTTAACTGGAGCTCTTGATTTGATTTTGGTTTTCAAATTTTAATTAAACACCTAGCTCTCAGTTCTCGATAACTCACGCCTTTGCTTCACTTTTGGTGAAAATGCATAGATTCATTAAATAATAAGGTAATAAAACTGATTTGTGGTGTACAATTCAAAATTGAGCCTATTGATTTGAAAGGTACTGGGCAAAACTTGAAATCTCAAAAACTAATCTGCCCTTGTAGAATGTGATAACTTTATTTTTGTTGTAGATTAAATTCTTTTCAGATAACCAATTGGTGAAAAATATTTTAAAATGAGTATAATTATGCCATTCTAAAGTCATATTCACCTCGTTTATTTCTTTGCATTTCTTTGTTTTTCTTTCTTAATCGATTCACTTTACTATAAAATCATTGTTGATGATGAAATTTTACAAGTGCAATTTATTAGATCGTGACATCAAAGAAGGCACGCTGAAAAGCGATATCCATTCTCTGCGGTGAGTTTATTTTTTCGTTGTTTACTGGCTTTAATCATGTGAGTTGTTTTTTCCCTTAATTTTTTGTACATGTTTGTTTAGTGTAAAATAACAGCTACATGTTTAATGAATTGATCGTCAATTTCGAACGTTTGTCTGCTAAATATTGGACATGTGTTAAAAATCTATTTTTTTTACTTATTAATTGATGAAAAAAAAAATTTTTTATTATTGTTTTTTCCAAGCTTGTGTACGTAACTGCATGTATGAGTTTGAAGCTCCAAATGCTTGCAAGTTTGTCTTAACTACTATTTCGCATGTTCGAGAATGCTGTACTTGTAACTATAGTTATGCTGATGACTGGTAATCTTTTTTTTTTAACGTATTTACTACTTTTCTGAAATCAATATAGTTTCTAATCTTCGTTTCAGACTTTCAGATATTAAAACTAACTTATTAATAAGCGGTGTTGATCCTAATGTTTGAAATTCTACCTTCCAGCTTTTCTTCTTGCATTCTTTTTCCTCGAATCATATAAGCTGCCAAATTGAAACTGTTGACTTTTGAATTTGGTTTAAAAATGACAGAAATTGTGGTTTCTATTATACAAGCCGAACTTCTAAATTTTAATTTGATATTTATAGAGGCTGGAGTGCAAAAAGTTGCTCAATGCATTTTTTGATTAGTGGAAACAAATTTTTTAACTTCTATATGGTAATTTTATTTTACTCTTTATTAATTTTTTCTGAACTACTATTATCATATTGGAGTTTTTGGATCATGTTTTCAGGCTGTAAAAATACCAAAAATGCATTTAATAACTACTGGCATCCTGGTTTTCGTTAAATTTGAAAAAAAGTTTTGTTGGTTCAGTTTTGAGAAAATCAATCAATTATTAAAATCTTCGCCTCCCTTTATATGATATAAATTTTTGTAAACGGAAATTGGTGAGTCAAAATGACGATCGAGGTAACTCACTATAATTTCATAAAAAGATTCTATCAATCGAAAGTAAAAACGAATAAAATTTCCCGAAGGTATGGTTCAGCCATAGAATTAATACGTAAATCACATCTTCTTTCTATGTATTTATCTTTTTTTATTTCTTTAATTGCGATATTTTGAAAATTAATTGGTCGATTCATTGAAAAAATTGAATTCAAAATAGTGCTAAAATATTGAAATCTTGAAGATTTGATGTATAACATATAACATTTACTTCTTTATAAATAAGAAATAAAAACCGATATCTTATGCTTTCTATTGCTTAAAAAATGAATTTTGTGAGACTTGAATCTTACAATACAAAGAATTAAAAAATGATAAATCCTCCATACTTTACTTGCCTCTCTCCCAACTAGTAACGTCTCCTGTGGACTTTGCTGATTATATCTTTCCGAACCAATGTTTTCTTTCTATTTTTTGTTGACTAACGAATTTTCGTTTCTTTATTCCATCAAATTTGCCAATTTTTATAAGTAAATTTAACGAATTTCAATTTTTCGTTCATACAGATAACGAATGGTTGACTGACGACTCAAGCACTACAAACCTGTACCACAATTCCAAGGAAGGAACTTTGCAGAAGTTTTCAGCAATAGAAACTCTATGCAATATGTCGTCGATGCTGGCGAATGTAGCTGCTGGATATGATGTCCGATTATCCAAAGTCTCTCCTGTTCACCCCAGATTATTACCAGAACGGTTTGTTGCAATTTTTCGCGAATTATTCTTCACCAGTAGTTAAAAACTATTAATATGTCATTCGTGGTCTAGGGACGAAGCTGTCAGTCAAAGGTACTGGCCAGTAGACCGTTTGATGTATAAACCAGAATACGAATATTCGTCTAGTTCTTCAAGTAACGATTTTTCACCTTCTTAAATTTGCACGTGGAATTGTAAATATTCCTTTGATTTAATTGTGATATTATCGTTCGTAGGTTATACTCGTAATACGTACCATGGCCCTGTGCGACATTATCGAACACCTCTCTCTGAAGCCGGTGATTTTAAACCTTTAAGATTTGTAGACTCGCCTCAGCATTCAATTTCATCGAAAAATACGACTCCTAAGCGAAAAGTTAGCAATCCTGGTATCGAATTTGATGTAAGTCATTTGTAATTTATCGGAGTGTCCTGATAGTTCACCGAAACAGTGGCGTATTACTGTCATACGTCTTGTGTATAAAATTGAAAAAGTCTGGTTTTGCTGACTTAACAACGCTTTTTGTAATTTCTTAAGCCTTCAAAGTACTGAAACTCAGTTTGTAAGGCGTAAGGAATGTCGTTGAAGAAAATTAAATACAAGTTCATAGGATCCTAGCTTACTTAAATACTTATTGTGAATTTAATCGCTAATTATTTGTAGAATTTGGTTCCCACTAACGTATTTTTAAAGTTGTTTTCATGAATAATGTATAATTCCATGCATTGTGCCTAAGGGTTTACCGGTAATGTTGTAAAATGAGAAAATTCAATTCCTCGAGAATTTAAACTCTTCAATGAAAAGTGAAATTGATCCGCTGATACTAACCGAATAGACTACATAAAAAGCTCTACTTTTAATGAAGTAGGTCTTCAAAATATGTTCTGTCGTAAAAACTAGAAGCTCAGCGTGACAGCAAATTCCTAAAATTATGCAAATTTCGTCAGCAATTTTTTTTACTAAAAATTCTATTGTCTCGTTAATTCTTCAGTGTCGGTGACTGATTATAAGTTCAGTTCAAATTCATTTTTTTAATTTTATTCGTTCATTTCGAAATTGAAGAGAAAGGTGGACCTTGTGAAGAACATCGAAAGATTTTACAAATATTGTTTTACGAATTGTTTCAGCAATTTTTAATTTTTGGAAGTATTGAGGTCTGTTGAACTTTTTTTTAAAAGAAAAATCTGCTTGTGAAATTTACAAAAGGCGTTTGCGTAAGTTCTATATGATTCTGAAATATTATTCTCCATTGTCATCTTTTGACTGCGACTGCGAAATTAGTGAAACGAAGCACAATAAGTTTTCTTCTAAATATCTGCTTCTCATTTTTCTTACTTTGCGTTTCTACAACATGCGAATTTTCATCCTCTTTTTGTGAGGCTATGAAATTTGAGTCACTACTCCTTCATCTCAAAAAATATCGATGTTTTTTTTCGATGCGATAAAAGCAGAGTATTTCGTTTCAGTTAACGCCTATTTCACTTGTTTATCATTTTTTTACTGTTTTAGACATCCTATCCACCTCCTCCAGCACCTTCGGGTGGCTTTACAGCCTATAGCTCCACGGATTCTAGTTGCAGATCTGATTACTATCGAAATTCCGAATTTTACAGTGGTAATGTCGCAATGATTATTTTCTGTCACTTTTTCCTTCTTGTTCTTTGGTATTGCTAAATACCTCTAACCTCTTTACCAACTGTTTGTTGTCTAGGTACAGGTTACCAGCAGCAGCAACCACAAAATAACGAATACTCGTACAACGAAGAGCCGTACGTCGCCTATTCGTACGATAGTCCCATTAGCAATAGCAGTATTCGCAATCAAAGGGTGTACTCGCATCGGAGAACGCCATCAAACACATCCGGCAACATGGCCGCGAACACCAGCAACAGCGTGTACCATGCGGAGGCCGAGGATAACGCCGAAATGTATTATTCGCCGTATTCGAGGCGTGCCGGAGACTATTCGGGTTACTTTTCGCGGCAAAATTCCATCGACTCTTCGTCCGGAGAACGACCAGTTTTCTTGGACATTGGTGGTGCCGCGACGAAGTTACGTTCCAGTTTGAAGCGTTCGAATTATTTGTCGCCTGCGATTCGCGGGCAGAATACTGGCGGTTCATCATCGTCTGGTCCAGGTATGAAATGCTGTGTTGTGCGTTGAACGTTAGCTCCCTTTGTCAGAGAAAAGAAAATTGTAATGATGATTCGAGCCTGTCTGTGATAGTACGCCTCTTTGTCTTGTGTGGTATGCCCAATGTATCAGGATATACTAACTACGGCCCACCGGCTCTAAGTCGTGTCTGCTTCTTTTGTTCACTTGCTAAGTAGCTAGCCTTTTTGTATAGAAAATTATATGGAAGGTTTATTAAGTTGCATTTCTCTTTTCTCTCTCTCATGCCTCCTCTGTTTCCTTTTTTATTATACGCTTTTATTCTACTCACTCAATTTGTTGAAGTACACCGGATGACCAACTTCAGCGCTGCTTTTACGTGTTGCGACACATACACCCATATCCATTTTTATTGTCAGTTATTTTTCTCTTTTACCGGTATTTCTGTCTTTTTATTTTAAAATAAGTATGAGTGTACCTATGAATTACTGATTTATCACACGAATTTAAACCGTCTGTTTTAATTCGCTTTATTGTGCGAGTGCAGTGTTTTTTGGGAGAGTAAAAAATTATTATCAGTTATCACGTCTTATCAATTGCTTGCTTTTTCAGCGTAAGTTTCATCGCTTGTTAAATCCATGACCTTGGTGTAATGGTAGCAAATTGTACTTTCATTCAAAATACCTTGTCCTAATCCTATCAGGAATGGGAATTTTTTTTTCTCAAATTATAAAAGCGTATTTTTTAAAAACTAGTTTTTTAATCTAAATTTATTCCTCTTTCCCTCTTGTTTTCTCCACCACTCTCATTTCTTCCTTCTTCCTCCTCTTCCTCTCTCAATCTTTCATTCTTCATTTCTGTCTGTCCCTTCAAGAAGTCTGCTGTCTGTCCCACTGTCTATTTCTCCATGTTCAAAAAAGAAATAAATACGAATTTTTTAAAATACGCTTTTATAAAACATGTAAAACATCTCCCATGAAAGTCCCATGTCTAAAACTGAAATAAGTATTAAAAAAAGAAAGAGAAAAAAATTTTCTACTTCTGAGAAATTTTAACTCCAGTATCCTGAGATGAAAGATGACTGCTGATTACAAAATGGAACTTGTGTTCAAAAAGTAACCACCTTGATAAGTGATGGAAAACATACCTCATTTTATCATCCTCAAATGTTAGTAGAAGAACTACTTCAGATTTTGTTCTGTTAGTGAGTGCAATAAAAACGTATACAAATATAATCAGAAAAATGTCTATGTGCATGAAGATGTTCGGACCCTCGGGAATTACAGAAATCAATTTCCCTTTACCAAAAAAAATAAATTATTATTGTCTATCCAACGAAAGAATTCCGGACCATTTTCCTTATTAGGTACCATCTCCTAAATAGTCATTTTCCCAATCTGTTATGTATCCGAAAGACTATTATTTTACCCGACAGAATTTTTTCATAAAGAACTATGTGGGGACTATACATCTTGTACACACGACGTCATTTCCTATTTAAGTGCGTTACACTCTATATCATATATAAACTCTGTTTGATTGTATATTCTTACTTGCACCCACAGGCAAGTAAGATACAATGTTTGGCCAATGACAATACAATAGATAACAATCTTGGCGATATCTCAGACCAGTACACGAACATATTATGTCATTTCTTGTCAATTGCCATAGCAATGAATAAGAAATGACCTACTTTCTATAACAAATATATATATATGTATATGTACATATGTGCGTCTACATGCGTTTTCCAATTTCCCTATATAAACTCACGAAACTGGCTACAAAATCACCAGTATTTACCTAGGATTTGGCTCTCCCATATATTTGTGTATGATGTGGTAGAACATGTAAAGAAAAGGTCTTTGTAAATCTACTTCTAATTGGTTGCCAGTGGATACAATCATATCGATCAATATACTCTCTTTCTCCGATTCGAATCAAGGAACTGGGTACCCACTTATCGTTTCGTTTGCTGAGGTTTGTCTTAAATGACTTTTACTTTTTAGTTTGCTTTATTTTTGTTATTCTTGTAACTGTTTTTAGGTTCTCCCACGAATCCTACCCCGCCTGATAGTCTGACCAGCGAGGACAGTAGCTACCTGTCAGCCAGAGATAGTTCGTCGAATTCGATATCGAGAGTCAGATTCTCGCCGAACACTATTACGGATATACCGTGTCAGAGTCATTCGCAGGACTCGAACGCTTCCTTAAATCTGAATCGACGACCATACAGTCGAGAGTCGTCTAGAAGTCGTCGATCATCGCACACGGAATACGACCGAGACTACCACCTATCTTAGCGTTCTTCGTGCAATGGTGCTGCAGTATTCTTTTATTTTATTTTAATATTTTGTACACAGGGTTTACCACGAGCTTCTTTTCAGCTTTCTTGTTTTTCAGTGTCTTGTCAAGCTTACGTCGACGTTGCGATGTAGGCTTATTATTTCGAATTTCAACTGAAGGAAAATTATTAATTCGTTGAGTCACATACATTTTTTATTATGTGTAAAATGTACCTAATTAAATTTTTAAAAACAAACTTTAAAAAAAAAAAAAACCGTTTTGAACGTAACAGGTGAATGGTTATTTTAAGTGTTTTTGAACAGAAAAGTATGCACTTTTATTCATTTATTTATTTATATACATTAGTTTTTTTTTTTTTTGTATTTATATATTGAATATTTGTGATATTTAACGCAATTTTAGAACGTATCACTATCGAAAAAAATGACTTCATTCATTCTTTTTTATTTTTAGTAACGGCTTTGCTGAATCGTATATTTTTTCTTCTGCCATACATTTAAAATTTTTATTCGTACGTTTATTTTTAATCTTTTACAGCGATGGGGATATTTTTTGGTTGAATGATTTGTAAAATGAATTTGCGTATGATTTTTTTCAAAAATTATGGATTCGAGTTTTTCTTTTGTATTATTGTTTCGTTTTTTTTTTCATGACATTTATTTTGTGCTTTAATTTAACCAGTTATACAAAACCCAGGGTCTATGATAAATGAAGATCTAGAAGGCTCAATTTTAGATCAAGAGATAGCATGTTGTTACGTTTGTTTGATGAGATAAAAATAATATTTTGAAACATTCAAAATATTTTAAGTACATTAGGAGGAGATAAAAACAAATTAACTATTTTGTAAGAATCCCCATTGAGAGAATTTTCTTCAATGCAATCAAATGCCTATCATGAAATTTTTATTAAATGAAAGCGTATCTCTCTGCATGTGTAAATAACCCCTTCATTAATTTGAACTAAAATTTTCAGTTCCTGAATACTTTTCAGTAGGCTATTGTCATCTTGTCGTGAGTTGTCTTTATGAACATTTTAATTTGTATTGCTTCAATTATCATTGAATTTTTGTGATTTGAGTGTTTTGACTTTTGAACCTCTGCGATTCTTCTCATAACCTTAGTAGGTTATTTTTTTATATTTTGAAGAAGAAGATCGATTTTCTATTTTTACTCTACTACTCTGAATAAAATATTTGAAAAAAATTTTTTTTAATTTTCGAAATTGGCTGACTTGATTATTTTCCCAATTTTTGAATTAGCAAAGCTGCAAATAATGTCGTATCTTCCTCTTCAAATTGTGCCATTCTGTTTTCTTATATATCTAGAACTGAATCCGATCAGGTGTACTATTCATTTTACTCAAAATTTTGTTAATAAATTTTAGAAGTTCAATAAAAGATATCCCTCTGCTAGAAAAAACGGGGAAAAAAATTGCAATAAAACTTGCTTAAGAAGCTCTTTATGAGACCAGCTCAAAAGAGCGTCTTAAGCTGGAAAGCTTCTTATGCAGGAATTGAAAAAAGAAACCTCGAAGTGTTCGAAAAATTGATGTTATTGGAAGAGTATAGTACAGTATTTTTTACACAAGCTACCTCTGCTGCAGGTGGAAAAAGTTCTGATTAATTCCCATTTTTCATTCAGAAAACCTTGCATTTCATTACTCTTTTCCTTCATAGTGATTCTTGCTGGCATAGAATAAATAGAAAATTAATATTCTAAGCTTGTAAATGATGATTTTAGATAGAAAATGAAGAAAAAATGGCTGAAGATGGCAAAAATTCCGATTAATTCCAATTTTTCAATGAAAATATATAAAACCACCCTAACAAAAAACCTTCTTTTCCGAAAAGACAGCAAAACCAAGTTTCTTAACAGATGGATTTTACATTGATTATTGTAGGAAATGTCTAGGGACCAATGGAAAACAGCGTCTTATGTGAGAAAGCTTCTTAAGTGAGTTTTACTGTATTTCAACTAAATCGATATCTCGCAAAAATGACATAATATATTACATTATGATCTTTACTACTTGAATGAAAAATTCTATTGTATTATTTACATTTGTTCTTTTGTGTTTATTTGTCTTTTTTTTTTCTTTTTTTTTTTTTTTTTCAAGCTTGTTTGATTTTTTATAACGATTTATAATAATCAAAGGTAGCAGTATTTGCAAATCGTAATGAACGAAATGCAGTCTTCGTATAATGTAATCTAGTTTGACAGTATTGTTTCACGATTTTTTGTATTCGTTTATAATTAATGTAATTAACGCGTTCATGATGTTTACATGTTATTTTTTCTTATTCGTTCTTGTCTACTCGTTTTGAGTAAATACGCTAGTCCGTACTTTTTTTTTTGTATAGGTACCACAAATATCCCTTGTTTCTTCTGTTTTCTCTCAATGTTTTTTGTTTCTCATTCTAACGAATTACGAATACCTACATCACTATTAAGGTAAATTTCTATTTGTGAAGATCTCTAAGTAACACTTTTGCATTCCATGTTTTGTGACCCGTCCGAGATTTTATTTTAGAAACGATCTCTTGTACAAAATTCTGCGTCGAAAATTTCTTATTTTTTTTCGTTATTGCTTGTATTTCTTTATTTCTTTATTTTTTTTTACAAAGTTAAATTGATCAGTTCTTTCATTTTTTTTTTCAGTAACATTAATATTATGTATCATGAAGAGTTTGGTTCTTGTAAAATTGTTTGAATTATGAGTAAGATATCCAATTTCCTGGTGCCTGGCCATCTTCTACGATTCCATGTCATGAAGATGGTTCCTGTCTCGAAATCAATTTGATTGAATTACTGTAATTAAGTTGCATTGATAAACATGTTGATATATTTGAAACGTCTATAATGAGGTTTAATCAATGTATAGACCCACTCAAGTTTGGTTTCAAATGAAAATGACTGACAGAAATAATTTGTGAATTTGTGCTTGAAAATTTTTTTATTCACTCGTTCAAGGAAACATAATATGTGGCTGCGTTTATGGAAAAGGTCCGTTCAGCCAAAACAGGGTCGTACCCTTCGAATATTATTGAAATAATAACTGTTTTTACAAAGTATTTTATTTGATGGGATGTATCACTATTTTCATTGTCTACCTTATTATTTCCGTTATTCGAAATTTATTCCATTAAGTATTCCAATTACGGTTTAAATTGTTAAAATTAGTATCAAGTAAAAAATTTTTTTTTTTCTTGAGGAGGCTTCAGGTTATTCAGTGATTTATTTTTTTATTTTTTTTGGTTTTTTTTTCTGGAAAATTTATCGAGTAAATAGTAGGTAGTATTTGCTAGGTTCGTTGGGAGTAATAATATCTCAAAAAGGAAGAGAGAAAGAGATTTGAATCTTTTGTCTAAATCTATTTTTTAAATCAGATGATTAGAAAAGAATCTGGATTCAAAAAATCCCCTCCCCACTACCACAAAAATAATGAGAATAAGTTGTTTGTGGTTAACCCTGAAAAGAGGATCCAAACATCTAGTCAATTATTTTTTCCTCTAATTTTTCCCAAATGCATTCGAATTATAATAATTGAAATATAGCATCAGTTTGCTTTCTTTTTTTAATATATACTTTAAAAGCTCTGAATTTATGTAATTATTTCATTTTTTCTCTTAAAATTGAAACCTAAACTGCGAACTACCGAATAGGCCTTTCTCCATGGGCTTATGGATGCATAATTTATTTTTAAAAAAAAATAAAAAATAAAAATTATTTAATAGACTGATTTGTGTTTCGTATATTTTCCTCTGCCCCTTACATATTTTTCCTCCCAAAATAGCTATGACTAATATTCTGTTCTTATGAGAAATATGAAGAATAGTAGCACCATTATGTCGCTAGGTTATCCAAATTATTAAACTTATACATAATATGTAAGAAATATTATTATGTTACTTTGGAATCTTATTTTTGTTTTATAAATTACGTTTAATTAACGCTCTTCAAATTTATAATTATTTTTGTACTTCAAAAAAAGAATTATCATCATTTTTGGGACATTTTTCGTATAAGTATTATGTTTAATCATACTTGACTAAATTTGTAAGAAGACGATGAAGACGTAATTTTTTTTTTTTGGTTTTTGAAGAGTTTAAAAAAGAATTTTTCTCTTAAATGGTAATATTGGTACTTAGTTGGAAAAATTTTTATCAATATGGATTTATTAATCATAACCATTTTATCTTGTATGAATACAGGGTATGCTTAGAAATGAGGTTTACAATTTAGGAGCATAGCTACTATAATTTCTTTTTTCTGACCACTTTATAATTAGAAACGTTAAATAATCTGATCTCGTTCCCTCCTTTATCTTTTCGTTCGCACTAAAATCGGAAAAATAAGGGAAGTTTCTGAAAAAAAAAAAAGAATATTTTGATACCGCTATCCTTTCATTAGCAGATTTTTAAAGGAAAATGTGAATATTGAAGTTTTGTTTTAAAAGAAATATTGGAAAAATTTGTATCTTTGAATTTTTTTCAAATTTATTCTGATTAGCGTTTTTTCTTGTGTCTCAAAATAATGAAATGCAGATTATGTAGATATCACTAATTAGTTTCTTTTTTGAAAGAAAAACCAAAAAAAAATTAAATATTATCAAATTATGTGTTGAAAATGTTTTCTACTGTAACGATTGGTGGATAAAAACGATGTTCCATGAAAATGCCAATTGTGTCTTGCATATTATTCAAATTACATAAGTGAAATAATTTTTGTGATGCTGTGCTATTGAGGCATAGTATGCTGTTTGTGTGCTCCTCAAAGTGGATTAAGATAATAGTTGATCAAAGATAGGAAACCCCTTTCGAGAAAAATCAGATGAAATTCGTTCAAAATTTTTTTCCTTTTTTTTCTGTTTGACATTTTTGTGATGTGACAATGATACGACTTTATTTGAGTACGATTGAAAAGTACAAATAAAAGGCCATGTTGTTTTCTTTCTTTTTTTTTTTTTCGTAATTTTCGACGATGGGTATACGTTAATAAATGTGGTTACCAATTTTATTAAAACGAAGATGATTTATCCTTTCCCACACATCCACCCCCTACAAACCAAACGCATATGTATCTTTAATAGTGATGCAAATTTTAGGTAAAATTTTTATTTTACTATGGCTGTGTTTAACATAGATTTACAAATTCGTAGAATATTTCTCGATTATCGGTCGAAGTAGGTGCTTCCATTTTAGTTGGGTGCGATTGTTGTCTGCCTTCTCCTCACAAAAAAAGGAAAATAAATAAATAAATCTCTTGACTGCAATAGCTTTTCAGTTTGTCCCCAAAAATTTGGTAACTTCCGCAAAAGACGTACGAAGTTTTACCCTCTTGTAAATGACTACAGTTCATATCGAATTTAAGATTCGAGGGGAGAAATAAAGACTGGAATATTAATTGGGTAATGTAATTTTGTATTTTTTTTTTTCTGAATTATTTCGCATTGTATATTTTATTATTGGAACTACTTCGATTTAGTGTAAAATCGAGAAAATAGCTGCACTATTCGTACGCCGAATTCGTATTTTCCCTTTTGTCTTTTTCTTTTACGCATATTATATATATTTTAAGTATTATTACTTCCTACAGGAATTCATGAAGACATAATCGGTGCAATATTTTTCTAAAACTATTCGTCTGTAAATTAAATTTTGCTGCTGTGTATCTCATACGTACCTATCTATTTTAATTTTCTTTTTTTTTCTATGTATCTCTCTTTATCCTCGTCTTTTTCAAAAATTTAATCTACTTAAAGCGTAATAATAATAATAAAAAAAAAAAAGGTGTAACTAATTTAATTTATAGCTTTATTATTTTATTAATTAGTATAAATGAAGAAAAAAATTTCCGTATAAACGAAATGCTCAAACGTGTAAAGCAACCATTTCAAAATACATTCCGATTTTTTAAATATGTGTGCTATATACATATAATTTTTTTTTAAATATTTTTCTTCGTTATTGGCGAATTTATCCATTTTCTGACGGTTGACTATGAATGATAAAATTAAGGAAACTGGATTTTTATCGTAATGCGTTTTAATTTGATACAGAGTGGATATATACGTACAGAGGTTTTTCTTCCTCTTTTTTGTTATCTTTCTTTTTTTTTAATCTTCCTCGTGATGAAGGGTGCAGCAGCGTCATTTTTGATTAACTTTTCCCACAACGTTTCATCTTTAGATGGTTATTTCGATATTTTCAGCGTTCGATTTCTTATGATCCGCCACAATTGTAGATTTCATCATATAGGTACTTACTTACCACCGAACGCGTTAACATTATTTTCTTTGTGAAATTGGAAATTCTACCAAGTTAGAAAATGGAAATACAGTACGTACTTCTATTCACGCGCTATATTATCTAACCGAAAGACTGAAAATAGGAAATTAAAGAAGATTCAACTTGAGACATGGGTGCATTTAACATAGAGCTTATAGGATCATTGGGTGGAACCAACTTTTAAAGTTATTTGGGAGAGACGCTGAAGACAAAACAAGAAAATTTATTTTGAACTCCGCGCTGCTAGTGAGTACATTATAATAATGTGCCTGTATTGTTTTTTCCGATTATTAGAAAATTATTTCAGTTCATAGTCACCGGATACTCTTCGCAGCAAAAAGTAATTATGATTTAGGGTTCTCGACGTTTATCAGTCCTTGTATAGCCCACAAGTCTCTAAAATTTTGGCGAGCTACCTGAACGAAAATCTTTTCAAAATTATTATAAAGTTTTTTTAACAACAAAAGAATAAAATTATGATAAGTGAAACATTATGTACTACACGATACGTAAAATTCTCTCACAAATGTAAGTTTTTGAAAAAATGGACCGGATTCGTTTTCATAATTTTTCTCTAGACACCTTTTCCTAGTTTTGAGATACCTAGTTAAAAGTATGATTTGTTTTGACTACTAGCTTTAAACAATTACTTTATTTTTTCAAGTTTTTACTTTTAGATATTACGTTGAAGTGTTGCTGTATACTATTATATGTAAAGGCTTGTAGCCTGGAAAAATGGTTATTCGTGATACAGTTGCGAAAAATACCACTAGAAAGCTTCTGTAAGTCATCTTTAAGAAAAATATGGTGTCCAGTTATTCTTCTTGTGGAACCATCATGTGTCTGATTATTTAAACACACCCACAAAATAAATGAACTGTATTAGGCCTACTCAAATTTTATATTCATCTGAAATTGGTAGCCTTATAGGCTTCTTTGCAACACTGTCACATTTGATTTTCAGCTTTTGATTCTCTTAGTAAGAATTTTTTACAGTACAGTACAAGTATAGCTAAGGCTCTTGTATAGCAGGTATGCGCATAAGGGTGAGAAGAGACGTGCTGCCATCTTTTGTTGAGCGTTTTTTCAGGAATTTTACATTGTTCATTAATACTATAAATATAATAACACAAAATGGCGATTCAAGGAAAGCGGATGGACAGAAAAATTCATTTGGCACAATGACATCATGAACTGGCTTTGACTTTTTATTTTATTTTTATTTTATTATAGTACGTACCTATGACAAAAAATCTGAAAAAAAGGGAAAGAGATCCCATCAAGTATTCCAGTAGACGAAAATGTCAAAGCTGACTTTAAAACAATTAGAAAAATAATTGTCTGACTGCAGATTCGATCCAACAACTGGGATAGCTTTTCCCTACTTACTCGGCAAACAATTCATAGCTAACTGGCAAAAAAATTAGGAGTCTCCACTGCTAATTTAAGAAGTACTTTAGTATTCTCACAGCTAAAAAGCAATGTTAAATGAGCCGTCACTCCTAATTTGGCACACTTTTTACGACTAATTTAGCAGTGAAACGTTACATAGCTGTGTATTAGCCATTTGGCACAGTTTTTATGGCTAATTTAGCAGTAAGACATTGCATAGCTGTGTATTAGCCGTAAAAAGTGTGCCAAATTAAGAGTGACGGCTAATTTAGCATTGGTTTTTAGCTGTGAGAATACTAAAGTACCGCTAAAATTAGCAGTGGAATTCCCAAATTTTTTTACGAATTGTTTGGCGGGTAGCCACTGAGTCATGGCGGCAGTTACAAATTCTGGTTTGTTGTATCCAGACATACAATCACTTCTCATTTATATTTTAATCTCACAATTTATGACGTCATTGTGCCAAACAAATTTTGCTGTCCATCCGCTTTCCTGTGATTCATGTCTTATCACCCTCATGCGCATACCTGCTAGTAAAGAGCCTTAGAATAGCCTACTTTGTTTTAATGGAAAACCAATCTTCATTTCCTCAATTATTTTCCCATTTGTTTTCCTCATAATTTCATTCTTCTTTTTCTTTTACTCCGTTTTTTGGGAAAGTGTGGCTCGAGCTGCAATGCTACTACCTAGTTTCATCTCTGGTTATTTGAATGACTAATCTCATAGTTTTCATCATGAGGAACAAAAAAAGCTTTCCTCCTATTTATTTTCTCATTAACTGTACAAACAATTTGAAAAACTATAGGCCAATGAATTTTTGATGTGTAAACATCTTAGCGCTTGGTTTATGGTATGGGAGAATTATGATTGTAACTCGTACGAGTTACATTGTGGTTGTGTGCAACATGCATGCTCACAACCACATTATTATGTTTACACATCAATCCTTCATGAGTAGGTACAGCCCCAGCGGAGCTTACGCCTTTTTTTTATATACTTTTGGGAACCCCTAGTACCTTTTCTGTGAGAGATAAAGCAAAGCGGAAGATCAATTTTTTCATCCCTTATGATAAATACCGTCAATTTGCATACTTAAAAGCAATTTTAAAGTACTACATTTTTTAATGTCATGCCTTTAGTGTAGGTACCTACCTCCAGAAACAAAAATAGGACACGTGTTTATTCAACTGTTTTTTCCGTGGTTGTGTTTTACACAAGTTTTGAAGTAGTGGTTCTCAAACTTGTTTTTGGTCATGATCCCTTAGTTTGGTGACAACACCTCTGCGCCCCCTTGATCGATAGATAGCGTTGTTATTGTGTTTTTTTAAATTAATTTTTAATTGGTTGTTTTTGGGAGTTATCTCGCGTCCCCTTTCGCGATACGCTTGCGTCTCTGCAGGAGGGGCGCCCCTAGGTTGGGAACCGGTGTTCTAAGGTTTACTGTCAATTGTTGTTTTGTTAAAATTCGGGGGCTTCTCAGAGGACACTCTGTAAAGCTATTGAGATCTTGAAAGAATAACTTCCGCATGAGTTTAGTCGACGCAATTTATATTCAATTATTGAAAATATTTTTCACCTTTCTCCTTTTTTTCATTGTAAATAAAACATTCCTAATGAAGCTAAACTACGACGTCGTTCGTAAAACTGGCGGTAAGTACCACCGAACAGTTGAACTTCATTTCCGTTATTTTGTCGTATATGAAATTCGCTAGTTTCATAAACTCTCATAAAGGAAAAAATATTTTCGTCGATGAAGAAAGAAAAAGTTTATTCTAAGGGTCAATGTCATAGCACTTTTTTTTTTCGGTGAGATTTTTATTATATTCTTTTTCCAACTTCCTTTTTTTTTTTCTTATTTCCATTCATTTCATGGGAAGGGATATCACTTCTTCATCTATCACACGTATCTTTTCTACCCTTCGTATATTTTTATTTCATTTTTCTTCTCTTTTTTTTTCCCTTTTCTAATACAGAGTAGTCGAAAAGAAAAACTTTTATCACGAAAACCCCTCTCTTTCTTTTTTTTTCTTTTTTTCATTTTTTCTTTTCTTTACTGGTTGATGGTTACGCTTTGGCCCACAATATTCTAGTTCCGTTTCCATTTTACTTCATCTCTAAATCTCTTTTTGAGTATTCGAACAAATTATTTCGCCTTTAATATGGAAAAAATCGAAAATTTTTAAATCGCTACACGTGCAAGGATTTTATCGTGAAAACGTGTGATACGAAATTTTTTATAAAATAGACGAGCAGATGAGATGATCTGTGGATAAGGTCTCTCTGCCGTTATATTGGTATGGGGATTGTAAATAACGATATGCTATACCGTACATAGAATGACTAGTATTATTTCCCTCCTTTTTACTTTTATTTTTAGGGATTGAAATTCAGTTAGATAGTCATGTTCGAAGAATATAGTTACTTTTTTTTACGGCGAAAGGAATGGGGGAGTTGTCAACTTTTATCATTAGTATATACCTACCCAACAAGACAATATCTCAATCATCAATTTTAAAGTTAATATTAGATCAATTGAAAAATTAACTTGAAATGTTCAAAAGAAAGTGGCTGTAATTCCAGTCAATTCAATTTGAAAAAAAAAAAAATTGAAAAATTATGTTGAACAGGTCCTAAATCAATACGGATATCATTTTTATGTCAATTTTTGGTCCACAAAATTTAAAACTATTATCTATCGTTTTCAAAAAATTTTCCTTTGATCAATTTTACGTTGTTCCAGACTAAAAATCACCCTAAAAAGTGCAAAACTGCATTAATTTTAGGTTGTTTTAAGAAATCAGATCGGTGCATATGCGTAGGTACCTATATATAATTAATAAAAATTGTATTGAAAATTTGCGTGTATTATCTTCTATTGTATATAAAGGGAAGTGTTTTTTTTTTTTTTGTTTTTTCATCTCGGTGTCTATCTTGCTTGAATCAACTTCAGATTTTGTTTACAGACTCACCCGTTACCCGAATGCCTGGAGTAACCTTAGCCGAAAAGAATTTGAAACTTTTTAATTTGTTTATAGCTCAAAGTTTTCTGAGTTTTCATTTCTCATTACTCACACTACAACTCTAAAACGGAATCAAGAATTATCTTTGATCCGAATAGGTAAAAAAAATAATTTCTGGTACCTTACATAATGACATAAATCGGTGCCTTTGTTGTTTGGAAAAAAAAAAAAAAAAAAAAAAACAATTTCCAGAATGATATATCAGATGGGATTCGAAGGTGCCTCCCCCTTGCTGCCCAATCAGCTACCCCATCGCAAACGTCCATAAAATCGCATAACATCATTTAATGTGTAAAATACCCAGTGACTTCATAGAAAGTTCAAAGCTGAATCGTGGCCAAACGATCGAACTTTCTTCACCAAAAGTTTTGGTTCCGTATCTGTTCTTTTGAAAGTTAATTCTCAGTTCTGCTTTCGAGTTGTCGTGTCAGTTCTGAGATGTAGAATTTCCAAAAAATTGGAGCTGTTGACTAATTCATTTCGAAAGTTTTCACTGAAAGATCTACTAATTTTTTTTTGATCCTCATTGATTTTTTTTTTGTATTTCTCAAGTGAATAACGATCTTGGCTTGGTCCTGTTCGAAGGAAGAGTAATATTTGCTAGTATCTTAGATTTTATTTATATATTATTATAATTATAATAAATGGTGTCTGGGGAATCTAACAATGGACTGTCGAACTTTGGTCGTTAGTAGTACCACAAAACAAGTAAGAAAATGGGTACCTACGTGAAAGAGATACTCTACAATTTATGTACATTTGTACATCAAGTTGCATAGCATTGTTTAACAGACGTATTTAGATCGCTAGCAATAGACTGCTAAACTTTATAGTGGCTGCGGGTAGTGTAGTAGGAATCTTATGTTGTGCAGAAGCTATAAAAGTTTTGAGTTTCAATAATTTTTTTTTCTTCAAAAAACCAATATACTTAGCCTATCAGTGTTGTAATAACGTTTTCTACTTATTTTATCAAATACCTGCCTATTACCAATTAACAAAGTTTGGAGGTCGATTCCCAGAACAGCCGTGTAAAATAATGATTTTAAGTCATTTTGAAATAAGAAAAATGAAGCAAAATGGATTATTCACTGACTGAGGTGAAATTCATTGTATTTAATTGTTGGCTAGTTGCAGATGCTGTTTGTATCTGTTCAATATTTACTATTGAGGGCTTGAGGCCTAGATGGCAATAACCTAATACTTATAACGTGATCTACCCTTGGCAGTTCGCTACTTTCAGATAGGTGAAGCCAATAGTCGTTTTTGGCTAATTTAGTCTATTCTAAAGTACTTTTTCTCGTAACTCTGTTCATATTTAACCATGCCATGTGGCTTCAAATAAAATTGTAGATTCATTTTCTGGAGCTGGGGCACAAATATTATCACTACTCGTTATCGCAGCTTTGGTCACCCAATGGTACGTACTTTAAATGGAAATTTTCGATCCAAGGGGTGAGGGCAAGATTTTAGACGTTGTGGTCTTCTTGAGGCAATGCAATAATCTTTTTTGGCGTACGAAGTGGAGCGAAGCAGAATTTTAGCTTTTTTCTAGCCGAGGAAAGTGAAAATGCCAGCCGGGGACAATTCCCTTATTTGCTCCCTGGTGATGGGCTTGTCAGAATTTTCCTGAAATTTTAGAAGGTAAGTTATAGGTAGTGTCCAACTGAACTCTATAAAGTTACCTTTGTATATTTTAATGTAAAAATTAACATTTGATAAAAGGGTATCCTATCGACTTTGGTTTTTTGAAGGAAGAAAAAAAAACAAGAACAGGGAGTAAATTAATCATTTTTTTGTGAATGATAACTAATCCCTGACAAGGAGTTGATTAATCATCTGTTGTGATATGACTTATGAACGAATTACTGTATCACTATGATTTTTGTTTTTACGATGAGATACGGTTACTCATTAGTCATTAGTCATTCGGTAATCATTTCGTTGTCTACTCAAATAACAACGCAGGAACGTTCCAAGACTTCCGTATTTGGGGGGAATCAGTTTAAAAAATTGCTGATTGGTAGTAATTTTTACCCAGTTTGCTTGCAAACGAGGTATTAAAATTGACCTTGTAAAAAGGTTAGGAGTGGGGATGGTGAAAATTATCGTTTCATGAGAAAAGAAAACGATTGGTTCCATTTTCCCATTTTCACAAATTGTTATAAGCTTTTATTCTACTCACTTCTACGATTTGAAAATTTACCAATACTGCAGCCAACCTTCCGAAACAAGATAATTTTTATTTCGCAAGAAGCTAAAGCCAAAAAAAAAAAAAGAAGCATATTTTTCAAAAATTCGTTTTTAACCTAATTAATTTTTTAATCTGTTCATACCTTTGAATGTTTAGTATAATTATACACCGCCCAAAATTTGTGTTCACGGTTTTGAGAGAACTATTTCAGTAATATGGCTGAAATTTTCAGGAAAGGTAGTTATTATATTGTACCTACCAAATCCGATAGGACTTCGTTGTCCATTGGTTCAGTAGTTTTCGAGAAAATGGGAGACGGAGAGAACAAAAATTTTTGCAAAAGTCAGGGACGTAGCGAAAGGCTTTTTTTTTTTGGGGGGGGGGAGAAAAATGAAAATTTTCAACTAAAATTTTTGAAATTACTAACAGCTAAAAAGGAAAAAAAAACCACCTGACACACTCGTGTGTTATGTTCTTTGTTTTTCTCTTAGGCGCAATTTTACCAACTAATAAATAACTTTGTACAATTTTGCCAACTGACGAAAACTTTTGGGGGAGCCTCCCCCCCCATCCGCTCTTAGTTACGTCCCTGGGAAAAGTGATTTATCTAGGATTTTGAGAAAACTACGAAAGCTTTTACGAATGGCATCGAACTTATATTTTCACGATACAAATTGTTTTTATGTATGTGCAAGTCTCACAGACGTTTGTTGCCAATTCGTTTAATAGTTTTTGAAAAAACTGGGAAAGAGAAAATTGCTTAAAAGTTGTTTTTTTTTTCAGGATTTCGAGGAAACTACAAAAATGATAGAGCTGACATTTTCACAAAATGTAGTTTTTATGTGGGACTAAATCTGATAGGAGTTTGGTGCCTATTTGTTCAATACTTTCTGAGAAAACGGGAGCATAAAACGTTTCTGGAAAAGGAGTTTTTCCACGATTTTGAGAAAGCTATAAAAAATACCGGGCTGAAATTTTTACAAGATATAGTTCTCGTATAATCTCAAGATTGATAAAAGATTGGTTATCAGTTATATAGTTTCCGAGAAAACTACAAAAGAAAAATATGGTGGAGAAAATATATTTATCACGTTTTTCAGAAAACCTTAAAAAGAATTGAGCTGTAGAAGTTTTCATAAAAAGTAATCCTCAGGCATGGTAGGAGTTTGGTGTCGAATGGTTCAGTCGTTTTTAAGAAAATTGCTGGAAAAATTGTTTTTCTATGACCCTGATAAAACTACAATTTTTTTCATAATTTTAGGAAATTTGCGACTACATTTTCATTATAGTAACTTAAAATTTTGAATCATGGATGAATTGGAAAACTAGATTTTGTTCCCCTAACGTTTTTTTCTTTCAGTTTATGAGTGGGGATGCCGATTACAGATTTTTCCCAGTTTATCATGTTTTTTGCAAAATCAATATAATATACGTCATCTGGTAGAGAATGTTGGCAGTAAATCGAATCTAATGAAACCTGTATAGTCACAGATACAGAGTTTCGTCAGAAAGTATGACAACCTCCCCTCCCCTATCGACGATATAATCTGACGGTTATGTTATAAGAATTTTGAACAAGATTGCTAAATTTCAATACTTTTTCCCCCAATCACCCATAACAGTGGCGTAGCGACATTTGAAACGTTCTGGAGCAAACATAACCGTACGAAAATAATGACCTAGGCATACCTAACTACCTAATTAATAGTTGCTCGCAAACTACTCATTGCTAAGTGAGGTGATTAGTGACGGACTTAATAACAAATTTAGCACCCGGGTGCAATATTATTGACGATTCCGATGGTGCCCCTAATTGGTCAACGTTTGGTGGTCATTGCCTTCTTGGCGGTCTGATTGATACGTTCTAGCCCCAAGGGCGTAGCCAAGGGGAAAAGGGGGAAGATTGCCCCATGACCCTATTTTAATTTTTTTTACATGTCATTTTTAAAATTTGAAAAAATTTTAACAATAAATGTGCGACAGCGGACTCCTTAGATGCTAAATTTTTGGGTTAAAAACGAATTTTCAAACGATAAGCTTTTATTTATTTTTTTGGCTTTGGCTTCATGCGAAATAAATATTATTTCGTTGCGGAAGGTTGGCAGCAGTATTGGTATATTTTAAAATCGCAGTAGTGAGTAGAATAAAAGCTTATACAAATGCAGAGAAAGAAAAAAAAAAAAAGTAAGGTAGTAAAATATTTCCCTCCCTCGAAGAAATTCTGGCAATGCCCCTATCCTGCTACATACGCTATACCTCTGAATCTGCAGTATCGATTGCAAGCCAATTTGATTTCCCCAGTAACTTAGAACAGGGTAAGCAGAAGAAAAATACGTTAGGAATGATCAATCAAAATGGTTTTACTCCACAATCCTAAAATTTTCGTACTTGATAAAATATCCGGCAATTACCCACAGAGACAAGAAAACATAAATTTTCTCGCACATTATAACGTAATTTATGTACCAACTAAGTAATAACGTGTTCTACCACAAAATGGGAATAAAAAAAAAATGATTCGTTTAACGAATTCAGCGAGGTCAGAAATGCAGAGCATCGTTCGAAAATGCTAACCCCTAAAGCAGCAACAGCGACCTTCGTCGCCACCCTTTCGTCATTACAAAATATGGAAATGTATAGGAAATGCCACAATTAACCGAATTATCATGTAAACAAATTACACACGAAGAATGCCTGGTATTTCGTTATACGTTCGTGGTGCCAGCCTTAAAGATTTTAATAAAAGAAATTTTTTTCTCTGACTCGAGTTATTTTTTTTTTTTCGCATCACTTTTAGCACACAGATATTATATACATGTACATACCGGGTGTCCGGATTTCGTTTGCCATACTGTTAAAAATTGAAAGAATTCGATGATTCGAAAAGTTGCGTATTCTCTAATTGAAGGCGCTATTTTGTGCATTGAAAATTCAGCCCTTTTTCGTCTTCTAACGAAAATTCAATTTTGTAAATATCAAATGTTTTCCAGCTCTTTCAATTTTGAGAATAGGGAAAAAATGGTGACATAATTTTGTTTTTGTCTCAGCCAGTATTATCATTTTCCTAATTATAATTTGTATTTCTGCTGATTAACATTTCTGCTGTCATGGGTTGAAAACTTTGACTATGTAGTACTGGACCAGTAAAGAACAATGATCTTTTAGACATACCGGCGCTAAATAAGCAACCCCGTTGTACCACATGACATACTTTAAATTACAATTATGTACGCTGTCCTTGTGAATTTAATGGATAACACTTATCAAATGTATTCTAAATCAGTGAACTCAAGCAAAACATCAAAAGTACGCTCCAAGTACGCTCCAGTTTTCTTACTTTTATGATTCCATGGTTTTACATGACAAATTGCATTTGGCTTATGGAACTTTACTGGTCTCACTACATTATGTCATTTCAAAAATTGAAAATAACGATTTTTCAATATTCGAAACGCTACAGTGCCTTCAATATGAGAATATGCAACTTTTTGAACGTTGGTTTTTTCCTGGTTAGTCGAATTCCATCAATTCTTTACGCTCGCAGAACAAAATCCGGACACCATGTATACGTATATTTCGAAGAACGAAGATATTAGCCGGTGCTGGTTTGAAGGCGATGATGTAGCATCGCGACGTTTTTAAAAAGACGTTGGAACATTATATAAGGGTTGCCTTGGTTACAGACGCTAGGAAAAATACTTTGGCGCCACTAGAATCATTTGCCCTTGTCTATAACAGTTCGTTCTAAATATCGTCACAATCGCAGGGTTATCAACCCCCGCGAGAATTTATTGTTTTCGCTTGTTAGCTGTTGCTTGGGCCATTCTTTTGTTTTTTCTTTTTTTTTCTTTTTTTTTTGTTATATGTATTTGTTGGGCGAAACTTTTACATTGTGAGTCGATATGAGGGGGTACTGCGAGGATGGGGTATAGGGGATTGTATACAAAGGAGGGTGAAAGATGCATCAACGATACGACCCACTTCATCATCTCTTGGACACGAAGTTCCAGTTACTTTTTGTTCTTTTTTCTTTTTTATTATAAGCTTTTACTCACTACTACCATTTATAAATTATACCAATACTGCTGCCAACCTTCCGCAGCACGAAATAATGTTTATTTCGTATAAAGCTAAAGCCAAAAAAAAAATAATAAAAGCTTACCTTTTAAAAACTCGTTTTTAACCTAAACCTAAACTTATTTCCTCTCACGTGGTGTTGAAGACCAAAAATTACGAGTTTTGAGCCAATTTATTCTTGTTCGAGCTTGTTGAACAGCTTTGCAAAATATATCCTAGAGTCTGAAGCATTAAAATAAAGTACATTTGTGAACAGGAACAAACATTGATGGTAAAGACTTCGAGGATATATATGATGGAGACGACATAATAGAGGTTTTGGTGTCACAACTATAGATAGCGCTGCTGACGCCACATGTTTTGCTTTCTAAAAATTTGATTAGATAAAAAAATTGCCACATGTATTTGTTTATAAACACTGACGTACAAATTTCCTGATTCTAGAGAATTTGATTATTCTGATTGATCGATGTCGATTAATGTGGGGTAATTCGTATGCTGTGTATACTGCTCGGTGTAGATGTTAACGACAGTCGATCCCATTGTAAAACAGCAGTATATTGTCTCTATCATATAGAGTATATCCTCGAAGGGTAAAGAGCATTTGCTTTTTTTTTTAAATGCTCAAGCATTTGAGAATTTTCTCAGCAAATGCTTCAAAAACAAAAGCTTGACATTGAAAAGCATATTCTAAGTTAGAGTATATGCTGAAGAATATATAATCATTTTCAAAAGTTCTGGCTTCTGACATAAGAGGATAAAAAATTTTAAATGTGTTGTTTGCTGCATATGTCAATTCAAAATAATTTTTGCACATCAAATAATATTTTTTCCATTTTTTTCCTTTCATTCAGGACTACACTGGCGTACTTGTTCAATTTTTCAAAATTATTATCTTGTTTTAAGATGAAATAATATTAATGTTTGAGCATCCTAAGCATTTGCTCAGCATTCTCCAGGCAATATTAAATGCATTTGCTGATCAATAATAAATGTTCGAGCATTTACTATCACTAGAAACAAAGTTTTCCCAAAGACATACAGCTAAACAGATGTCCAATGCTCCATAAGCCCTGTGGTTTAAAATACATAAAAGATAGAAAAGAAACAATTTTATTTATATGTTCTGCTCATCAGGGATGGTATATTTTATGAATAGAATTCGATATTCCACATTTGTGTTGTAGAGTATGTAGAATATGTAGAATATGTAGAATATGTAGAATATGTAGAATATGTAGAATATGTAGAATATGCATAAAATGAGTATAACATAAATAAACAAATTGCTAACTCTTATCAATGTTATCAGTACTTTTTCACCTTATTAGTATTATTTTCTACATATTCTACATATTCTCCATGAAATTGGATGTTCTACTTTGCATATTTTATATGTAGAATACATGCATGTAGGTGTAGAATTCAATTCCACATTACCATCTCTACTGCGCATCCAAAGCCTTGCATATTTTGTAGTGAAGACAGACATCTCTATACCAATACACTCATACTACGAAGCTACAACACATGCGCAAAAAAAATACTGGAATTCAAAATGTTTTTTAACATTCTATCTTAGACATGTCTTTGATTGGGTATTGGACATCTCCCTAGCTGTATGTCTCTGAGTTTTCCCCTAAAATTTGAAGGAGAGGACTAGGTTCCTTATAACATTGCACCCATTACTCCTTAAGATAGTAAAATAATTTAAAAGTTTTGTCAACTAGAACAATCATAAATTGTTATCATGAGTACAAGTGTTAGAACAACTAATAGTATAACTTTTTCGATGCATTTTTGATAATTATTGACCATTTTATTCGATACTAAGACACAACTGCGCATCATATGCCTAAAACAGGTGAACCATATTGTTTCATTTTGTCAAATTCACGATGAAATATCTTGGTATCTGTACCAAATTGAGTAAAACAAGTTTCAAAACTCATCATCATTGACTGTATGTATAATACTAAATCAGTAAATAATAATTATTTCTAATTGGAATGCTGGAGCTAAACTGGCAACCACTGTATACCACATGACTACTTTCCACAGTTTCATATATAGTCTGTTCAAAATAAGAAGGTAATTTTCTACCCTAGAGGGGAGTGTAAAAAGTTAGGATACACACTGGATGTGAAATGATGTATTTTTGTTTCTATAAAATATTCATTTTACCTAGCAATACTTACGTTTATTAGAGGCCGCCTGTATGTGCCTTCAAAAAAAATTACCTTCTTATTTAGAACAGACCACACCATAAAGTAAAGGAGCTTTCACAAAGTAATGTTGGCAGCACTATTGAGGGGAAAATAACATTACTCGTATTTTAATTTATTACATTTAATGAATAATTAGAATAGGTACCATCTTATATAATTTCATTTTTATTTCTAGTCACAGTTTGAGGAAATACATTGGAAAAACATATTGTGATTTCAAGGACTGAAGAATATCTTCATAAAACAACTCAAATTAAACTAATATTTTTATATTTTTGAAAGCCAAGAACAATGATTCTGTGTAGCTGATCTTTAATTTAAAAAATTTTTTTTATCCTATACTTATACATTGGAGTCAAAGATAAAATATTACTGAAGTAGCAAATCTTAAGTATCATTCTAGAATACAGGTGAATATATTCAATGTCAGTATTAAATTTCCTGCCTATTGGTTGAAAATTACATATTTTATCCTGTAAGCCTTAAAAATGGAACATAATAGGATATACTCGACGTACCATCTGGCCTATCTGGACCAAAACCATATGTCTTATCCTTGTCTTAATTCAACTAAGAATATCAAATTTCAAGAGTATCTGCAACCTGTTCCTAGTATCACAGAATTGTAAATATAATAAATATATGTATATATGCATATAAATTTTGACTAATAGCGCCAAAAGTTTCTTAGGGTCACAAGACAAAAAACAAACCTACCATCACCCGTGATTCTTGATATCAAATCAATTTTAATACATGAATTCTCATTGAAACTCAAAATAAAAAGTTTAATGGAGGAGGCAATTGTCCCCTTTACCCCCTCAGCTCTATGCCCTTGATTTGAAAACATCTCAAACTATTGCTAAGAGTGAAAAGCAATTAAAGATGAGAAAGCAGGGTTGCTGTTATTTTATTTGCTAAGCAATAATACTCATTAATGTTTCTTATTTGACAGTCAAACAGACTGTCAAGTGCTCTGCAACTCATGTACTGATTGCTGATAGGAACAAAAGAGGTTAAGTGATTGAGAAAATGTATTGAAGCTTATGGAAATTCGATCTGTTTATAATAATAATAATGTACATAATAAGCAGATTGTAAATCGTGGGTCTCAGGGAAGTTACAGAACCAGAAGAATTGCTGATATTAAGGGAGTTATATGTCTAGATAAAAAGATTCTGGGTTTATAATAAATTAATAAACAATTGTGTGTCATTCTATTTATGGAGAAATTTGAAATTCCAATAACTATCCGTTTGTTATAGATGAAGGTGAAAATTGGTTAGTGAAAGTTTTAACATTACTTCTCCTCTATGATGAATCTTTCAGGTGCATCATTGAGATAAAATTACCATACACCATCAATTTAATTGCAAATAATTTTAGCTTTGCCATTTGCCATCTCATTTTCTTCCCTTGGAAGTTCTAAAGATATCTGTTGGGGTGAATTATGATAACTCTGTGATAAAAATTAATGTTTTGACTGTTGGGCATAATAAAATGGTTTGTGCCTTTGGTGGAGGTATTTCATCCGAGAAACAATTTTGAATTATCTGAAAATGAGAAATTTTATTTGATAAAAATAAAATTTACAATGTTTTGAATACTATAAATAAATGTAATAATTAGATTAGAAACTAGTTTTTAAAAAATACGCTTTTATAATTTGAGAAAAAAAAATTCTCATTCCTGACAGGATTAGGACATAAGGTATTTTGAAAGAAAGTGCAAGTTGCTACCATGATACCAAGGTCATGGATTTAGCATGCGATGAAACTTACATTGAAAAAGCAAGCAATTGATAAGATGTGATAATTGACAATAATTTTTTACTCTCCCAAAAAACACTGCACTCGCTAGTGATGAGAATTTTTTTTTTTCATGGATCTGCTTCCACCACTCCAACTCTGTAAGTGGAAGTATAGTTCTTGGAAGTATTTCATTAGTTCTTTTAGTTCCACATTAACAGTTAAAGTCAATTTTCTGTTTTTAGCTATTAAAGTTAACTTTAGTTTGGAGGATAGTCTTCCAAGAATCTCATTAGAATATCAATCTCACTCTCTCATAAAAATCGGCTAAGTTGAAGTTAACTTTAAAAATTAAAATGGCAAGTAACTTTAACTGTTAACGCCAGCGATTACGTTAGTTATAATTGCACTTTGTAAAAAAATTACTACTATAAAACCTGGAAAACTTGCTTACAACATTTTAATTCTACTTTTTATGTCCCTACATGAAGTTGGTTTCATTTTTTTTTTTTTTTCAAAAATTTAATTATTAAAACAACGTAACTTGATAAACAAAAAATAATGTAAATATGTTTCCATATTTTTTATTTAATCCGGTGAAAAAAAAAAGAAAAAAAGAAGAAAGGTAAGGATGAATCAACGTGTTGATTTTTGCACTTTTAAAGGTAATTTGGCAATTTATTGAAAAAAAAAAAAAAAAAGCCGATAATTTATTGGGATACATCAGATGTCCTTGAATGAATGTTAGAATGGAAGGAAAGAAACAAATGAGTTAAGAAAGAAAGGAAGTGTTGATCCATACTGATTCACTGAACTAGAAGTAATCAAGCAAAACTGTACCGACTGTAAAATGAACTGAATGAAGGAATGAATGAATGAGAGGGAGAAAAAAAATGGAACATAGTTCCTTTTGCCAAATAAAATGACTCCAAGTCATTCTTTTAGAAGAGTGGTTCATTGGAAGTACTTCCAGATGGAATAACACATCACTAGCACTCGCACAACTACGCGAATTTAAACGGATGTTTACATTCGTATGATAAATCCATAATTTGTAGGTACACTTATACTTATTTTAAAATAACATGACAAAAATACGGGCAAAAGAAAAAACAACTGATAAAAGCGGATATGTGTATACGTGTGTGTGTGTGTGTGTGTGTGTGTGTGTGTGTGTGTGTGTCGCAACACGTGAAAGCAACGCTAAAGTTAGTCATCCCGTGTTCTTCAACAAATTCAGAGATTAGAATAAAAGCGTATAAAAAGAAGACCTTTTACTTGGTTGTTTAAGAATTACTTTATAAGATTGCTTTTAGTTCATGAAAAATTTCAAGAAGTTTAGTTATAAGATGTTCTCATTTACTTCGTCAGATCAAAATTTTGACATGAGATGTTCTTGCAAAAAAGGTAAAGTGGCACATAATAACCGGAAATCAAGAAAATTGTGGAAAATCTTAATAGGACATTAAGTAGGCGATCAGATTTTTGATCTTATTTTTGTATTGCTTACGTCAAAATAAAATCCTGTTGCAGTTACGGCATTAATTTTCATTTTCTGAATATTTTTGTTTAATGAATAGACTGTGTCATATTTCTAACCCACAGTTGTCATAGGTACTTCATCCATCAATTATCTCCTGACTCTCTAAGGGTTAACTTTGCGAAACATAGCCTTATGGTAGATCAATATTATGATGTTCACTTGGAAAGAAGACTAAAAAGGTCTAAGTTATTCATGAAATCTGCATCATTAGCCATTCAATGAGAGATTTGAGGTGAGTTTCGTTGGTAAAAGAAGAGGTTTGATACTTGCGGACCGTTGGCCCCCAGATCCCGATCATCCCCTCTACTCTGACATCAAATGTATCGTCCAGACATCGAAAAAAATGACCAAGTACCAGAAACCCAATACCTAACTGAGGAAAAACAACATCCGCCAAGGGTAGAATTATTATTCTAAAGGCACTTATCACGTTCTTTCAGATTTGATAGTGTAAGGGGACGAGATAGTTGTTTTTTTAAACGAGTAAAATATGTGATCTTGATCTAATTCTAGTGGTCCAATTCACTCACCGTCTTCGAAAAATAATCCCGAAATTATGGCCTTCGACGAAGAAAATCGAATTCAGGGTCGTACTTTTTTATGAGTTTGATATGCGCTGATCCTTTAGCAACCACAAGGAATAATTTCATTACCTTGCTTTTGGTTTAGGCAATTTTTCGTGTTTTTTTTTTTTTTTGTTTTTTTTCGAAATTTTTAAAATACTATGCCAGATTATAAGTAAAATGTTTCGTCAACGACAGTTTCACGTAGCCGTAAGAAAACTAGCCGAAGGCTGAAAGCCGGTTTCGTAAACTTCTGTTAAATTTTCGAAAATAAGGAATTTTTTTTTCTTTCCTGCCAACACTTCACAGAGTTTATTCGAAAATACAACCGCGACTAAATCGCCGTAAAACCAAATCGGGTTCGGTGTAAAAGTTTTACGTTTTTTCTCGATTTATGGCAAATAACTACTTTTGCGTGAAGTTCGAGAAAATTTTCCAAAAATTTATCCTCATCGTAGCAATAAACGAAGATATTGCTGTTGTCGTCTCTTCTGTGAGCGTCGCCTATCAATAAAGATAATGCTCGATGGGTTGCGCGGTTTTTTGTTGTTTTTTTTCTTTTTCACTTTTTTCACTTTTCTCTCTCTCTCTCTCTCTCTTTCCTCTCCGTAACTGCAACGATCTTCTTACATATCTTTATGCCCTAAAATATATTTTGAAAAATTTGTCAAGGGTCGAATTAATCGCGCATAAAGCACGCAGTTTATACAATGTGGGGTGAAATTCGAGATTGATATTTTGAAATGAAATGGTCGTAAAGAAAAACGAAAGGGGATGATGAGGAGTGGGCAGGAGGTTAGGTGAAGTGAAAGAGAAAAAAAAAGCTATTCGTCATTGTTACTAAGCATTCATATGTACACTTCTTTTAAGCCAGTTTGCTTGAAAACGGGGAATTAAAATTAACCGCACGAAAGGGTTGGGGGTGGGGATGATGAAAATTATCCGTTTCATGAGAAAATAAAACGACTGGTACCATTTTCCCATTTCGACCTAATTTTTTTCTCTTGTATATTTGTAGGTATGTATCGTCTAAAAGTTAGTTTTCACCGTATTGCGAAAACTGCCAAACAGCAGATATGGCTGAAATTTTTACGATATATATATATATATATATATATAGTTATTATATGAGAGCACGTCTGAAAGAAGTTTGGTGCTCATCGATTTGGTAGTTCTTAAAAAAACTGTAAAACAAAAAATTCCTAAAAAATGAGTTTTTAGCGATAAAAATTAATAGATCTGAATAACTATCGACAGTTTTTTGTAATTCCTTTACCTGAAACTATACAGGTTGAGGCACAGAAACAACAGTACAGTTCTTGATGTGATAAAGAATTCTCCTACCTAATTTTTCAAAAATATGAGCTTTGGCTCTTTCTTGGGTTTGGAAATATTTTATCCAATAAACAGTGAACCTTCCTTAGTCAGAAGCAAGAAGATAATTCTCCTCTCTAGACACTGGAAAGAAAGTGACTTGACATCCTTTACCCATTAATATGGTAGTAATAGTTGTATGCCATCCTTCATAACAGATCCTCTGAAGATGTTTGAAACACGATCATTCGAATCAGTAACCATTAGAATGGAGTGACTGAATAAATAAATAAATAAATAAATAAATAAAAATTCAACGGACACAATCCCCAACAAAAATGTCACAGGATTAGGATTGTCGTGTGATAACCAAATCTCAATATTACGAAAGTTTATGAAAAATTAATTTGTCCTATGTGTTTCATGAGTAAAATAAAAACAAAGAAAAATAAAATCCACAATGGCAAGTGAAAATACAAATTAAAGATGAAAGTGGATGCTCCTCAAAAAAAATAATAAGACTAAATAACCCAAGCAAATATTATAATGAAAATCAATTAATAAAACAAATATTTGCAATCAGAAATAAGTTACCTAGGTACCTAAAAGGATTACAAATTAATATGGGAAAACTGGGAGACGTAAAATATATTCTCAATCACACCACCTGAAATCGAAATTCAATTCAATAATACAAAAAATTAAAAATCAAATTTTTCAAGTGTATAATTTTATTTTCAAAAAAAATTTTTATCTTAATTCAATCGAAAATAAAATAATTTGAGTAAAATAAATCTTGAATTTATAAAATAAAATCAAATAAAAATCAAATAATTTGAGAGTAAAATTTTCAGTAAAATAAAATATGTAAAATTTCAACCAAGTCTTTTGTTTGTTTAGGCTAAATCACAATATGATATAAATTCAACCATGTTTGATGACAAAGTTGTACAATAATTCAAAGCTGGCAAGTTATGAGAAAATGGCGGTAGGAAATGGAAAACAGCGCCAACAAATATGATGTATATAGTTCAATAGAAATGTAGAGTTTAGTGCACTCAATAACAATAAAAATGTAAGGATGAAGATGAATGAAAGAACAAAATGAGCCATGCTGATGTCATGCAACAGTGCACTCACAGACATAAACGTTAGCAAAAATTTGTAGGCAACTTGCTGAAAATTGTACATTTGCATTGATTTTTTTTTGCAAAAAATATCCAAAAATTATAAGAAAACGATTTTGGACAAAAAATTTTGACATAACAAATAGTAAATGCGCAAAAATTATGAAAAGTTACAAATAAATTAAATACCTTGTGTAAGGCGAACTAACTTTTTGTACAAATTACAATTTTTGAATATGGTGACCATGGATTTTGACTAACAATTTTTTGAGGTTGATTTATAACAAGTCTCGATGTGATGAACCAGCTTTAACAAATTTTACTACGATGTTAGCTAACTATAAGATGCAAGAATACAACACTCCATTTGTTTGAGACAGCACTTCGATGAATTGATTGATTTTTTGACAATTTTGGGTCGATGAAGTAAACCAAAATGAGTGAATTTTTACGATGAAGAACCATTTGAAACAAAAAATTTTCAATTTACAACGTAGTTTTTTTATTCAAATTGCATTAGCTTGAAGTGATATTTCACCAAATTGATTTTGACAAATTAGTTCCAAACAAGCAGGGAGGTAACTAATGATTTTACAGATTTCCAGGCAACACAAGCAGGGCTCCTGACAAGTTCAGCAATCGACAACAATTTTGGAAGCTCAGTTACTAGGGCAGAAGTCCTTTTCAGCAATTGACAAAAAATTACCACGATGTCCTCAGAAAATAAACATTTTCAACTGATATTGGTGTGGTTTGAAAGTGTAATGGCAAAATAAGTTGAAACTTAGTTACTCAACTTGTAAAAATTACAAAAACTATTGCAAAAAGTAAAGATTTAAAGCATTGTTAATTGTGCCTGATAAAAATACTTAGTTTCCAAAAATTATTAATAAAATGTTTTATGTTTCAGAGTTTGAAAATCTGTATGGAGCGATGCTTACTATATAAAGGTTGAGTTTTATAAATTCGATTAAGATGTTCAAGATGAACAAAAAGAAAATATGTTGATGAAGTTACGTCTTTGAAATTTGTAATTGTAACAGAGAAATTATGTAAAGTACGAAGTATTAGAAAATATGTTAGATGTGAATATGAGCGAAGTTACACGAATGAGCAACAGTCAGTGTAGCCGCAAGTATAAATTTTTAAAACAGATTATATGATTAATGTCAAGTGTTTGGATGAGCGTGAGGGGAAGAAAATTGGTGATCCCAACAGAAACTAATGATGAAATATCGATGTATTGATATGATTGTCAGATATTGATAACTATCGATACAAGTATTATAGAAGTTGAAGATTTAGACTTGAAGAACAAGAAACAGAAATAAATGAGTGTACACGAAATTGCGTCTCGGAAGCATATAATTCAGTAAAAGATTTAAACAACATATAAGAATGTGTTTTAGGTGTGTGAGACAAACGTTCACGAACATAGCTGAACGAGTGGTGAATAGTGAATCAGTGTTACCAGATAAACAAGTGATATAGAATATATAAATAAACAGTATTGAGTGTTTGCAGGAGTGTGAGGTGAAGAGGATTGGTGGTCCCAACAAATATCAATTACAATCGATTTTATTTTGCAATTTTTTCAACTTACTGGAATTCGTAGATTTTTTTCTCTTGAATTATGGATGAAAATAGGAAACCTGGGTTTTCTAGTGAAGTATTGCTGCGCTAGAGTTTTTTTTCCTCAATTCCTTCATGAACTTTTTTCAAGTTTTCTTTCCATTTTTCTTTTTTTGATGATCCAGTGAGTGGTGATTGAGAAAGGGAAGGCATCCACATTCATTTGAAACAGATACCGACATCCTACTGTGATTCATCGTTTATTGTGCTAAAGCCACACACAACGAAAGTATAGCCAGAAAATTCGTAGCCAAAACTGATCGAATGTTTATCGAAATAGAATATCGTATTTTCTTATATAAATGCTGCTGGTGTCTACGCAACCACTTCCTTCTGTTTTTTTTTTTCTCATTGGAAACAAATAATACCCTACAAAAGTCGTAATTGAAACAAATGAAACGAAGTTCCGATGCGCAAAATGAGGACAGAGGGATAAAAATTGTGCAGACGTATGTTCTTACGTCGAAAGGAACATTTTCCTTAATTAATGTAGAAATTACGTCGACATTCTCTGTCGATATTGAATTTGGAATGAACATCAGAAAATTAGAATTTTTTATGAGTATGGTTTTGACGCGTACAGTCAAGGATTTTGTTATCAAACTTAAGGTTCCTACATATCCTGACTGTGGAAAGGCACGAGTAGGGTTTTTTTTCTCGAAAGTTTGGACTTTCAGTGGGTGTGAATTTGCATGTATGATAGCTAATTTATTTATAGGTCTGATGAAAGGGGAGATGAAAGAAGGATTTTATTTAAGGATCCGGCATTTTCAAAAACAAAAAATAGAAAAAAAATTGACACAAATGCAATTTTCAGTTTTCTGGAGGGCACATAAATTCTTTATCCCACGCCCAAATTTCTTCTCTGCGGCCCTTCTTATTAGTAATTACTTATGCATATTTGAAACCTGTATCAATGATATTAAAAAATCCTGCAGACGAATATTTCGTCGTAGCTGATCCAATAATAAGTAGTTAGTATTCCAGTTGAAATTTGAAATATAAGGCTGCATATTGTGTTCATTTTCTGTACTGTGTATCTTGGAGGTTAAACAACATAACTTCGAGGGTCAATTTTTGGGGTTGAAAAGACTTAAAAGTTTCTCTTCAAAAATTCTGAAAATATCGAAAGGTTTTAAATTATTTAATAAATTTTAAAACAAAAATTATTAATGATTTAAATTAACGATAAACATGAACCATTTACTTGATTTTAAAAATAATTTATACTATAAAATATGAAAATATTTTATGTTTTCTGGATAAACATTCAAACTTAAACAGTCAAATGAGAGAAATTGCATTTTTCCATACTAGAAGTTCTATAAGAAGATATGTTGCTTCTATAGGACTGATAAAACAAAAGTTTTAGTAAGAGTGAAATACTTAAAGCCAACAGTTGATTAGAGAAGACCTTTCTTGAGCTATTTCAAAACAAAAAACGGATTAAAGGTGGAAAATTCATTTATCAAATCAACATCCAAATGGGGAATTTGACAGATGAGGTGAGAAAGCTCTCTAGCGAAGTAAGTGAGGCGGTTAAATTCAAGTTGATTTAGTGGCTAGATCAGTTCTCAGAAAACAGACATAAGAGTATTTGTAGATATTTTCTGGAATGCGTTCTTTTGAATTTACGAGGATAAGTCCAAAAGGTGGTCATTTGAATTTGCTAGTGTTCGCCATCTTAGAGCTTTGGCTGAATTTTTTATATGACTGTTTTTCGGTGTTTTCAAAGAGCAGAAGAAAACTCGAAAAACAGTGGGAGTTTCAAAAGATTACCAGTAAGTCTGGAATAGGCCGATTTAAGGGGTGGGAGCTAAGCCCTCTAGAACAGGCATTCTACCCCCCCCCCCCGAAATTTTACCGAAAAAAAACTGTAGGATATCCATTGAAATTCTGAAAAATATTTTACTGATAGATAGAAGAAAAAGAAGGTGTTAGTGATAAATAAAACTTGACCAAGGCCTTGACCCCCTCCTCCCCAAAAAAAATTATGACCAAAATCCGTCTATGAGCTCTGGTATCTTTCTATTAATATGCACTGACACTGACTTTAGATAATGCAGGGTTCTTTTTTGAGGTGAACCATTGTAATTCATAAATGTAATAGTTTACCATAAAAAAATTTTTTGAAAATTTATTTTAAAAATGCCCTAAAAAATAAGGTAGTTGAAGAGTTTCAACCATTTAAAAGCGGAGTGATCTTACAGAAATTTGGTATAAGGAAAGTGATGGTTAGCATCTGTATAGATTAAAAATTCCTGACATAATTGAAAGTTAAGGGTTTCTATAATCAGAGCCGTAGAGAGGAAATTTGAGCCGGAGAAAAAGATGTATGGGTTCTCTAGATATTTAAAATTGCATCCGTGTGCAGATACTGGAGAAGCCAATTTTGCAAACGGTGCGAACCGAAAAAAATTTTTTAAATGTTGTTTAGTAGTTTTTTTTGGAAAATGTACTGTTTTTCTTTGCTTTTTCTTTAAATTCCGGGCCGCTAAAAATCCCGGGCCTGGGAAGAAAAATAAACATATACTCCACAGTTCAGTCCACCGACCTCAAATATTTTCAACCAGTTTTGGCTCCATGTTGCAGTTTGTGACGTCTGATTTTTTTAGTCTGCAACAATTTTTGGTGTCTGATTTGTCGTGTTAAAGGCATACGAGTTCACTACCAATCTTTAAGCATGTAGTACAGGATCAATCAAACTGGGTAATTATATAACAAGATTTTCATAGAATATACCTACTTAAAAAGTAAACAAGGTGAACGTGTATTTATATCAAGCTTATACCTATGGAAAGATCATTATTCAAACCAGGGATTGAAAAACTCACCAGTTTTTTGATTCGAATCATGGATCACGAATATGGACTTGAAATTTGATTCGAATCGGGATTCACGGATCTCTGCTTGAAACTGATTCGAATCAAATTAATTCGAATTACGTTATGGATCATTTTTGAAACATAATAAAACGTATTGTACATATGGAATAAGGTATCTTAGTATCTATGTCAGTAACTCAGTATTATGTTTGTACGACTGTATGATAAATTTTTGTAGGCAAAACTACAAATTGATTTGAATCACGCATCACGAATAGACTATTAAAAATTAAAATTGATTCGAATCACGGACCATGAATCCCGAGTATGAAAAGGACTCGAGTCATGGATACGGACAGTAGTGGGCAGAATCCGAACTATTCGGATCACTGATCCTGGATATCAGATCACAGATCCTTTTTATGATCCATGATCCGAAACTCGAATCATTTTTATTTGTTGGATCCGTGATCTGTAAACCATAATTCAAATCACTTCATGAGAAAAGATCTGAAGTATCTGTTTGAATCCATTTCTCAGGATCCGTTTTTTTCAGATTTTTCAAAAAATACAAAAAGACATGGAGTAACTATAAGGAATGTACTTGAAAATTATTCAATTATTTTTTCAAAATTAATGAAACAAGTTTTGTTTTCAAATCATCTACAGGATCCGTACAATAATCTGAATGGATCCTTTTTTTGTCACACAAGATCCGTGAATTGGATATTAATCATTCTCTGGAGACTGATTTGTGATCCAGACTTGAATCACTTCTTTAAAAATTAAGCGTGATCCGAGTCATTGTTTTTGTAATCTTGCCCACTCCTGATACAGATTGTTTATTTTTCATCTAGATTGTGATCCGAATCATACCCATTCCTGAACCAAACATATTTATTAAGTAGGTTTTCTTTAGAAAATCTACTTATTACATTTGATGCGGTATTAGTTCCCCAAGGGTTGGCAGTGGGTACGTTTTTTGTTTCATAATCTCAGGAAAATTTTGGTACCAATTGTCGTGGGTAGAAGCTTATAGTTAAGTGGTTTAAGGTCCAATGGACCATATAAAGTTGGTTGGAGTCACACACCTGCATCGCATGCCTCATAACTCACAACTGCCTTGCCTCAACACCAATATCCCCACATAGCTCTGTTAGGAGTGTAGTGGTCGATCCAGCGCACAGGCTATGCGCTGTACCTGTGGGCGGAGCTACGACATCAATAACTCAAATTCATAATATGTGTGTATGTATATATACATATATAATACACACAAGCCCCGAAGCGCGACTTCGCAGCACTTTGACTTGGATTGGCCTGGTAACACTGATTAATTAATTATTAAGATGGAAACAACGAAACATTTGTAGTTGAAGCAGGCGCCTTGAATTTTGTCTGAAAAATTTTCGTTGAATATTATCTTAGAAAATCGGGTTGTTCGTTTATTATGATGTACATATGTGTATGTGTGTATGTGTATAGTATACACATTTCTTGTTTCCACGGTCGCAGTTTTCATCAGATAATCACGACATTTGGTGCGAACATTTGTACTAAGCCAAAGACCAGACCTATTGATTTTGGTGCGAATCAGTTGAACGGTTCTTCCATTACCACCATTTTTGTTTTTGTTTTGAGTATAAAATGCTCAATTTGCATTAATAGCCACGAAATTCGAAACAAATATTTATAATAATTTAGTAAGCTACCAATTTTAGCGTGAATCGACCAGGGTACTTCCACCATCATTTGTGTTTTTATTTTGGCTATAAAATGCTCAATTTTGCACCAATATAGTTACGAAATTCGGAGTAAATATCTATTTTGATGCCTTGTAGTATGCTTCCAATAGCGGCGTGGATCGGCTGAGCGGTACTTCCTGTACCGCTATTTTTCTTTTTAAATTGGTCATAAAATGCGGAATTTTGGAACCATGTATACGAAATTTGAAATAAATATTCATTATAGTTTATTATAGCATGCTACCAATTTTGGTGCGGATCTACCTGACGGTACTTCCGATAAAAATATTTTTCCCTCTTTTTTCTAATTTGCATGAATTTTTCTTTTTATCTAAATCAACCATATGCTCATATATTTTCGGTTTTTTTTTTTTTTGTTTTTTTTTTTGTTAAATTATATGATGATTACTATACTTTATCATTTCAATTAATTTTTAATTTTTTCAAGAAATAATGCTTTTAAATTTCACATTAGGCTATATAATATTTTTTCATCAGCTAATACGTTTCATACAATCATAACATACCATTAACGCATTAAACGCATAATATAAACTTACAGGCTATTAATGTGACCGTCAAAATTCGTAATTCTTTCTCTGGAAAACATACCTTTTTTAGCGAAGCTTGCTGCGTTGAAGCATTTTTCCTTCCAGTGGGTCGTACTTTCGACTCTGGTTGCGAGGCGACGCGAGAGAAGGCGAGCACGAGAGTGTACCGAAGGTATTCGTCTCACCTCGTGTAACATCGCCTCGCCTCGTGAGTGCTCCACAGGAAGTCGATATTTCGTAGGCCACGAGGCGATACGAGAACCAGACACGAGAGGTCGAGTGTGCCTACTGCCCAGCTCTACTATTAGTGCACTCTCGAATACTGTCGAGGTTTGTTTGGCGTGTTTTCGAAGATAGATACCTTATTTGTAGTTTTGTTTGCTTTGTTTTATTTCTTCTTCTTTGAATTTTGATTAAAAAAACGAAATTATGTACTAAAAATAAATATAACCATCGTTACGAGACACGATAATAATGGCCGAATGGCATAATGATTTAATGTTATCGTTTTTGGAAATGTATCAAAGGGAGCCAGTACTGTGGGACCGTACGCATGCCTACCACAAGGACAAGAAAAGAGTGAACGATGCCTGGTCGCGCATTAGTGAAAGTATGGGGTGTACTGTTTCGGAGTTGAAAAAGAAGAAAGATTCTCTTATGGCCACATTTAGGGGTCATTTACGTAAGAAGAAAGCGGCAATGCGATCAGGAGCTGGTATCGACGATGCGTACAAACCGGTATGGTTCGCTTACGAATTTATGGAAACCTTTCTTGCGCCAGTTTACGACTACAATCCAACCATACACTCGTCACAAAGCCAAATGTTGGTTAGTAAATAAATGTGAATAATTAGACCGCGTACCCCTGCAGTTTTTTCACAAAAGAAAATTTAATATTTAATGGGGCTGTAGGCTACAATGGCCTAAGTAAGAAAAATGAAAATATATCAACCGAGTAAGAGCTTTAATAAATTACTGGGCAACCTGTTGCTCAAAATCGAGCAATTTTTTTTGCAATCCGATTAGCCTAATTTATAATACGTGTCATAATACTGTCATTGGTTGAAATAGAATAAATAGTTACAAAAGGTCTTACGTCTGAAGTATGATTGGGTGGACTTTTCAATAAATGATAAAAATGTTTCGCCCAGGGCGGCCGCAGGATTTTCTCAAAAGGGGGGGTTTGTTTTTTGCTACTTAAGTGTAAATTCAAATGTTTATTTTCTTTTACGAGCTCCCTGAAAGTCACACCTTGGTATTTTTTTTAAAGATTTCCTTCTTGCATATAGACCGCCTCCGGGTAAGACAAAATATTCAAAAAAATTTGAAAATGAAAATTGAACATGTTAGTTTGAAGTTAAAAGTTTTATACATTTTTTAAAATAGTAAAAAGCGATGTTTTTATAAAAATAAATGCAATGATGGTTGAATTGCAGCGGTAGACCCGCTATGGTTGCATTATTCATAATTAAAAATAATACGTCAGATTACTTGGTACTAATTTTGCTTCTTTTTTGGGGGGTTATGGAGGGGTTGAACCCCCAAAAAGCCTCCCGTGCGGCCTGCCCTGGCTTCACCCATCCCAACACTGTGCGTTTACAATGATAGGCTATAATGTCTGACTATTAACAGTTTTTTCAATTTTCCGTGGTAATTCAGCGACATAAAATGTAAGAATTTCTGAACAAAAATAATTAGCATAAAATTTCATATGTAAGAGTTTCGTTATATTTTCATAACAATCATAGAGGTTGAGCAACAATACGAACGTACTGTAAGTATATGTTTTTCAAAATTAAAATAATCTTAATTATTATCATATTTTGAAGATGAAGATGAATGTAAAATTTTTTTCATGATATTTCTGGTGGTGATGGGTACACATTTATGCATGCATAGATTTATAATATGATGAACAAAGCAACAAACTACACATTGATGAGAAATACCAGTATGCTAATATTTTTGACCATCTTTATATGTTTTATTTTCATTCTCAACTTCTTAATAAGAAAATATTGTAGAGTATTCTGATTTTGAAAAAAATATCTTTCTTTACCACCATGACTGTACGTAAGTCCTTTTTTTTAGTACCTAATAAAAAATTTCTTTGTAAAAACTATTTGTTTAAAATTATATTTACATCAACGTTACACTAACTACTTTTATTACGGATCACTATATAATGAGGGAAATTTGAAAAAAAAACTAAAAGTAGTCACATGTAGCCCCACCAGGGGGAACATAAGAGCTTTTTATGATATATAACTGAAAAGCGAGCCTCCAACCTTTCCTTAAAATTTTTCTCTCCTCTTTCTCCTCTACCTAAATAAAACGTTGCAGTTAAGTCACTGAAAATAAAAAACATTGTTCTTTATTAAGAAATAAGTTTCTCGAACTTGAATATTTAATCTGTAATCACTTTTATTTTTATTTTTTTGCCCTTGTTTCCTCTCCACTGACAGTTTTCGTTGTTTTTTTAAGTAGGTTTCTTTAGAAAATCTACTTATTACGCTTGGTGCGATCTCAGCCCCCAAGGTTGAGAGTGGGTACGTTTTTCGTTTCATGATCTCAGGAAAATTTTGGAACCAATAACTCAAATTTATATATAATTATATATATATATAAAGGTCATTTCTTGTTCCCACCGTACAGATCGCAATTTTTATCGGATAATCACGAAATTTGGTACGAACATTTGTACTAAGCCAGGGGTACCTTCATTTTTGTTTTTATTTTGACTATAAAATGCTTAATTTTGTATCAATAGCCACGAAATTCGGAACAAATATTTATCATAATTTATTGTATTACACAACCAATTTTGGCGCGGATCGCCCGGACGGTACTTCCCGTACCACTATTTTTTTTATATTGGTCACAAAATGCGCAATTTCAGAACAATATGTACGAAATTTGAAACAAATATTTCTTATATTTTATTGTAGCATACTGCTATTTTTACATTTATATTGGTAATAAAATGCAGAATTTTGGAACAATATGTACGAAATTTGAAACAAATATTTATTCTGATTTATTGTAGTAAAATGCTAATTTTGGTGCGTATTGACCGGATGGTACTTCCTGTATAGATATTTCTTCTTATTTTTAGTCTGGCTATAAAATGCTTAATTTTAAACAAATATTTATTATAACTGATTGTAACATTCTACCAGTTTTTGTAGATCGACAGGATGGTATTTTCTTCAAGTCAATTTTTGTTTTTAATGATTTGAAACTGTGTACAGGGTTAGAGGTGGGTACGTTCTTCGTTTCATGACCACAGAAAAATATTAAAGAATTTAAATATTAGAATAAAAATTGGGTGAAGACAGGAGGAAAAAAAAAAAATTATATAAAATTTATTTAAATTTTAATTTAATAGTTTTTTAAAATTAATATATTTTTATTTTAAAATTAATTAAAGTTTAAAAATTTAAATTTTTTTTTTTTAATATATTTATTATATAAAATGTAAATTTAATTTAATTAAATATTAATTAAAAATTTTCAATATTTAATATTTCATTTGATTGAAATTAAGATTTAAATTTAAGTATATTTAAATATTGTGCCAGCAATAGCGGTTATACAATGATATATAATTAAATTTGTTTAAATTAGTTTTATTAAAGATTTAAATATATATATATATATATATGTAAGCTCTTTAGAAAATAATGAAGAATCATGTAGACACATCTTTCATCTTTCCATACTTAAAATCCATCAATAGATGAATATAATACAAATCTAATATATATATGAGAGATCTCTGCAACTCACTATATCAGCGAGTGCGAAACACAGACAGAAACTGTGGTTATTTTAAGAATGTGAATACATATTCTTACATATATATATATATATATGTGTGTGTGTGTTTATGTATTTGTGTGTATATATTTTATTTTGATTCGTTCCAATTTTGGTGCGTATTGACCTTACGGTACTTCCATAAAACTTTTTTCCCTTTTTTTTAAATTTTCATGAACTTTTCTTTTTACAAAAATTAACCTCATGCTTGTGTTTTCTTTTTTTTTTATTTCATAACTTGATTATATTTCATTGGTTTTATTTTAAATTATATGATGATGTGCCATACTTTATCATCTTAAATTATTTTTCATTTTTTTCTAGATAAAATGCTTTTAAATTTCACATTAATGTCTAATATTTTGTCAGCAGCTAACATATTTCATACAATCATAACATACCATTAATGCATATAAACTTACAGCTACAATTAATATGACCATCAAAATTCGTAATTCCTCCTCTCGAAAACCTACTTTTTGTAGCGAGGCTTGCTCCGCTAGAGTTTTTTTCCATATTTCCACTATACACTCGTTTTTGTTTTTATTTTTTTATCAATTAGATTTTCCCCTATAATATTTATGAACTTGAGCTTGATGTCTGAAATTGATGATAATGAAAATTGCCCTCTACAATCATCGGGCTCGTAACCAGAACTAAATTCCAGGATGAGCAAACATCAGATTAGGGAAAGCAAGATTTTTTTTTCACAGATATATCATATTACGATGTGACCGTAGAGGGAAAATTTGGCCCGTGGAGAAAAAAGTTTGAGTCTTTCAACAAATTTAAAATCACGTCTGTGTTCAATACAGTGCCTAGAATTTATTTGTCGGAGAAATTTACTAATATCCGCGAGCGAAAAATTTTATTTTTGGGTGTTTCAGTAGAAAATCTACTTAATTTTCTATTCTTTTCGCTAAATGCTGGGCACCTAAAAGTACGGACCCTGAAGAATCTCCCCTTCCCTCTTTCGTCAAGCCTGCATATTATCTAGATATATTATGTCCTATTATATTATGTAATTTAATACTATGTGTAATGACAACCACATTTTCATTTCACTTTGATACGATCCTAAATACCGAATAAGATTTATGAAAATATATTAAATCAAACAATCAATGTTGCCAGTTGTCACGAAAAAATTTCCATATCGAATAGTCACAAAAGTGAGAATATGGAGCCTGGAGGCCGAAATATATCTAATTTTAGATTTTTTTTGCTAGAGGGTGCAAGAGCCGTTGTTTGGGGGCATTGCCCCCTGGCCCCCTTCGGTTGTGAGTCTGACAAAAAACTTTTTCTTTGTTCTAGCTTGATTCCGATGAAAATCCGGATGACCGCTCTGCGTCACAAACACTACCATCCACGGGCGATTTTCAGAATACATCATCGTCATCAGCAGTGGTACAGCCCACTAACTGTCATTGCAACAACCCACTCGAACTGCAGGAGACCAGGAGGCTGATGAAGCAGGCATTTACAATGTTCAATAACGTTGTTGCCGAAAAAGCTAATGCGAAAGAGGAAGACGAATGTGATTTATTTGGGAAAATGGTCGCAAAGAAGCTACAAAAAGTTCCAGAAAATGAAAGGGATATGATCATGTACGAAATTGATGGGATCTTTATCAGAAGAAATTGCCATAATCTCTCCACCTCTGTCCTCTCAACAACCAACATCCAAAATCGTTCGCCTTCTATCTTCTCAGACGAGAACATTTGAAATCGACCTCCATAAATGTACCTACTTAACTTTAAGGTGTTTTTTGGTTGTTTAAAATCTACTCAATTAAGAAATGTTTAAGAATTAAATTTGTGGCAAATTATAAGCCAGAAAAATGTTTTGTCTGAAAATGTTTTATATATGTTCCTTAGTTTTCGAGATTTTCTTGAAAAACCAATTTTAAGAAGGTTCAAACCGCCATAAAAAATTAGTTCAAGGGATGGGAATTGAGATTTTTAATAAGACGTTTAGGAAACCACTCCCAACAATGTTTGGGAAAAAGATCTTTGCTTTAGTAAAATTCTTTTATTTGCTTAGATTACTTGTAAAAGCGACTATGTTTCGACTAGGTACCTATCTATGTAATAAAAAATCTATTCTCATATTTTTCGGTTTAACATACAATTCCATCTTCCAGTTATAGATATAATATGCAGTACAGCTCTCTACAATTCACCAGCGTAAAGTTATAGTACGTATAATTTTTTTTTATTTCGGGAGGGGGTTTAATAAAATTATTTTAGGCAGCCTAAATGCAGATTTGTATGGAGATGTTCAAAGGCGAAGGGGCATTTTGACCACAAAAACCCTGTCATTCCCACGCCGCTGATACAAAACCTACTCAGAACCCAGTAAATATTTTTTCAGATTGTAAATTATTTAAAATTATAAATAAGTACATTTTAGAGTTGGGTGATTTATGCGTGAAATTTTCCGACGCTCAAGTTCTCCTTCGTATTTGTTTTTAATGTTATTAATTATTGAAAGACATTTTCTTTTCCTCTTTTCAACTATCGAAATATGGCTCTTGAAACATTAATGGATTCAAAAGTTTTTCTGCTTTTGTGTTTCGCAGTCTCAAATCGACACGAATAATACGGTTATTTTTCATCGGTATAGTATTTCATTCATTTCTATACATAAGTTATAGTGGGTAGGTTATATAACTCAAGGTATTTTTTTTTTTGCGAATACATTTGCTATAATGGTCTAGTGACGTAAACCCGAGACCTTTATATCAATTAAGTATTTTTCGTCATTAGTCATATGGCAGCAGAGCGGGTTAACGTGTTGAACAAAGTTAATGATTCACAGAAACGTAGCCTTTTGCCTATACATTTGTAAATGGCTGAAATAAATCGACTACTGTCTAGTCTCGAAAAGAAGAAATTTGCTCGAATTAAATTTAAAAGAATAAGATTTTAATTCGACTAGCAGGCCTCAGTATCCAATCCGGAGCACATTTTTTTATTTACAGAATTCTTTTATAAAGCAAAATAATTGGCCCACCCATGAAAAACTCAAAGACCATAAATCTTTTTAGTAGATACTGTTTCTTTTTACGAATGGAATTTTAATTTTAATTCTTAACTCTAATTATTTGAAACTGAAAAATATTCTGATATTTATTTTTGATTCCTTTGATTCTCAATATTTTACTTTCATCTTTTAACTTCGCTGTATTAGTTCAATGAGCGTTCCAGATATATTACATTCAAATTAGAAAATATATATTCTATAGAAATTTAATTTGAAAACGTTAAAAAGACATTCACAGTATTGAGTTGTAGTATTTGTTTCGACTTATTCTACATTACCTAGTTGATGCAACTCGTTTCGAAAGTTGCAAATAAATTAAATTTTTTTCTTATTTTATTTCGTTATTCCTGTAAAAATATACTAAAATACCTCCGAGGTACATAGTGAATTTATTCATTTAGAAAGATCTTAGTTAAATGAAAAAATTTACAAAAACGTTTTCTTAAATGGTTATTGGCGAGGGTCTTGTCAAAAATATTAACCTAATATTGTCTGAAACAGCATAAACGAATGGAATTTTTAAAATTGGTGTCAAGTTCAATCGCAATTAAATTCCTCAACAATTCGAAATCATAATAAGTTACAGCTAATGGCGAATCCAGGATTTTCTGAAGGGGGAGCCAAATCCTAGTTTCAATTTCTTTTTTTTCTCTCTCTGTAGTCTGTTTTGATATTTATTTTTCGATCCATGCACCATAATGTAAATGTATTGTAGACCCTACTTATATTGGTGCCACCCCTTCCCCAAACTTTCACTATGTTTCCACAAAAAAAAATTTTAAAAACTGCAAATAGAAGACATGTAACTGAATTAAAAAAAAAAAAATTAATCAAAAATTTCAAAATAAATATATGTATTGAAGAAAGATACATTAAAAAAGAACCCATTAATAAAATTCAATAATGGAAGCCAATGTCAAAATTCAAATTATGGAATATCAATAGGTATTAAGATCCAATATCATACATTTTCTGTCCATTCGGTTTATCATTAATTTCAAATTTGATGATAAAAACAGATTGCAGACCTAAAAAAATGAGTGAGTTGGTATGTTAACAATACTTGAGATAATATATCTTCATGTGCTTCAGGCATTACCAGTGAGAAACTATGAATTCTCTTGAAAATATTGTGGGTGCACATAACTTTGCTCACTTGTTCAAGACATAATAAAGGAATTCAATATTTTAATTTTCCTACAGAGAATCTGTAACGATATATTTCTACTCGATAACTCAAATAATATTCATATATTGTCAAACTAATAAACTGTCATCCACCCTGTGTAACACATTCCATTAAATTGTGTGGACATAACTTAGGCACCACACAGGAATGCAATTGCGCTATACTCTATCACTCTCTCACTCAAGCACACATTCCTTTCAGGCGCCATGTTTGCCTATAACCTCCAAAAGCTTGTCAGATTTGCTAACATATCATCACTTTCTGGATGTATCTTCCAGAATTATTTGAAAGAACTACTTTGTACAAACTGAATAGGATTAGAGCAGGATTATCCATGATCTCATTGGTCAAATATAACATCATTTGATAATAGAAATCTCACACCACCTTCATTTCATATTACATATTCATCCGCTACCAAATTCACAGTTAACTTAATTAATCCAATTTTAGTTGTAAATCACTTCTATTGTAACCAGCAAATGGTAAGAGATTCAGTTATCTGAGTCTGCAATGTCAAACTAGAAATTATAATTTGTAATGTGCAAAAGTTACTTTGAAGTCATTAAAGTGTACTGTAATTTTGTCAATGCCACAATTTCCAAAAGTATGAAGAGTAACTCATTGCTATGATGAGGATAGCAATGCATACACATTTTCATCAACAGCGGAGTATTATGAAACAGAAATGAATCTTTAATGAATGACATAATAAATTTTTACCAAACAGATTTAAATTGGTCAAGACTGAAATTACATCGAGATATATATTCTTAGATTATTTTGAACAACAAAAGGGTTGAAACTCTGCTTTGCTACAAGAAGTTCTGGATTTTTTTGTATCAGAAAAAAATATGTGGGACATTAAATCTGAATTAAGAAAGCTCTGTGTTTTAATATTAAGCATCCACAGAAATAATTATGTAGATGGATTATTAAATGAGCTGGATAATTTGATGGATGTGTGGATTTGTAAAAATAAATATCGCCTTTCAACCTTTGCATTGAAGCCGTAGTTAGAGCAGGAATTATAATAATATTGGTTTGAAATGTCGTATTTTACTGTTCCCAGCTATTTTCATATTTTTGTTGTTGATTGAATACAGTAAATATTGACTGATTAATGACTTTTTTATTCAGTTGAGCTGAACCTTTAATATTCTCGCTATATTCCAAAAAAATCTGGGCTGACATTACTGAGATAGCGAGATATTCTAGTTTATATAAAAAATAGGGAACCAAGGATTAAGAAATGGGAACCAAATTTTTTGGAAATAGAAACCATATTTTTTAGCGCTGGATACTTTGACTATATAGAACTGGACCAATAAAGAAAGATGATTTCTAGTTAGACATATCAGCACTAAATGGGCAATTAGAGTATACCTTTTGACATAATATTTTTCTTTGTGTTAATGTACTCTATCTTTGTGAATTTAAGGGATCTCTTTATCAGATGTATTCTAAACTGGTGAACTCAAGCAAAACATCAAAAATTTGTAAAAGGAATGCTAGGGTTGCCTACTTTTTTGTCGACTTTTACTAGTCCAGTACTATATAGTCAAAGGCTGGAAACTGAAAAATGGAAACACTAAAATCATGAAATGAAGACTGAATCCGATACAATTAACCAGTTAGTTTCAAGACCAATAATGGAAATGTAATGGAAACAGAATGATGAATTGTTTCTGTTTCCATTTTCACCTGATTAATTTTTGATTTGGGAGAAAAAATACCGATAATTTTTGAGAAATTTTACAAAAACAATGATACATAGATACTTGTACATGATTTGAAAAATTTTAAGTTAAGAAAAATTTATTTTCAAATTGAAACAGAAATGGAAACTAAATGAAGAATTTTGGTAAAATCTGGAAAAGTAATAAAAATTGAAACTAAAGTGATGGAAACAGAAACAAAAAATAACTAACATTATGGTTAAATTTCAGAAACTCGACTGAAGGAAACAAAATGAAAAAACGTAGCGTTCTCAATCCCTGTAGGGAACCTTCCTCCAATGATACTTATTTTATATAATATGTGATTAAAAAGGCAGTGTTTACAATGGCATTTTGCAAAAGAAAAGTAGCTTGTATCATTGATTGATGTAACTCGATGTAAATGAATGGGTCTCCATGTAAAAATGTGAAGTATCTTTTTAAATGGAAGTACATTCACTTTTTATCGAGGAAGAGATTAAATATTTTGAATGAAACGTTAAATATGTCACAATGAGGCGGCTGATATTTTGATCAGTTTTTCATAATTTTTGTGAAAGACTCATCATTATGATAGAATTTTAATGTTTCCTTGCTTTCTGAACATTAATTAAGTATATAAAATATATTCCTTAACAATGTTCAAAAGTGAGTTTACATGACTTGGAAATTGCTTATTTGCTACGCTTATTTCACAAACTTCCCTCCCATAAAAACGATCACTTTTGAACTTTGGTGTGCAATATACTATTGATATCTGGCCGTCACATTCTTATCACTATGCTCAATCCATACTCCATATACCGGGTGACCCAAAAGTCACGCAACCCAAACTTTCAAATGTAAAAATTTTGAAAAAAGAGATACAACGCTGAATCTTGACACAGTTGCAGAAGTCGGTTACTCAATTATTCATGTAAAGTTTCAGCTCTGTATTTGTAATAATCTAACTTTGAGGAATTTTTGATTTTTAATTATAATTTTTCCATGTTAGAAAAATAAATTTTGAAAAATTTTTAATAGTAAAAGTTCTCAAAAAATTCTGAAAATTGGTATAATAATAGAGAATGATTACCTGATTAAACGGGTAAAGTTTCACTTCAGTACCTTCATCCTTGTTTTTTTAAGAACTTCTTTAATGGTCTATACCATGCTTTAAAAACAAATAAAAAAAATTTTTAAATTTCAAAAATTTTATTACACCTCTTCATTGATCCGCACTTTGGTGCAGTACTTCACTTTCCAGCAGAATTTTGTCATACCAGTTTCCTAAAATTTGTTTGGGTATGCAACTTTTCATACGTCAATGTTCTCTTGTCAATAATACCTGCAATGAGCAGTTATGCAACTTTTTATTCAGTGCGTACAAAAAGTTGCATAATCACATAATTAAGTAATTGTTTCTCTATCATTGTCCCATGTTTCAAAATTTTTTGAAAATTTTTGCAGTTTAAAATTTTTTGATTCGTTTTTTATGTGTACAGATCACTAGGAGAATTCTTTAAAAAAAAATTGAAATAAGAAAGTGAAACTTTACCTGTTTAATCTGGTAACCATCCTCTATTATTGTGGCGAGTTTCAGAATTTTTGGAAAACTTTGGCCACTTAAAATTTTTCAAAATTTGTTTTGCTACAAATATGAAAATTGAAATTAAAAATCAAAAATTACTCAAAATTATACTACTATAGATACATAGCTGAAATTTTGCATAAATAATTGAGTAACCTACTCCTACAAGAGTGCAAAATTTCAGCCCTCTATCTCTTTCAAATTTTTACATTTGAATGTTTGGGTTGCACGACTTTTGGGTCACTCTGTAGTTAAACATATATAGTCAATGTTTACTCTACATTTCTACAAAATGAGGCTTCATTGCGTTTTACTATGCGTGCGTGGATAGTTTTCCTTTTCCTCAATTGTGGTCACATCTATATATGTGATTCTGACGTCACGCAATACTTATTGTTAGCGTGAACGGAGTTTAGAACTATAAAAACCGTTGAATATCTCCATATCTCCTCAGGGCTGGGTATCGATCATGAACTGAATTGATATTAATAGATGATAATTGATATCTAAGAGTTGATAGTATGTACATTTTAAATGTAGTATCAACCGCTACCAACTTTCAATTCATACCAATTCAGTTCATGATCGATACCCTGCTGTGATCCTTTTATACCAACGAGGGAATTTTATTACCTTCATAAGCTTGATTCAGTTATTTCCAATGTTCAGATATTCGTCAATTTTCTTGAAGTTGTATCTATATTGAATATAGTTCGAACACCATATAAAATTCATTAATTTTGACTTCAGTTCGAATAGCTTAGCGGACTGCAGCTGTGAATCTTAAGTGAAAAAAAAATTTAGCAATAAAAAATTACTTTGAAAATTCATCGTTACTCTAAAAATAAATTTAACTCATTTCGACATAAACGCCTCCATTCTACATATTCCTCAGTTTTGTTTCAGTGGTCGATAAAATTCGTTTAATCAACTGACGCGATTTTAAGGCCAGAAAACATACAACGCGCGAAAACTTTAAAGGCTTTTACTTTTCGACGCAACTATCCAAAAAATCTTTTCGACATTTTCCAAAATGGTGCCTTGTCAATAATGGAAAAGCGATGGCACCCCTTGAAAAGGAAGAGAAAAAAGAAACAAAAAAAGAAGTTTATGCATCTTTGCCTTTATCAAAGATGACATCACTTGATACTATTTATTATTATAAGGGGAGCGAAATGTCGTTTCCATTTGCCATCGCCTCAGCACCTACCCATTATGGCTCGTATTTCCAATTGACCGACAGCTCTATAACTGATTAAAAAGGCAAATATATATCTTCTTCATTTTGCTGGAGGGTTCGTTGTGCATGTTGTATGATATTCGTATACTCGATTTAATTTAGCTGTTGTTTTTCTTGGTTGATATTTTGTTAAATTTAGGTTTGAATTAAACCCAGTGTGTACGTTTCCGTCCAATCATTTTTTTAAATGTGGAACAACCATAAATTTATGTTAATAGAGAACCAGATGAATTTGTGCAATAATATAAAGCAGAAAGAACGTACTTATGGTATGTAGCAACTTGCTAAGATTGTCTCAAGTGATGTGAATTTAGCTAAGTATATAATGTAGACCTAAGTCGTTGTTTTCGAATGGAGCTTGTAATAATTTAATTACAACACAGCCTACAATGTATGTTGATGATTTTACATTGAATGACTGGATGCACTAAATAAACCATAAGATTGAAATTTAGTGTCATAAACTCCATCGAAAACACATCCAAATTATATTCTAAACCCATTTGGCATAAAATGTTTTTCTCTACCGTCTCTTCTGTGACCATTGTCAAAATATCACCACCACTGTTGTGGAGTAATTAACGTTTAAGAGCAATAATATTTACATTTGAAAGTAAATTTATTCATAATAAATCAAACGTTGAATGAAAGTAATAGTTATGATTAAAAGAGGTGAAAAAAACGTATATGTTAGAATAGAGAAAGTTCATAGATTGGCTGCTCTTGCCAGTGATAAGAACATACCTAGCACAAGGAAATATATAATTAAGATATTACACCCACCATCAACAAACAACACAATATTATTTTGTCAATCTTTCTTTACAGAGCTAAGAGGGAATCCAGACCTCCAGGACTCATCTTTATCTACGCCCTTGTTAAATTAACATATCTTATGAGAAATTTTTTTCTTAACAAATATAATTTTTTGTTGTCTATAAGAAAATCTAACCATTAAGTAACCCAAATTTGTGCTTTATTTGATTGTTTTTCACATTCTGACAAAGAAATACCACTCTTATTCCATCTTCTGTTATTGTTTCTCAAGGTCAAATATTTCAAGAATCAGATTCATCATCGACTTTTTATAGTTTCTGCTGGTGGAAAAGAGAAAAATCTGTTTATCCTTGGTAGCAATTATCTCGTTATATAAATTGCTGTAAGATCCACGTGTTAAGCTAGAGTTGGTTGTAATAATGGAGGGGGCCAAAGACATTACTATTGGAGAGTCAGTTTTTGTGTTAATATAAAAAATTTTCTTTTTTATGCAAACCAAAAGTTATTATATGACTCATTAATCTAGACTACATCCAATAGAGGAATGGTTACATGCATTTAAATTCTTGATGTTAATAATAGGAAAACTGTCAATTTAAAAGAAAATGTTTCCCTAAATTTGACGGAGGTTAACTGAAAGTATATGGTTGGAAAATGGAAATTAGGAGTGATTAAAAATTTTTTTTTTGCAAAATATTAAATTTGGTGGATAAATGGGGGCAAGCCTGAAAAATTTTAATACTTAAGTGAAACTATGGGTTTTTGCAAATAATTAAAAAAAAATTTATCTTAATAAGTATAGTACCTACAAAGGCGTATATAGGTCTGTGTGGGAACTCACTTGTATGAGGTATAGGGGCTTGGACCCCTGACAACAGTTGCTGGTGTAAGGCAGGCCAATATTTGTTTTTATGACATTAAACAAATAATGTACGATGTACGTTCAATCGTAATTGCTTGCACATACAAGCAAGTAATGTACAAGTACCAAACTGTGACTAATCTTGACAATACAATGATGTCACAATTCTGTACATGAACTGGCCCATCATCTCTTATTACCATAAGAAATGACGCAACTGGGCCATTCACACAAACATACGTATTTGCTACATATGTGTGTCAATGTATGTGTAATTAAGCTCGTATATAAACCGTTTGAACTGGCTCTAAAACTGCTAGTGTTTGCCAAGGTTTTGGCTTACCCATATGTTTAATATGAAGTGGCTGAACACGCAAAATCTGTAGATTACCTTCTGGTGAGAATATCTTTTCACAACAAAACATTCCACACTCTATCTTAAGGAAGTCCACATATTTTCAGTGGTATCTTCCAACACCCTCCGCAACAAAAAATTACCAAAACTGATAAAAATACACAATTTTAGAGGTCAAGCCAATTTCTTGGCTGAGAAGGAGGTCCAGACCCCCAGGATCCCTCTTATATACGCCTTTGAGAACCTATCACATTATTTTTTATTTTAGAGTATCTAATGTTCGTTGATCTACTACTTTTGTTTTAGTTTTCATTAACAAATTAATTGATAAATGTTTTTGAGAAATGTTAATACAGAGCAAAACCGAAAAAAAAATTTAATAATGATTAGCGAGTTCTAATCGAATAGAAGATATTGAGTAGGCTACCTATATGTACCCGAGACTTGATTGTGCAGGATTAAGAACAATCAGTGGGGTTCAGAAAAAATATTTATGGGAGTGGAGGGATTATATATGCCAATTGGCACGCATAAAAGACCATGAAAAACTAAGTCGTCAATTAATTATTAATTTTTTCAAAATTTGTGGTTAAGGGGTGGTGTCAACCTACACCGCTGAGACCAAAACCATGATTGGACTAGGTAAAACTAAGAACGAGACTTGATTAAGTAGCCTGAGGACCAGTTTTTCAATAGCCAGCTAAGAAATTTACTAGTTAACTAGTGTTAAAATCCTATTTAACTTTTAACGCGATCTGCCGGTTAAACTAGCTGAGCTCTTAACTGAGAATGGAAAAACCGATACTGAGGCCAAGACCAAAATATCAAAATTAAGATCATGATAAATAGGATTTCGATCTTACTATGGCCCATCACCATAGTCCCATATAAGTGTAATAAATATTATTTGCATCCATAAATTTACAGAATGAAGCTATCCTTGAAAATTTGTTAAATACGCTTACAAATGAAAGAAATCTGCGAACTTGAACTGACTTTATCGAAAAATTACGAAGAAATGCCATTTTTAAGGCTCCGCAAAGTCTATCCGAATCCCTCGCTATTTATTCACGAAACACAAAGCGGAATTTTGAATCCTATATTGCGTGAAATGTTAAAAGAGTTTATCTAGATGTATGTCGAATTATCCAAGCTTCTGAACTTTATCACGATGTCATTTTCGAACGATTCTATCTTCCCATTGTATATTCCTAAAAGCTTTATAGTAGTCAATGGGGAAAAAAATTGGCAACCAGGCATTCGTGTTGTAGCCTACCACCCCTTTAGTCATCTCTTATTTTTGTTTCAAAAAAATGTGCTTTCACCCTCGTACAATCATACGACGCGACGGGGAGATTGAATGCAACAGATTATAAATTTTCGTTCGACCAGCCACGATGGCAATCTGAGGTATCTATACCTACACATATTATATAAAAAATAAAAATGGAAAAATAGTGTATTGGTTACAGATGGAAATTGTGGGTTGGTTTTTCATTGTAAAGTAAATACAAAATTATATTAATTTCTTGCCTATTTAGAATAACAAAGTTAAACTGCATTCTAATAATTATTTTGAAAAATTTTTCATTAAAGTACAGGAGACATCATGAATTTCCCAAAAATTTTGTCTGAATTTTTCGGTAGGAAAATCTACTATTTTTTTAAAATTTGTTTTCTGAATTCTTGGCTCCTCAAAATTCCAGGCTTGAGGAGACTTCCACTTTCCCTCTCATACATCAGGCTTGCCTATGATGAAGCGGGAGGACTAGGACAGAATGTCAAAAGTAAAAAAAAAAATGCACGACTTTGATGCCCTCTGTACTCTGTAACAAGAAAAGTTTATCACAGATACAGTGTCAGAGTATTAATATCACATTTTGCCCTACAATTGGGTGTTATCTCATCACTTTCCAAACGATATCGAATAAATGATTCAATTTAAGTGATCGTGACTTTGCTCATTTCAAATCTCGAGTATTCCAATGCATAAATGTGAAAATGATTTATTATTCAGTTATCGATATATCTATTACAACATCGATCTTTGATTTTTTAAATGATGGAGAATTCACCCTTAAACTCCCTTTTTCTTTTTCATAAATAACTATTTTCTCGAAAACCTACTTTTTCTAGCGAGGTTTGCTAGGCTAGAGTTTATTTTTTCTTCATCGGCGAAATATTTTGCACTCGTAAATGAAACTATTAGGACACTTTAAGATCACTTTTCATTTTTGAATAAACTTTTTTCAACTATTATGACGAGGTTTTTAAATCTATTGTTAAAGAAGCTTGATAGTTTAATTAAAAAATTGGTAAAACGTTTGATTTCTTTCGGTTCAAAGAACGAGCTTTTTAAAAACCGATCTACCTTCAGGGAGTTACATATGGGCCCACTCAAACTTTGATTCTCAGTACCTACATCATCAAAGACACTCGCTGATGTATTCGTGAGAACATAGTACATCCTTTCGGTTATTCACTTTTATCTCATTTCATTATCGATAGATTCGACCACTGTACCTTCTTCTTACCTTCCTCGAAGTATATGAAGTAAGCTGGGATTTATTATCGTTGGACTCGAACTGTAAATTGAATCAACAAAATTCATTTACCGTAGATTGTACAACAAGTCCAACCAAAGAATTTCTTAACGAGTACAGCATGATGTTATTCATAAACGCTGACAAACTAGTCTGTCAGCGAGTTTCAAAAATAGTGTATTGCGGAGATAAATTTCATTAGAAAGGTACAAAATTTCGAATAAATTGAAAATTCGCTTCAAAGTTGTGGAAAATATCTTAAAGTGTGTGTAAAGTGTGTAGAATTCTTGAAAAAATAGAATTTAAAATTGAATTTCTGTTGGTTACATCTGTGGCCTACAATACCGTACTTCTCATTAGTCTCAGTAGGCTAAAGTCTACAAGTGGTAAATTTTTAAAGGGGTGACAACTTTGCTGAAAATTATTTTAATTTTTTAAATAAAAGAAAATTAAGTTGGCAAACAGGGGTGGGTATTACGCAATTTAGACGGAGGTGTATACAGCGTACTGTCAAGAAATTTTGACAATTTCCTTTTGAAAATAATAAATCTGATATTTAATGATGAACTTACAAGCTCAGTTAACTGAGTGTGTTTATGTGAAATATCTCTGCGGAGCATCAACCGTGCTAAGTGTGTACTTTCCAAAAGTGTCAAATTTTGTAATGACTGCCATTCGGAAACAGTTGACAAATTTCGCTCATATTGAATACCAAACTATTCCCTAATAGTATCCAACTGCCGTAAAAATTTTAAGCCAAAATATTTCAATTTACAGGAGTTATCGTGATGACAACATGATGGGTTTGTAAAAATTTGAGAGCCTCTTCCTCCGGAACTAGCGGATGAATTTCAAAAATTTTAACACGAATGTGTAGCCCATGAAAGCTTCTAACACTAAGCAAAGTTTAGTTGCCATAGGTCAAAAAGCGGAGACTCCATAGACTTCCAAAAAGTTCTAAGTGATGTTAAATGATATGGGGAGGCGAAAATAAATGCACCAAATCGAGTAAATAACAAAAATGAACAATTGTTGGTGATTGTTGGGATTATTATTCTGGTGATTATTAGTAATAAAAATATGAATATAATATTTTTTTCATTAGTATTCTAGTAATAATTGTTATTATTGTAATAATAAATAGAGATATATTTATGATTAAAATTGAGTTTTTATTAATAAATGTAAAGTTTATTATTACAGTTATTGATAAAATTATTTCTGTTTATTTATTTTTATTTAAATTATTGACTTTTTTTCATTATTTTTATTTTTAACTTGAAAGTTTTTTTTCTTTTGTTTTTATTTCTGATATATGGTTTTAAGTTTTTATATTTATTGGTGCATTTATTTTCACCTCACCTATACTATTTAACATGTGTGTCACTTTAACACGCACCATAGGGGATTTTCTTATGGGGTGAGTTAAACTGAATCACCCGGTGTATATGCATAGGGATGTTAGGAGCAGAAACCTACTTGGCTCAATGAGCAAACGAAATGTTCAGAATGCGTTCTATCATTTAAAAATTGGCAGAATGTGAAAATTCTCATTCTGGTTGTTTATAAATGCTTAAAATGAGTACGGAACTATAGGCTAATATCATAACAAGAATCTCGTGTTGTGGTAGTAGCCTAAATGCACAGAACACATTGCGGAAGTTTCCAAATTCCACAATGCGTTTGGTGCGTAATGCCACAACATGAATTTTCATTGTGGCATTTGATCAAAAGGAACAGAATGCGTTGTGGAAGTATTCATAATTCCTAAAATCGTTCTGTGCATTGAGCCCTATTCACAATATAAACAATAACACTTAAAACGCAGAGAGGTGCTTTGACAACGCATGTTTTTACAATCTGCTGATAAAAATGAAATGCTATTCCATTAATACTCACGTCCTTCAAGTCATTATGACCTTAGATTTCCACTTTTATCTGTGAATCGCAAAATCTTGCATTATGAAAGTGCCTCTTTACATTTTAGGAATTTTTTTTTTTTGTTCTGAACAGAGCTTTACTTTTATTGCCACAATGAGAATTCACATTGTGGCTTTAAAATTCACGTACAAAACGCATTATGGAATTGAGAAACTTCCACGATGTGTTCTCTACCACAACACAAATTTGTGTTGTGTTATTAACCTACAGCTCAGAATAAGTTCTGAGCATTTTTTTCTCATTGAGCGAATTTAGTTTTTGCTCCTAACACGTATATATATTCATATATATTGTGTACAGAAGAATTTGAGTGACCTATATATTTGTGATCTAAGACTCAGGATCAACGCTTTTCGACAAATCCCACCCCCAGGTTCCACCACTGCACTGAATGTAATAGTTGTATTTTCCCTTGGATAATACCCTAAAAGATGAAATCATACACCACCTATAGAAAATATCAAAATACCAGTAACAAATTTGCACTCATGTAGGAAAATATATTATTTCGCAATACATGTTCCAAAATTATGTTTTCAAGGCTCAAAATGTAGAATTTCAGACCGGGGAGTAAAAATTTTTTAGGGGGAGTGAAATTCAATTTTGAGAGCAAAACAATTACTTATACAATGAAAATGTTTGGCTCCCAATTCCAACCAATCAGACACTTTCCTTAATTGTGTATGCGCATGTATTGCGAAAAGAAACTCTTCGGCAACAAGCCTAGCTAGAAAAAGTAGGTTTTCGAGAAAAAGTATTACGATTTTTGATGGTCAGAGTCCGGTAAAATATAATTCTAAATAAAACCAGAGGAATATAATAAAGTTAAAAAAGAAAAAAAAAAGAAAACATGAGCATGTGATTAATTTTTGAAAATGAAAAGTTCATATGAATTGAAAAAAGAAAAGAGGGGAAAAAAGTTTTACCAGAAGTACTGTCGGTCGATCCGCACCAAAATTGGTAGCATGCTATAATAAATTATAATAAATATTTGTTTGAAATTTCTCACATGTTTCAAAATTCCGCGTTTTATGACTAACATAAAAACAAAAATAACGTTGCCGGAAGTACCGTCCGGCTGATCCGAAACCAAAATTGTTAGCATACTAATATGAATTAAAATAAATATTTATTCCGAATTTCGTACATATTGTTCCAAAATTGCACATTTTGTGACCAATATAAAAAAAAATAGCAGTACCGGAAATACCGTCCGGCCGATCCCCGCCAAAATTGGTAGTGTACTACAATAAATTATGATAAATAACTGTTTTGAATTTCGTGGCTATCGAACGCAATGTGAGCAATCTTGAATAGTGGAATTTGCAATTTGTGGAGGATCGCTCCCTTTGCTCTCTCGTATCAAAATATACGTACTATTTTCTTCAGAAAAGTGAAATGAAAAGTTAAATTATTACTTTTCAACACTTTTCAATCAGGCATGGCCATGAGACCTAAAATTCTACATTTTTTACTTCTTTCCTTTTTTTTTTTTTTTACCGGAAAGTGAAAAATGAAAAATCGGAAACTAGTTAACTGCTCGTTGGTGGCTAATTATCGATTTTTTTCATTTATTATATTTCTTTCATATAAGAACTTTTTATCATTGGTAATTCTTACTGGTATACTAAAATAATTCTCATATAAATCATACTACTCTCACCCTTCTCCCTCAAGAGAAAAGACATAAAATCAACCCAATATCTTTAGGCTTTAGGATATCGGGGTACTGGATTGGGTACACAGAAATTTGCATCATTAAATAGTTTTACGAATTTTTGACTGACCACCAAGCCTAAAGAGAAAATTTTGGCCCATGTGCTGGGCTACCTTGAATTTCAGCCCTGAAAAATCACTGACATTTATGCTGGAAATTTTCTCTACAAATTGAAGTCTGACTTATAAAACATTTGTTTTATTTTCTCCTACACTATCCTTCCCCCTCCAATCGAAAAAATCTCCCGCACACCCATTCGTATAATCTGTAACTGATGGCCCATCTTTAGCCCACGCAAAACAACAAGCTGGTTACACCACTTGATCATATTGTTGCTCAGCACGTTTCACGATTAAACACCATTGAAAAGTAACATAAATTCATTCAGCTTCGAAAGAATCTTAACTTCAAATTTTCAAAATACTGTTCAGTAGCCTTTTTCTAATAAATTATTAACATCATCCGCGTTATTTTTCCTATACCTAATCGTTCTCAGAACATATGGCTCCATGTACGATTTCATTTTTCTTTTCCTTTTAGTTTTTGGTTTTTTTCATCTCATTTCTCAGATAATAACGATATATAATATTTTCGACGGTTTCACAATCTCAATGTAAAATAAAATTCTTAATACACACCTTGCAGCCAAATGTGAACTGTGAACAACTTAAAAAAAAACAAAAAAAACGTGACATATGTTACCACTAAACACAAGCCTTTAGATTAAGTAGGACCTCGTATGAAGATCGTAAAAAATTATAGACCTATATTATTCAAAAAATGTGTAGGTGCCTATCGACCAAAACGAAAACTCATATATGCCTATTCCATTCATTCCTTCTCAAGCCAATTTTTTATAGTTCAAATTTTCACAACGTTATACGTATCCAAGATGTAAAATTCGCGAAGATGAAGTAGTCCTACATTAGCATCACTTTTAACGCCATCTGCTCTAATGAAGGGAACGTCAGAAAAAGAACTTTAGCGTAGCAATACTTCGCTAGAAAACCCAATTGTTAATTTTAATCTACAATATTTAAAGAAATAAAATAAAACCTAAAATATTAATATAGGTAATGCAGAACTACCCCGCCCCGATATCTCTTGCGACGCCATTTTTACTAAGTTTGCTTGCAAACGGGGTATTAAAATTAACCTCACAAAAGTGTTAGGGGTGGGGCTAATGAAAATTAACGGGTTCATGAGAAAAGAAAACGATTGGTACCATTTTCTCATTTTGACCTAATTTTTTTATGTAGGTATATATATGTATGTATGTTTCGCCCAAAATTTTATGTTTATGGTTCTGAAAAAACTACCGGGTAAATAGGGCTGAAATTTTTACGAAAGATAGTTCTCATATTGGAGCAGGTCTGAAAGAAGTTTTTGGCTACCCGTCAATTAGTTCTAAGAAAACTGGAAAACAAACAATTCCTGGAAAAATCGTTTTTCCGGGATTCTGAGAAAATGACAAACTGGATCGAGCTAAAATTTTCACGATAGACTTTCCTTATGTTGGTGCAAGTTTATTAGAAGTTTGGTGCTTATTAATTCAGTAGTTTCCGAGAAAACCGGAAAAAAATTTCTGGAAAAAATTTTGTGTTCATGGTTTTGAGAAAACTATCAAACTGATACGGCTGAAATTTTTATGAAAGATAGCTGTTGTATGTCAGCAGGTCTGAGTGAAGTTTGGTGCTCATCGGAGGAGTAGTTCTTGAGGAAATTGGAAACAAAAAATCTCTGGGAAAACAGTTTTATGATTTTTGGCAATTTTTTCACATACCTGTCTGGAATTCAGGTTTATTTGTTGAATATTGTAAATGAAAATGTATAAATTCGGTTTTCTAGCGAAGTATTGCTGCGCTATAGTTTTTTTCATTTTCCCTTTTTTCATTTTTTAGTAATATAAAATAAAGTATTGATCGAAGTAACATCCTAGAAGCGTGTGTATTTTACATCAGTTACATAATATAAGTTTGAGTACAAGTTGAGTAAGGTAAACAAATATGCATGGAGATAAACAAGTGAGTGGTGGAGATGGTAATACAGTGTAGCTGTAAACAGAGATGTAAAATATATATTAATGTAGTCGTGTGTTCACAGGCGTGAGAGGGGAGAAGGACTGGTGGTCTCAACAAGATATGGATAATTGTCGATAGTTTTTGCAATGAAATATCGATATATCGATCTATCGATATAAATATCGAACAACCCGGTTTTCTAGCAAAGCAATGATATGCTAGAGTTTTTTTCCATTTTTTTTTACAGTTTTCTCAAAAAACTACTCAACTAATAAGCAACAAACTCCTATCAGACTTGGTCCTATATAATGACTACGTTTTGTGAAACATTCAGCACTGTACTTCTCGTAGTTTTTGCAAAGCCGTGAACATGAAATTTTTCCAGACATTTTCCCTTTCCAGTTTTTTTCAGAAAACTACTGAACTAATAGGCACAAAACTTCTATCAGACTTGAGCTATCATATAAGAAAAGTTTATCTGGAAAATTTCAGCACTTTCCTTTTGGTTGTTCCCTCAAAACTGTGAAACAAAAATTTCTCCAGCAATTTTTTCTTTTTCAGTTTATTCAACAGCTACGGAACAAATAGGCACCTAATTCCTATCAAACTTGCACTACATACGGAAAATCTATGACGAAATTTCAATGTCCAATTCCTTTCGTGGATTCTTCAAAATCTTGGAAAAACTACTTTCCTAGGAATTTTTAGTTTTCTAATTTTTTCTGAAACTACAAGACCAATACTAAACACTGAACTTCTCTCAAACTTGATCCTATACAAAGACCACCTTTTGTGAAAATTTCAGATCTATACCTTTCCTAGTTTTTTCATAACAGTGAATAAAAAATATAAGCAATACATATACACATACATACACACACACACATATATATATATATATATAAGTCCTGAAGCGCTGCTCCGTGGCGCTTTGGCTTGTGCCAGCCCTGCATTTTTTGAACACTGTAGCATACATTGTTTTGGAGTGGACAACAAACTTTTTTTTTTCTTCATGTCTGTTGGCGGCTGTGGCTAGTGGCGCATGTGCATGGAATATGAGAGAATAATTGGCTAAATAATAACAGGGAAATAGTAATTGGCAAATAATATCGGGAAAATAATTTCTTGAAATAATTAATGGCTTGTAGTTTTATTATAGTGATATATATATATATATATATTTACAGTTAAAGTCATAGGCGCCAATTTCCTTTTTTTTTTCAGTGTTGCTAAATTTTTTACTCGTAATTTGTAAATGAGTGGAAACTGTTAATAAGAATGAAAAAAATAATTTTAGGTTTGGGAAATGAATTTTCAGTGTTGCCGTATCACTTCTGTGTTGCAGTTGTACCTCCTGCTGAACAGTGTTACCAGACTAGAACAAGCTGAAGTGCCACAAAGCGGCGCTGCAGGGCTTCTAATTACGTATAGATACGCATTAAAAAAAAATCAGATTATAATAAGAAAATGGTGTACTTATGGTTTTCTTTTGTGGTGAAACGGAAAATATTCATCCCCCTCAACCCTAATCCCTACAACAAGTCAATTTTAATACCCCGTTTGTAAGCAAACTGGGTAAAAAAGGAGTCTTACAAGGCTTGTGTGCGTTCATTGTAATAAATGAATCCTGAATAGTGCATTTAAACACAAATAAAATGTTTAATTTTTTGAGGGTCCATAAATTTTTTTCCACTGACCCGAATTTCCTCTCTAAAGCCCTGGTATTTCGATCATTTATTACTGAATATGCAGAAGCTTTGTCTTACTAATATTAAGAAAAGGTGTCATCATTCTAAAGTCAAACAATAGACATGGATTTATGGGACATGTGCAGTAGGTATTTTTTCATCTGTTTTCGAAGCTGTCACAGATTCACAATACTGACAGAGTGAAAACAAATGCAAAAAGACCTAGTGCACATGTGCGGTAAACCTATGCCCACTGAGATATTGGCGCGGATTTTTATGTTTACCTGGGTATCCAGTATTGAATGATCGAAGCCCTAATCGTGGAAACCCTTAACTTTCAATTACGTCAGAAATTTTTAATCTGCAACAGATAGTCACCCTAGCCCTTCCCCGTTTAAACGTTAACTCTAGATGGTACGTGAATCTTGAGACAAAAAAAATTAACCAACATTTGTTCTTTTCTCAATATGGCTATGGAGTTAGGTAGGCTATACTAAAAACACAACCTTAAGAAATTTACTTTAAAATTGTTATTTTATTATATGTATAGTGTAAACATCACAGAGTATTAAATGTAGTGGAAACCGTTTATTAGGGACACTGGAACACTAGATAAAGGAGACAACAGCCTAATTGGGACAAATCTGGGAAGTCCCAAAAAAAATGATGTAAAACTATATAGGAAATCAGACTGCTTATTGGGGACAATGTATCGTTTATTGGGACAAAAGAAGTCCATAAACAAAGAAAAATTTTTCTTGAACTGTTATTGAAAAAGTTGATAATCTTGTTTTAGTTCATTGGCATAGTATATGTTAGTCTTTGTAATTATTCTCCCTATTTTTCATAATTTCATGTTGTCTTTGGCCTATTAGTTTCAGTTTAGGTTGTGAAAAAGTACCTCTTACTATCTTCTTCCAACCAAAATCCCCAGTTAGCTTTTTTTTTGTATTAAATATATTTAGGTATATATAATATAATTATTCAATAATTTAACTGTTTTTAATATGATTGTACCAGAAGTCCAATACTGAAATTCACCATTAATTTGTTTTTCTTTTTTTTTTTTAATTGAACTCTCAACATCGTTTAATTGGGACACTCCTTATTAGGGACAAAAGGGTACAGCCCGAATATGTTCCTTTTAGGTTTCTAGTGTATAATAGATGACACACGCCAGTCTAAATGCTGTTATGAAAAAGACACCATTTTTGAAGCCATTGTCATCACTGTTACTGTATCTAATTCAAATTTTTGTTTCATACGTATCCTCTATTCTATTTAATACTCTGTGGTAGATGATAGACCCCCATGGAATGCACCACAAGGAATGAAACCAATTCCTGATCACTTTTATTAACCTATACAACCAATTTGAAGATTTAGATCAGTATTTGGGATTTATTACTACAACTACGAAAATCTCTATCACCTTTCCTATACCAGCCAAAAATAAAAATATTTATAATAAGTTTCTAAATATCTACTATAGATCTGTATTATTGTTAAATAATAATTTTAAATTTAATTTCTCAATATCACACATTTTAGCAGGTTTTTTTCACACACATAAGGGAGCTCCTTAGCCATTAGAAACAGGATACATAATTATGATGTGGTGTGCGAAAGTCTAAATAAAAGCGCACACACAGTGGAAGCACTGTTCCAAGTAACAGATCAGGAAATGCAAATTTTTGTGACATAAGTTGTATTTCACCGTAAAATGGAATTACCAAAAAAAGGGGAACTGGGTGCTCATAACATACTCCACACACACTCCACCTCAATAAGGTTTTAAGAAATTTAGAACATTCTAATATTTATCCATATAATTGAGATTCAACATTAACAACTTTAGTGCGCGGAACATGCTTAGGCGGGAAAACAAAAAATAAATAAGAGAACATTTTTAGAATTTAGAAAGGAAAAAACAAACGATGTAAATTTTACTGGAGTTCAGACAGAGGCGCTCACTTAAATTGGTTGAAATAGCAATCGCAGGTTTAACCACATCCTGAAGGCTAGCTTCATGAACTTGAGTCCAAAATGAAAAACAAATTAATTTTTAAGTAAGTGTGTAGACACTCACGAAAAGACGAACATGATGACAAGTTGATGTAAAAATCAAAAGTGAAAAACGATGTGGACAAAAGTCAGCAGTTTAACAGTAAAAAAGAAATGGTGGTCAGCTCTGCGATTGATAGTCAACAGTAAGTAGCTCCGTCTGTGAATTAAACATAAGAAAACAAGAAAGAAAGAAAAGGAAAATAACAGAACATAAGAAATAATGCCCACACGCTACAATAAAATGTTTTCATTTGTTTTAAGGTGAACTAGTTTTTCATTTCCCAAATCCATTTCTCCCAATTGAAAAATATCACTTCGGCAAAAAATTTTTCAAGAAACCCACTGTGTTAGGAATGCGTTTTCTTGGAAAAATTTGTGTAGGAAAACAAATTTGGAAATTGTTCCCTAAAGTGTACCCATCCTCCTAGTGTGGAAGTTCGGCAGGATTGTCAGGAAACACCCTGGTCGTCGGGGTCTCAGTCAAGAAGGTTGAAGATGATATCGAGTAACTTTTTCATGTGAAGAAGAATCAAGAGAACTTCATTTAGTAAAAATTCGGCTAAAAATTTCAATTGGTAAAAACTCGATACTCGAAACAAAAATTTCAAATTAAAAGTAAAAAATATAATTTATCGATAATTAAGTAAAAATTTTAGTTTGCAAATAATTAAAATATTTAGCAATGACAGAAAAAAATTTAAACAATATTCGAAACTTTATAAATGACGTCGTTTGAAAGTCACAACGTCAGTAGTCGAAAATTCGAAATCAAAAAAACACACGGCGCAAAACGTTAGAATAATTTTAGATTGCCAAAACTTATTCCAAACAATATTCAAAATCTGCATCGACAAAAGCTGAAAAGAATCCTATTTCGCAAAAGTTCAAAGAAGAAAAGTAAAATTTACGAACGTATTGTAGGTCGACAAAAATTTTACCAGTTTTTCCATTTCATGAGAACAAAATATATTGATTTTATATTGCATAGGCTACATTGAGGTCGCAAACCAGAATTGTAGGAGCCAACCTTGAAAAATTTTTCCAATCGAGTATAAAATATATTATAATCGCGGCAGGATTTGTTGTTGGCGAACATTATTTATATTATTATGAATGAAACAAACGTTTAAAAGTTTCAACTCGTTTTAATATAACACTGTAGACCTACGCTAATTATATAGCCTCAAGAAAAAATTCCTTTTTACAGTATTTTCATACTCTTAGGTACATACATTAAAAAAAATAAAATAAAATAAAATACCTAGGCTTGTGTTAGCTTGAAATAAAAAATCGGTCCAAAAAAAAAAAATATGGATTTACGTTTGTAAAAAACTTGTGCCAAACTGTTAGTTTCTTTTCTTTTTCTTTTTCCCATAATTGAAATCCAAAATATTACATCACATTGGGGAGAAAAAAAAAACAATCGAAATGCCGGATAACCTTCAAGGTACCTTGCAACTTACCTAATTACCTATTTCTTAAATAGGATTAAGTTGCGGTGATAATTTATCGGGTATTTAACATAGGTGAAAAGAATACCTATATGACGTTTCAATTTTTTCACTAATCCTTCTATGAAATAGAATTTGAAAATTGAAACGAAATGATTGTTGTGAGTTTAAGTTGGTTAAATTCAATTAGGTGGCAGCTATGCAACATAAATATTACTAGCCAACCTAGCAGCGGCAGCAAAAATCCAGGTGCCCACAGGCTAAAGCGTAACCCAAATTTTTAAGGGTAGTGTTGAGCACCATCCTAAATATTTAAAATTAAAAAATATTTTATTTAAAATTATATAGTATGTATTTATATTACACACCCAGGGGGCCACTTTCTTGATAAGCTTCCTCACTTTTTTCTTCTTTTTTTTTTTTAATAAGTACAAATATACTGTATTTCACTGCCCCCCTGCAGAACATAACTTTTATTTATGAATGTTGTAAAAAACAAAATGCAAAATATCCACAATACCTTGTGAACCAGCAAACAATTTTGACAAAATTTTAGTGAAATGTTTAGCTAACTGTGGGGACAATACTGATATGTGGTAAAGGGGCTAGCACCCCTTGATGACAGTTGCTGCTGAAAAGCTGACATATCATTTGTCTCTATGATGTTAAACAAATAAAAACACGTATATTTGTATGTTTTTACCTGTACATACATACAGGTAAGATACATTGTTTGGGCTGTAACAAATTGCCTGATAAAGATCTCGGTGATATCACGGCCCAGTACCAAACGCGCTACATTGTTTCTTATCACTGTATGAAATAAGAAACAACATAATATGAAGACATAATTTCATATGTATATGTACATATGTGTGTCTGTGTGCATGTGCCAACTTCTCTGTATAAACTAACAAAACTAGCTACAAAATTTCTATTGTTTGCCTTGGATTTGGCTCTTCCATACATTCGTCTATGATGTGGCAGAACACGCAAAACTGTTGATTACCTTCTATGTGTGAATATTTCTCACAACAAGGTATTCTACACTAACATTAAGTTAATGTTTCAGAGAAATTTTAGCTCTCAACAAACAATGGTTCTCTTGCAATTGCATTCAATAACTTTGATTGTATGGGCTGTCACAACCATAAGATTCTGCATAATAAGAAGCTTGTTTTTTTTACTCTTCAATTTGTCAGGAGGAAGCAGTAAATTACAAGCTTAATTTATAAAAGTGTAGAAACTATTATCATTTCTCAAATTTAACATTAATACCTTACAATAAACTCACTTAGGAAATGTGAGATACAAAATAGCATATTCCCGGACCAGTGGCGGATATAGAGCGTCATTTTGTGTAGGGGAATGACAAAAAATTTTGTGGAGTTGAGCTTTTTTTTTATTTTTGTTCTTCAACTACCGGTTGAAGGTTTTTATCTAAATATTGCGCCACAGGGTCCAGTTTGTTTCACCAATTGTCTTTTCACCAAGGTACATTTCACTGAAAAAAATTCACCTAGCGGACAATTTTCCAATTAGTATATTTTCACCTAATGACTATTTCGTGGACTACACTTTCAATGATTGCGTTATCTTTTGTATGATATGGTCCGCTGTACATTTGACAAAATATACATTCTCTCTTAATTTTTAAAATATAATTAGGTACTTTTTATTTATTATTTAATTATATTTAATATAAAATTTTATTAATTATAAACAAAATAAAAATAAAAACTAAGTACATACCTACCTAAACTTTCAAGTATTATCTATTTTTAATTTTAAAATTCTTGTTTTTTTTATTTTCCCTTTTTCCCTAATCATATAATTTATTTTATTAAATTTTATACTTTTTTTAATGTCCTAAAAAATAAAATTTTACAAAAAGATACCAAACTGATATAAATTAAGTTTTTAAGGCCAATTTTCAAAGTCAAAATTTTTACTTTTCATTTCAATGTTTTCATATTTTCATTAATTAAATAAAATTATTATAAGCTTTTGTTCAACTTACTAGTGACCTGGTTGACTGTTTACAGTCAAAAAAATTAATCAAACCGATAAAAGGACCCTTACGAATTAACCTGTAAGTTAAAAGTCTGTCGATGAATTGTCTTTAGGTGAATTTCATAGGTGAAATGTCCATTGATGAAAAGAGACTCGGTGAAAACGTCGGCTCCCTGCGTGACCGCATGTCATTTTTCTTCCTTTATATTTTTGTATTTTTTAATTTTTTAATTTTTTTTAACGTTTGGGGTAATTTTCCCATTTCCCTCTGGATCCGCCACTGTGCCGGATTTGTATTTATGGGATTTTACTAGTATCCAGACTTATATAATTATGAGTTTAAATGAAGAGTGGTAGGTCCTTAAATCAAGTAAACAAACAGGAGCAAGAACTGGGTCCGATTCGGTAAAAAATACGGACAATAAAAATTTTTTGGATGCTTACACTATGTGCAAAAATTGCAACTGAACAGAATTAGACCATTCTAGCTTATGAATTCACGATTGTTTGCTTCATTTGGATACGTCTTTTTCATGCTCCTTTTTTAAAAACTAATACTTAGGTATACTACCTGGATGTTGCTCAAGTACCTACCTTTCTATTGTTTTTGGATTCAGCCCCTTAGTCCTGCGCAGTATTATGGGAATAGGTAGAAACAAGGGACATATAATTATAATGGATGTTCACACTCTTAAGAAAGTAGATAGTTCCGTCGTAGATAAGGAAGGTGTCAACGTATTCTAAAGTGGTCTCTTCTGACCACTGCCTCAACACAAAATCACCCAAACCGAAAAAAATATACTATTTTTGTAAGTCAAGCCTTTTTCGTTTCTCGGCTAGGAAGTAGGTCCAGACTTTCAGGAGTGTCTCCTCCATTTACGCTTTTCCCCATAGTTCACAAAAAGTTGTAGCTCATATTTGAGAAAGTGAGTAATGAGTACCTATCAAAATATTGTGTTGGTTTTTTGGATTACTGAAATGAGATTTTTAATGACAATATTAATTACTTAAGTTTAGTATTATTGATATTCGTATCCTAGCTAGTTGTTCGAAAAAATAATGTGACGTAATAAAAAAATTTTTAAAACAAAATTCTGACAGGATTATTGTTATTTATTCGGTATACCTACCTATTAAGATTCGTAATTAAAATTGGGTACTGCCCAAAAATGAACGGAAATCTATGGCCGTGTCCCCCTCTTATAACCAACTGACATTCTCCATCCAATAATTCTAATATCAATTCGCTGCACTCCCGTCGCAATCACCAGAAGTGGACAAGATCCGAAAGAATTCGAATCATGGATCCTTTTTACGATCTGTGATCCGTGATTCTTATCATTTTCTGAGAAGGAATCCAAAGTATCTGTTCGGATCCATTTCTCAGGATTAGTTTTTTTAAATTTTCCGACAAAAATACAGAAAAACATGGAAAATAAAGAATGTACTTGACAGTAATTATTAATTTATTTTTTCGAAATTGATGAAACAACTTTTGTTCTTAAATCACTCAAAGGATCCGTGCATATGATTTGAACAGATTCTTTTTTTTTTCGCAGATGATCCATCATCCGGATTCGAATCATTCTTCAGAGACTGATTCATGATTCGTGGTTCGGACACGAATCACTTAAAAATTGAAAAGGATCCGTGATCCGAGTCGCGTGTTTCGTGATTTTGCCCACTCCTGCACTCGCGTACAACAAAATTCATTAAACGAGGATTAAGAGAATGATTCAACATAAACGATATATCGCACAATAACGATTTAGCCTTTATTATTACAGATTCAAAAAAGGGAATCCAGAAACGCAATGATCCTTCATAACGAACATGGTAGATTCATTACGGAACTACATAAGTATTCATTCTGATAGGACTACGTGCTCATAAAGCTCTTATCATAGATATCTATAAGTATTTGTAACCTACTCAATCAGCGAGAACCTAATACAATCAGCCAACCGATTCTAATCATAATTTCCCTTTTTTTTATTACACAAAGGGAGAAAGATTTCTTCTCCCATAATACGTAAGAACTACAGGAATCATGTCATGATGTTCCCCAAAATGATACAACGGCTTTATAAAACGAAACTGAAAAGGAGAACAATTGTTTGGTTCAAATTTTGGGACTATTTCTCAAAAATTACTTGTTTCAAAGCCATTAAACTCCTGAAAATGCAACATAATCGCCCCTACAGGATATACCATGAGGCCGATCCTCACCATGATTGAAGGGTCTGTTCCTTGTTTCAATACAAATTACAAAAAAACACAAATCCATGCAAATTAAAATAAATGTGCAAAAATTCCCATCTAACGTAGTTTTACATGTGTTTGATTTATTTTATTTTGTTGAATGATTTTGTTTCATAATTAAGTCGAATAAAGTGCTCTGAAGCTCCAGTTTTGTTCGTGAGTTTTGTTCAATTTGTCACCAATGTACACCGCTGCATTTAAGTTTCAAAATAACATATAAATTTTCACACACGGTTCACTTTGGCTCGAAGCAAATGTGGATTTTGAATGCTGCGAGTCAAAGTGAATAACCCTAAATATATATATATATATGTGTGTGTGATTTTCCGAAAAATCGAAAATGGTTCCAAAATTTTCCTGAGGCTATGAACCGAAAAACATACCGACTCCCACCAGGTGGTTTTATAAGATCAATTTTAATGAGTAGGTTTTCTTTGAAAACCTACCAGAAGTTTGAAATTTATGATATCCCCACGTCTTCACTTTATTTTTTGATCGATCGTGATGGCACCCCTGGCTGGTCAACGCTCGAGGACAGTTGCCCCTTTTGTGGCTTGATTGTTATGTTCTTAAATTATGGAGATAATGAGTACCTAACTGGAAATAAAATCTCAGAAAAAAGATCTTCGAAATTTCGTACAGTAATCGAAAAGTGAAAAACTTTTTTTGCCCTTCTCATTCACTCAGAGAATCTTCTGGAAAGTTGATAAAAACTTGCTAAAAGTTTGCTTCGGATAACCTTGTGGTTGCTTAACGAAATTCGATAATAACATTTACAATAAGTTTTGGACTACTTTTAGTAAGATAGCTATATACCTACTAGAATAACCTTTTTCAGCTACCAAATTCGAAACCATTGACGTTACTGTGTGGAAAATAAGTAAAAAACAACAAAACAAAAAAAAAAAAGGAAATACATAAAAGAGGAGGGAAAAAGTTTGTAATGGTATCGACGACCAATTGTAGACCCGAACAGAAAACGACATACAAAATCACAAAATAGGGTTACTAGCTGACAGTGAGCCATTAACAAAAGAAAAGTTTGTTATATGTATATATATACGAATTCTTTTTTACAACTCTATTAGATGGTTGCTCAAGTTAATTCGACAACGTTATCGGCTATGGTACCGATAAGACATCTTTTCAGAACGGTCACCCCTCATCCCTTTATTCTTGCTTTGGGAATTCGCATGGTACTCCAATGTAGGCCAACAAATCAGCGGTAAGCGTTCGTTTAATACATATGGACAATAATTTTGTTGTGAAACTGTAATAGATAGACAGTGACATTTCGCAAATGAAGCGAAATACCCCTCCTCCTCATTTCTCTTCTGTGCAGTCTTCATGCAGTTTACTCAGGGTTCACTTTTTTACTGACACCTGCTGACGTTCAATATTACCTGAATCGTTGAGTTTAAAACTTAAAAAAGTAACCATTTGAAAACGAGGGTGAGGATAAGGGTGGGTATAGAGGGCTAAGCCTTCAAAACCTGGTGAAACCCCATCCTAAAGTTTCATCCGAGCTTCGTCTTTACCTGAAAATTTGAATTCCTTAGCACTTTTGATAGCTGTTCTACAAACTCAAAACCTTTGACCATACGTTTCTGTAACCATATATGGACTAAGTTTACCACTGGTAGTGTTACAGTACAGTGGGGTTGAAGGCAACATAATAAGTATCATCGGCGGAAAATGAATTTTATTATAAAATGTTTGACAACTTTACTCTTAACTGAATATAGAAAATTTTCCTTTTTGATTAAAATTATTTTACTTCTCACTTGTTAGAGTCTCTCAATGTTTCATATATGAATGATGACAAAAATCATCAATAAAAAGCAAAATTGGAAGTACGTTATTCCTACAATGATACTCATTTAGACTTATTTATAACAGATATCTTACCTTTACATTCTTATTATTATGCTCAGTCCGGATCATTATACATACTCAAAATTTGTTTTCAACATTAACGCGATAACCCATGGCTTACTTAAGGCCATAATAGTTTTACATGGCCATGCTTATTCACCATTTTCTTCCCAATGGGAAAGTTAACAATTAGTACAATATACACTGAAATATTTAAACATAGTTATGATCAAAGATCAAATTATGTCAACAGGTAAATACTAAGTAGGAAAAATTATTGAAGTTTTTCATATGATATTGTTTAAATTGAATTTTTTATCCATTATGAGGATCCAACATACCTCGTCTATATAAAATATATTTCCAATTATAACTGACGGTGGAATTGTCATGTGGTTAAGTTCATCGCTTTTAGATGGCAAATAACATGTAGGATGCTGGTTCAAATCCCCAAGCTGGCAGTCTGACATTTGGTGACCTAGACATGATTTTTTGGCTATTATGATGATGGTGTTTAGATGAGATACTCGCTCCATAGAATTACAGTGCAAATGAGCTGGCAAGACACTTCATATTTGGTTCAAATATTTTTTAAAACTACCAGACATCTTTGCTATTGAAATTTTGCAAAAAGTGGGATGTCTATATACCCTTTCAGAATAAATTTGCCCAGTAGAAATAAGTGCAGACACTAGAGGAAAATAGTTGGCCTCATCCATCAACACCTCCACCTTTGACACACTCCGGAGAATCTGAAGATTTTTTTTTTGACAAATTTGAAAGAGAGTCAGGTATCCAGAAATTAAATGCCTTGATACCATGGTTGATCAAAATTAACTATCTACTAAATCCTTAAGAAGTGGAAGAATAATAATAACAAAATTCGGAGTGTTTTTTCTTTTGGTAAATATCTAATTCCACCAATATACCTACAAAGCCAATTCAACCCAATGGCACCTCCAAATCCAGGTGAATCTACAATACCACTCACAACCACCTCAACTGGAGGAAGTGGTCAAAGCTTGATCCCCAACTTTATTGTACAACTAATGCATCTCTTGATTATAAGAATAGGCATGGAAGATTGAGATTCTGGATTTCCTCCTAAATGAAGTAGATGTCTGGTTAACTCTCTTGGACATGTGCTGGACACTCATGCATTTGATGAAACTAACAAATGTTTCCTGACTTAAGCTGCTGATAGATGGCGCCCTATATGGTAGAAATAGAACCCATATAGGTAGTGTAAAGTTGGACATATAGGTGAAAGATTCTGGCTCCAACCAACCTCCACAGTATCTAATGATGCATATCACTCAATTCATGTTGAGTCTCTCTAGGGGGAGTGTGTATGGATCTGTCGTACCTTGTCTATATAAAATATATTTACCAATTATAGCTGCCAATGAAATGACCACGTGATCAAGTTCACCGCTTTTAGCTAGTAAATAACATGTAGGACAATAATTCAAATCCCTGAGCCCGCAATCCTACATCCTTTATGATGATTATTCAAACTCGAGTAAGTATTATACTATAAATAAATTGAGGCAAAGCGATCCAAAATTTTTCAAAATCTCAAAATTATAATGTAACAAATTTATATGATGCTGATAAAATATATTCGGAAGAAAATAATGGATGAGCATGCCTATGCGTAGCATATGCCATGGGTTGAGTGGGCTTTAGCCCAGGATGGCAAATTTTGAAGAAAAAAAAAATCCAAATTTTTTGATTTTTTTCTTGAATTAATTAAAATTGACATTTTCCACCCTCTGAGATATACTTTAAAAACCGGGGTGCTGTGAGGCAACTTTGTTTAGGATGTCTTCTCACTTGTTTTAGAGGGATGCTATGTTTTTCTTTCCGTTTCTTTTCCGTACAAAAATGTTGAATCCTGCGAACTCCAGAACAAAATTTCTCCTTTATATGAATATTCTAAAAAACCAAATATACCAGACCTGCTACGGAATAAATTCATTTTTGTTTACTGTTCGCTTCATTATGAAAAAGGAAAAGTAAAATCAGCTAATATTTGATTTAATTTTTCTTAATTTTGATATTGTATGCTCCCCTCTAGCAGAGAAAATTAATTTTTTGAATATAAGTAGAGTGCCGTAAGATTATTAGCGCAAGGGTGAAAAAAGAGCTTAACGCGACCCTGTGCATAGCTATCCGTCTTAGGCCTACCTATTGATAATTGAAGCTGAGTTTACATCAAACAAACAAACGAACAACGAACTTTTTTTTTATTTGTTTGGTGTAACCAGCCAAAGAACAAGTCAATTAGAACGAACAAAATTCCCCGATTGGTAAAAAGTTTCACAAACATAACTGAAACAATTCTTGCAAATTGTGAACAAAAGTTGTTTCAATGTTCCAAAAATTTATCCAATAAAAACAAAGATAACTTTAAAATCAGAATTTTTACCAGAGAAACATTTGTGAAATATTTCTCACATTATTGAAAACTCCCAGTGGGACATTACTGAAATTATGCAAAAAAAGTTACCTTATGTTTCATAAATGTTATAATGTAAGAACTATCAATGTAATTTTCTTGTCTCATTGCCTTATGAATTTCCAATGTTTCATTGATCTTCCACTAATGTTACAAAGATGATACAATGAAGTTTTCATTAGTGTTACTTTCTTATTTTATTGCAATATGAATTTTCAATGTTTCACAAATGTTACAGTGGTGCTCTTATCAGTGCAGCTTTTTAGTCCCATTGCAACAAGAATTTACCATGCTTCATTAGTATTTCATAAATATTTAAATTTTGTCATAAAATTAAAAACAGGATTGGCATATTATAATCTAACGTAATAAAGAAAAAGAGCTTCTGCTTGAGTAATTCAAGTCCTTAGATTTGACTGGAAAATTTTCAAAATGGGTGACCATTTTTCTTTTTTGAACGCATTTACTTGGCCTCAGCTCCTTTCGAATTGCTGATTATACAGACGTAAGTCACTGGTTATAAATAAAATTAACGACCTTCTGAGGATACCACTCTCATCCTCCTCTCGTAAATTTGCTATTAGTTACACTTTAATTACAGAAGAAAACTATATGCACGTCAACGATGTGCTCCTATTATAAAATTTTTGCTAAAACAAAAGAGAACGTATTATAATTATTATTAACGTTGTTTAATTGGTAGGCTTTGTATAATTTACAAATACACATACGGGTGTGTGTGTGTGAGTGTGTATATATAATAAATATATACATATATACGTGTGTCTGTCACTGATATAGAACAATTAAGTACTTATAATAATATTCCATCATTGTTCTCACTGTTTACTTATTGTTTTACATTGGTTACTCGCCCATTTCTTTGCTGCGGATACAATAGTGGCAATATGTTAATTTATTCGAGTAATGCGATTGTTATGTCCATGAGCACTCGGTAGTGTGTATGAATAAAAATAATAACTTCCTTACGTTGGTATACTTTCGATTTAAAACTTTGATTTTGATTTTTTTTTTTTTTTTCTTCAACCGAGGACCTGTTTTATGGAAAGAGATCATTGTTGAGATAAACTCAGCACTTAAGCTTATATTGAATAAAAATTATGGTTGAATATGCGGTTTACTTTATTCGTTCAATTTTGAATGTACTTAATACTTATCAACCCGGTGAGGAGGAAATGTAAGTAAGATATTAAGGAGACTTGAAGGAAGCATATATCCATTTGTTATCTCGAAACAAATTCTCTTCTACGTATAATGGTTATATTAATCAATTTTTTTCTAGTAAAACCTGACTCATAAACATTTTAAATCTACAGAAAGTTTCGTCTAGGTATGTCCTGAGGAAGTTATATTTAGATGTTTTAGAATGGGGCTGAAAAGTGAGATTTTCCGATCAAATTAGTTTCTAAAAATTTTTCAAAAATTTTTTTCAATGGCAACAAATGTAACAAAATTTTTAGTCGTTCCTCGTAGAGAGAGTTTAATACTTTTTTTTACATATGTTGTGAAAAAAAATTGAAAACTACACTTTCATCATTTAATAGCAATACACGAGTTTCCTAAGTAGTGAGAAATCCGAGGTCTTGGACCTAAAATAAAAATTATTTTGAACATGATAATGACGTCACAACTTGAAGACAGTTTTTCAGAAACAAAATTCGAATTCGGACATTATAATATCCGAATTCGAACTCATATTCAGATGAAGACATGAAGACAGAAATAAAATTTGATTCTTTTTCAGGCGATTCTAATACATTTTATTTCAGTATCGATTCATCCAAATTCAGACAACCTTAGACAAATAATTTGGTTCGATCCGGCAGACTGGCGCCATGAAATATATGAGGATCAACACAATTTCAATAGAAGTAAAAACCCATCAACGGACATGAATGCAGCCAACCTTATTTTACTTTATCTCTCGCCTTTCCATGCTTTGCTTACAGTTTGCAGTCATATTATACTTTATTATATTTTGTTTTATCAGTCATTCACGTGAGCTTTGCCTATTGTATGTAGACATGTATATTTGCTATCTATAATTTTATTGGTTGCATATACATTAATTTCCTCTCGCTTTTTATACTTATCGACATTGCATGTTTGAAGGCAATTAAGCAGACAATAAGTGGGGAAATTTTACCAACAAGAAGTACTAACTTGTGAAGACGAATTCTAATTTTAATTCACTCTTGTTCTGGCAATACCCGGTACTAGGTTTGTCTTTACAATGTAGTCCTTCTTGTGTAGATGGATAGTAGCAGGTCAAAGTCTCAATTTGTATGTTAAAGTCCTCGCGTAGGCAATTGATAAGTGTCCATCTGCGGATGTAGAGTCACTCTAACCTGATCTACCTTGAAGACAAACTAGGATGGTAGTTTGAATTTTGGTTAGGTTCAGTTGAAGACAAAAGACAAATTAGGAGTGTTCTTTTGTCATGAAGGATCAGTAGTGACAACACATTAGTCATTTCTAGTTTCATCAGTTTACTCATCGCACTTCAAGGCGATTTTTTGAAAACACCTGCTAGGTGAAGTATCAGTCATCAATACAATCAGGTGGAGTTCCTGGCATCTGTTAGGAGGGAAATTTGGTGTGTTGAAGACAAATTTAGGACAAGCTTAGTTCGAGATAACTGCTTTGCTCTGTCATTTAAAGGCTGCGTAGAGCCTTCTTTTGTGCATAGTGAATTTGACTTCATCTATGTTTGTTTATTTTCTCACCTCACCCTCACCCAAACCAAAAGCTCCGAACCTAAAGTTTCATGATAGGAGTCTTTTATACAACACAACCATCACTTATGAAGACAAACAATTAGGTGAAGACAAAAGTATTTTCTGATGGTTTCCCCTACTTGTTGTCTGCAATAGCTTTTTTTTTAATCTTTTTATTTTTCCGCTATAAACTTTGCTTTATTCCGCTTTGTTGACACTATGATTCTTTTGTAATTATAGTCTTTGACAAAATAATTCTACTGTTCGTTTTTCTAAGTTTCAAACCTCTTATGGATCAAAACTTTATTAGGCTCTTCTGTCCCCACCACCCAGCTTATTGCTGATTTGTCATATTAATTTGTTGAGATATAAAGACAAATGTAAGCTGTGTTCCACCGTGTCCGAAGAAGTTTAATTCAAGTCAAGAAGAATTCAGCCGTAGGATATTGTCAAAGTCAAAAAAATAAAATGTCTTGAAATCACATTATCAAGACCCCTCGATTCAGTGTTTTGGTTGCATGATGCCCTAGTTTTAGGACATTGTGACGTCATTAACATTTAAACACCACAATACATTAAAGGTTGACTTTATGAGCTCATCGATTTTAAATTGCCTCTTAAAATAAGGCGATTGATTTCAGACGCCTCAGTAGGTAATTGAGATAAACGATGATAGGATGAATAAATTGGTTTTTTTTGCAGTCGGCAACGTTCATATTACAATTACATGGGTTGTAGATACAACATTAAGGGTTACAGATACAACACCTGAAAATATTTTGCAACACTGTAAATTTCCATTCACCCCTCAAAAAAACTTACCTGACTATTAGAAAAAATTAGTATACTAGTGTAGTGAACTGTGGTTGAATAAACTATGAATAATTTTTTTACAAAAACAAAAGAACAAAAATATGTTGCCGCCACTGGTTTTTTGCATCGTGATCATTAATTTCCGATAAGCCATTCACTTATTAAACTGTTACATGCATAAAATGACTCAATTATCCAAACAGTGTAGTCGTAAATGATAAGTCGAAGTAAAAAATGTCAGGAAAATTCAGAAATTTTTATGGTTTGCAATGCTCCCATTTTTCCATATTTTCACTCGTTTTCAGAATACCAAATTGGAACTTTGCATTTGACTTTTCATAGAATTCCCTCCTGATTTCTTAGAAACTTAAATGGAGTTTTCATCGGTTTCTTATAAATTTTGAAAATTACACAACATTCCCCGTGTTTTTTAGATTTTAAATTCTAATGTCAAAATTGTTTTTTTTTTTTTAAAGAATCCTCACAAGGAAACATCTCATGAGCAATGTTTTGTCATAAAACCATTTTAAACTAGTGTCCGAATTTTTTGTTGATTTTTTTTCAGCCTTTTTTTGACTCCTTCGGGCCCAATACAAAGGTCATTTATAAATTTATAGGCGCTGATTGGGGCTTTTTTAAAGATGGGGTTGTGACTCTTCAGCAATTTTGTAAATTTAAGCATAATATACTTACATATGTGCCTACCAATATATCTATCATGTATAATTGTTTTTTTCAATTAAATAATTAAAAATTCGATGTCATTGGTTGCATGTGAACTAAAAATTTTCACATTGTATCTTCAGCCCCGCTCAAATAACTTTACAATGTCATTGCCACTGATCTTCAACTATATATTGTGTTGCATATACAGGATGTTTCCTGGTAAACTATCTGAACTTCAACAGGTAATAGTACCGACTCTTCATGACAGACACCAGAAAATTTCCTTTAAAATTGTTGGGCTATTTGACCACATAAACTTACAGTGATTTGTGAAGAGTTAAACAAAGGTTTTTTCACTTTTACCCTATTTTGTTTCCTGGCAAATGGCGCATTAAATTGGCTTCACAAAAAGATTGAGTTGGAAATATGAAAATCATGTGTTTCATGAAAAAATAAAATTATTGGTACCTACCATTTTTCCATTTTGACTTTATTTTTATTTTTTATAATACATGATCAGAAAGGCACTGTTTACACTGATATTTTGCAAGCCAAAAGTAGCACTTTTTATTGATCAAAACAGAATCTCGATGTAAACAGTAAACATATCTTCATGTAAAAATTATTACATGGAGGTTGCAAGGTAATAACGTAAACTTCTTTTCTAATTGAATGTTCATTTGCAATTTATAGTTTTTATTTTTGTGGGTACACATGTAAACTATGATGCATTTGTCTCTACACTGAGAATTTTGTGAAAATGGATGTATCATATCAACCTTCATAATTAGGGCATAGTACTAGCCATGATTTCCAATACGTATGTTTGTGTAAATACATACACTGGTATGCTACTTGATGGGTGAGTGTGTAGCACACCACACACTCGATTGTCCCCACACCAAGCGTCTCCCCAATTTCTATTTTAGTAATTGTGGTATTATACCTACCATTCTTTTTTTTCTTTTTGTAGGTATGTTACAAAAAGTCACCTAACCTCCCACCTGATCAAAATTATTAATGGAAATAATATATTTTTTTTAAATTTACCTTGAGTAAGATTTTACGCCTTCAACCTCCTGCATGTCAGACACACACTGTACTCATAGCACCACATTTGCTGATATTAAAGGAGGAATAATTTCGAAAGTATTTTATTAATTTTATCCTCTTTCCAGTAATACCAACTTTAAATCTCTAGCTTAAATAGAGACTAAGGAATCATTAAGTGAAATAAGAGAGGTTTGTTTCAAAACTGAAATGTTGTGTTCAATTGAAGTGGCAACTTGACAATCAATTTTTCACAAAATCCAGATTTGCATAAATTTAGTATTGTTAGATGAAACATAGTACACAAGCGCAGCCAAAATATTTCCAGTTTTATTTTCACTAATTTAATGGTCAAGATTCAGCTTGAACTTATTTTTGGAATTCAATGGAAAACGGAATATATTAATCATAATGAAAATATTGAGCAGACTGCATCTCAGGCCTCTAACCAGTGGAGAGAAGATCATTTTTCCCTGGTGCCGTTTTTTTCACTCCAAGGGAAGAAAAATTAATATTTTTCCCACTTTCATCCTTTTGCTTAGGAAAGAGTACAAACAAATTAGATGAAAAGAAATAATTTCTAGAAAGTTGAATTTTGGTGTGTGTTAATCAGTTCAATTCAGAGCTGACATACAGCTAAAGAGATCCCCAACAAGCTGATGAAAAATATGTCAAGAATGAAAGGTTTCTAATCAGAATATTTGTTATTGAACATGCGTTGTATAGCTCTAATAATGTGAAAATAGAAGTTCCCAAAACGAATTCAATGATTAACTTAATGAAATGTGCGCAGCTTTAGAGGTGTAGAATATAAAACTCTGATTACTCTGTTTTCATCTTTGACATATATTTTTATCCCAGCGTATATAGGAAGTTGAATATCTCTGTAGTAGAGATGGGAATTTTAATTCATTTTGCACATTTAGTTCATCAAGTCTGCTTTTCCAAAGTGAACTAGTTCAATTAGTTCAGTAGTTCAGTAAATTTTTCAACTCAATCTCTTCAACCAGCTGATTCATGATTGGCTCATATCATTTAAATCAACTGATTTATTATATGATATAATGATCAACTCGTATTCATAAATTCATGCTAGAACCATTAGTTAATTGTTTGACTCACTCATCGACTGCTACTTACTTCAACTTCAGTTCGATCAACGGATCAGTAGAGTAGACTGATAAAAACTGAGAACTATCAAAAAAAAAAAAAAAAAAGAACTAATGAACTAGTTCATTTAGAAGTGAACTAAATGATCGATTAGTTCACTTCTAGGATTCGTTCAAAAGAACTAACTCATGAACGAACTACCCATCACTACTCTGTAGCAGTATGTCTCTGGTGCGAGGGTTGAAACGGTGGCGTAAAGCATTTTTTTACCATTAGTGCAAAAATATTTTTTAGATTCAGAAAATACTCGTAAAACCAGTAAAATTAAGTTTCAATTTTGAAAAATAACTAATTAACCAAATACGACTGCTCATCGAGTGAAAATTATTGCAATTTTGGTTGAAGTTGTGCAAATCAAAAGGATAACGGACAAAACTAAATTTTATTTCAATCAAATTTCATCTGAGCAAAAAATGGTTCAAACCAAATTGAATAAAGACTAAAAAATACATAAAAAATTAGGTATCATATTTTGAATTTTTTTTTGGTTAGGCGCATAGAATTTTCTCTGAACTAAGAATTGCTCAGCAATGGTGCGCAATCTGGTGAAAACTGTGAAATCAACTCCATTATAGGAAAAATAAGATGAAAAACCAAATCAATTGGGTACTTTGGGCGGTTATCTATTGTAAAATATTGTGATTTTCTTATTATTTCTTATTTTTCAAGTTCGTTTAAAATTTTATTTTAATTATTTTTCGGTATTTTAAGCTTTGTTATTTATTAGGTAACTCAACTGGCACCAATTGTTTTCTTTATATTCTATAAGTTATTTAAAACAGGTAAAATCCCATGGTGGTTATCAGCGAGCTTCTTATAATGGTCTCCTACTCTAGTGCTTCTGGTGGAAGCCAAAATTTCGGTATACCATGGAAAATACCTTCGATCATTTAGTGCTGGATACCCAGGTAAACATAAGAATCCGTTTCAACATTATGGTTCGAAAACCTTCAAATAGGCATAGATTTGACTTGATTTCACAAGTTCTTAGATAGCTTAAGATTCATAGAATCAACGTACTAAAAGCAGACGAAAAAATACCTACTGCACATGTGCAGAAAATTTATGCCCATTTACGGATTTTGTAATCATGGCACGTTTGATTAACATTGGTTAGATAGTGCTACTGGGTATCCTGTAATAAGTGATCGAAGGAAAATATCTATTTTTCTGTTAATACCTATATAACACAGTAGACACAAACACAACATGCAAAGTAACGTATGTAGACACTAATACAGTATATTTTGTGAGTTCTGATTACCAATACTTTTTTTCATTAATTGCGAGTATATAGACAGACAGGTGAAGTGAAATTCTTCCCCTTACCGCATTTTAGCACCACCAATCCATAGGTAATACCTACTATAGCTTATGAGTACTACGTACAAAGTTCTGTATCTTATACACATTCTAATGAAAATGAGTTGATAATGCGATAAGGAGAAGAATTTCCAATCCTAAATACTTATCTATGATACCACACATCGTTTTATTTTATTTTAAATTTGAACCATCTCCTGATTTTCCCTCATCTTGATGTAATTTTGAGCCCTGGTTTCCTACCAACGTCATATATTCGAATTCGAAAGAAATGCATTTTTACTAATTTGTATCGACAGAAATTAGAAACATTGAGCCGATTTAGCACATCGAGAGCACGCACAATCGATATAAAAATACGTTGTAGAGTCGAAGTATACTGTATGGCTGGCGAATGAAATCCATTTACTTGCCGAAGTTTTAAAAGCTATTTAAAATAAAATGCATTTCTGCGTCACCCTATTTAATGATTTATACTTTCCATAAATCAACGCGTATGGTCTTCCCCCCCTCGCATTTTCATGTGTAGGTCTCCCCCGCATATAAAATATATTTACTCGGTGCACGACGACGTTCAAAATTATTACATTCGGTGTGCCTCGTAAACTCATATATTAAGAGCCTAAATTTTTTACAAAACCCTATACACTTTTTTTCACCGCGACTTGTACTTTTCTACTCCTTTTTTATTTTTTATTTATTTACTTTTCTTCTTTTTTTTTTTTTTTTTCTTTCATTGGTAGGCTAACTCACTTTTTCGCGTAAACGACGTTATTTTGGAATTATTGCGTATACGCGTGGTTTATTTATTTATTACTTTTGCAGTTTATACACGGTGCGGTGAATTTGTAATTTGGCTACGTGAAACATTGCTGATCGTTGAAGGTACAATAATAAATGGATGTGCGGTAATGATACGAGCGCCTAAAAGGTGTGTACGCGAGTCATGCAGCGAATATAAAATCTTTCTGTCGCGTTTGTAAAAATAAATCCCTCTGGCTGCATCTTACCGAACGAATGCACCCACACATTGGTCCAAACTTACGTTTTATTTTTCGCATCGACCATAGCCACTCGATAATGATGAATTGGTACCGCCCCCCTCCCAACGCATAGGCAATTCATTTCGATTAATTTCATTGTTCAAATAAACCAAACGAGCGATTCCTAATTTCCCACTCGGACTTCATCACTTTCCACATTTCTGTGCGGAACTACAGCAGCTACTTGTTAATCGTACAAAACCAATTTATGAATGGCGAATTCATTCTAAAAACCAAATAAGAAATTGAGCTGATGGGTGATTCGCGAATTGTTGAATATTTTCAAGTTTTTACGTTTTCCTGTTAGCTCAGTTCGAAAATCTCTCAAAAATCTGGTTGATAAACAAAGAAACCTGCTGGAATTTTCTACCTCAAAAATTATTTAAAGGCAAAAATTTACGGTTATAAAAAACAAAAACGCGATCCAGAGGCTAAGCGGACTGGAACATTTAATGTGGTACACTTTTTATACCTATGGGATAATGAAGTTCGAGAGAGTTTGAGAATGGTTATTCTGAGTGATAAATCATATACTGATAGCTAAAAAAAAAAATAATAACTGCTATTCGTCAACAAATATTATAGAGGTTGAGGATCAGAGGTGTAACAAAAAGAGAGATTTGATTGAAGTTACGTCCAAGAAGCGAATGTTTATTTCATAAGTTACATTAATTTAAGCAAAGTACATTTTCAGAGTAATGAACGAACGGTAACGGAAATGAACGAGTGAGCGGCGGAAGTGGTATATCAGTGTAGCCGCGAGTAGATATAAATAAATGTATTTGATATATGTTCGTGTGTTCGTAGGAGTGAGAGGGGAGAAGGATTGGTGGTCTCAACACCCCCCTACAATCTTTTGAACCGATCACGACTGCGGGTGTTACAAAAGTGTTTATAAAATGAGTTTGTTACATTTAATTACAAATTACAAAAATATAAATTTTTAAAAATTGAAAAAGTGTATATATAAAATGGTAACTAATTTGGACGCTTGTAGTAAGTATATTGATTAATAAATATGAATAAAATATAATAAATATGGTAACATGCAAATAGAGATAAAATATAATGAATTATGTTTTTGTGATGTTTCAGACAAAATTTTGGTAAGGGAGTTGACTTTTTAAGGATCACAATTTGGGGATTCTAGGATTTTACTAGTAAGTAAGATATGCTGCTTACTGGATAATGCTTTTGTTAGTAAGTCAGCTATTTGATCTTCAGTAGCTATTTGTTTGAATGTGAAAATTTTGTCGTTATAGGCCTGAGCAAGTCCATAACATTTGATCATAAGAGCTCGAAGACGTTTTTGTCCTCCGCCTGAGATGACATGAATAACAGATATATTGTCTTCGTAGACAATTACAGGAGTGTCAATTAAGAAGAATTCACGATTTATTAGCCAAGCAAGTTCTATATCTTCGAAAGAATCGTGAAGAGCAATCAATTCAGCTGCTGTGGATGAAGAAGCATGAATATTTTGGCGATGAACGCCCCAATTTATCAGGTCACCATACATAGTAATGAGGTATCCAGTTATAGATTTTCCTTTTTCTAGTTCAGACATGTTTATAGGCTGATCGTCAATGTCGGGGGCATAAGATGCATCGACATAAGCTGATATGCCTTCGGAGTTGGATCTGTAGACAATGGCAAGATCGATCGTGTATTTCAAGTACCGGATGATACGCCGTACATAGTTCTTTTTTGTGTCATCTGAACAATTTTGGAATCTGGACAGGTAATTGACTGAGAAGGAAATGTCTGGCCTTGTGCCTCTAGATACATATAATAGTGCACCAATCATAGATCTGTATTCTTTATTATCTGTGCCTTCAGATTTGTTTAACTTGAGGCCTGTCTCCATAGGCGTTTTGGAAGGATTTGAATCACTCATTTTAAATTTCTGGAGAATCTTTTGGATCTGCTGTTTTTGGGTAAGTTTAATTGTTTGTGATTCACGATTTCTTTCTATTTCGAAACCTACAAAATGGGTTGGGTTGTTTACAACTTTCATAGTGAAACGAGTTTCAAAATGAGTGGTTATTTCATTAACCCATTCTGGACGATTAGTTGCGAGAAGGATGTCGTCTACGTAAATTATCATGAAGGCAATGCCATCTGAGTCATCTTTACGTGTGTATACGCATCTGTCGATTTTTGACTTTGTAAAATTGGAAGTTTGAAGATGAGAATCCAGTAACTCAGTCCAATTTTTACTAGATGTTTTAAGGCCATAGATGGATTTTTCAAGTTTCAGTAATTTTGATTTTTCGACATTGCAACCTTGGGGAATATTAAGAAAGATGTCATTTTTAATTTTTGAGTTTAAATAGGCTGTTTTGACATCATATTGAACAAGTTGTAGATTCAATAGATTAGTTACGGATAAGATCCACCTGATTAGCCAGAGTTGCACAACAGGTGCATAGGTCTCTGTCATAGTATACTCGGATCTGTCCATAAAGCCTTTGGCAACGAGTCTAGCTTTTGGGCACATTACTCCTCTGTCATTAGCTTTGGCCGTGAATATCCATCTCGTGTCGATAGGTTTAATATTATGTGGGCGATCTACAATTTTCCACACATTAAGATCTGACATAGATTGCAGTTCATCATTGATTGCCTGAAGCCACTCTTTCTTAAAAGGATTTTGGAAAATATCACTGAAGCTTACTGGCATGCAATCTTCTATAAACAAAGAGTCTTCAGATGAGGCTTGTTTTAGCACATTGACCCTATAGATTGCCTCGATTTCCTCTTCTAAGGGTTTAACTTGGAGTTCTTCTGGTTTATCAGTGAAGTCGATTAATGTTTTCGTCTCATCAAATTTAACATCGCAGGATTTGTAGGATTTCATTTTAATTGGATCTAATATCTGGTAACCTACATTCGAAAAGCCGATCAGAATAGTTTTAAGGGCTCTGGGCAAAAATTTTGGGTCGAGATGCTCCTCTTCGTTCTTCTTGGCTTTGACTGCTGATTGCTGTCTTTGTTCAATGGGAACGTGTTTATATGCAATAGCACCAAAGACTCGAAGATGGGAAATATCGGGTTTAATACCGTATAATTTTTCATAGGGTGTCATGTTCCCTAGATTGACGCGGGTCGGACTTCTATTAATTATGTGGGCGGCGGCTAATACAATTGTTGACCATAATTTGAAATCAATTTTTGCGTCGTATAATATGGCTCTAACTCTTTCAAGCAGGGTTCTGTTTTGCCTTTCGGCTATTGCGTTTAATTCGGGGGTGTACGCCACGCCATCATCTAATGTGATTCCTTTTTCGGAGCAAAATTGTGTCATTTTGGAGTCGGAGTATTCTTTAGCTTGATCAGTTCTTAATACAGAGATAGGATCATTGGGAAATTTTGTATTGAAAGATAGATAATACTCTTTAAATTTATCGAAAGCCTGGGATTTTCTTAATATTGGAAAGGCAAGAGTATATTTCGAGTAATGATCAATAAAAGTTATTATGAATTTTTCTCCGTTGTATGCCTCTTGAAATGGTCCCATGATGTCTGATGAGATTACTTCCATTCTTCTCGTTGGTCGAGTCCTCACGCCATGGTGACCAAGTCGGGTGGATTTTGCTTTTATGCATATTTCACAAGTGGCAAAGTCATCGTCCTTAAATACCAAATTTTGGGGCATACCTATAACTACTTTTGATAGTGCTTTCAGGCTTTTGCCACTTAGATGACCTAATCTTCTATGCCAAAGAGTTTTAGTTTTGTTTATGTTTTTCTTGTGCTTTCTATTTATTCCGACACTCTCTCCATTTAATTCGTCCTCAGATTCGGAATAAATCTCCTGATTGACCGTATCCACTTCGGTATCTTCAAAATTTTGGGGATGGTCAATGTTTTCCTGCTCTCTTTGTGGATTGCTTGTTCCGGCCTCATTCAGTTCTTCAAAATTTTGGGAAGGATCATCTATTTGATCTTCCTGTTCTGCAGACGTACTAGGTACAGGCATACACACAAGCTCCTGATAGACCTTATTTTCCTCTTCTTCATCAACTATCTCGTAATCAATGTAGTACATAGAACCTCTCTTTGGAGCGGTTATAGTAATTTCACCAGTGTTTTTATTTATGATGTCTGCATGATCTGTGTCTGTTATGATTTTGAATATGCCAGACTCCATGATTTTAGCTCCTGACCAAATATCAAGGCTTAAATCAGGATCATAATATACCTCTTTTAGGTGAATAGTGGAAAATTCTGCGTTAGAATTGCAGACATTAACGTACATTGATCCAACGTGGGTAGGGTTTACAAAAACGCCTTTTTTGGCACAAAGTGCTCTACGAGAATTGTCAACTTTGCGTACGTTTCTTAATTTGGAAATATCATTGACCATGTGGTCATCTGCTCCATTATCTAGTAACATCGTATGGAGTTGGTTTTTTGGGGGGGCGGACTTTGATACTGTAGGGGGTTTAGGCCATTGAAATTCATCTTCAATGTCATCAAAACTTAAATGATTAAGATTTGAGTGTAACATCATAGAATATTTAACACGAAAATTGGATTTATCATGGGACTTTTTCTGGGAGTTCGTGTTATTTGAAATTTGGGGTTTCGAGCTACTGTTCTGGTTCTGGGTTTGTGGAGTATTACTAGCTGTAGATGTCTCATTAGGGCATGTCCTTGACATGTGTCCTTTTTTGTTGCATCTGAAGCATGTAATATCCATTTGGGATACATTATCTTTTGAAGGATAATTATTTTGTTTGTTTTGACTATTTTTGTGATCGTTTAAATAACTCGTTGTGTTATAATTTGGTTTGGAAAAATTTGAGTTATTATTATTATTTCGAAAATTTCTAAAATTTTTTCTATTATTACTCATTGGTTGATAGGAAGATTTGGGCTGATCAAACCCGGGAAAAGTTTTATTAGAATATTCAATTCGATCACATTTTTCTAATATCATTTTTGTGAGTCTGACAGTAGTTCGTTTTTCTACTTCTAATTGGCGGAATTCTGAGAAGACAGTATCAAATTTTTCGGGCAATGACATCATTAATTGATCAATTTCATCGGCTTCCGATAGGGGGTAATTAGCATCGCGTAGTTCTTCCACAATGGATGAAAAATATTCCAAGAATCTACGGATGGTACCTCTCCTTGGATCGAAGCGAAGGGACTGAAATTTTGACTTTAAGACCATGATGTTAGTAGCAGTTTGATTCCTGTATCGAGCATCTAAGATTTCGAAAATTTGAGAAACTACGTCGCAGGTTTTGACATGATGAAGGATTCTTTTGTCAAGTCTTTCGAATATATGGGCTTTGGCCCGTTCCTGAGTTTGGAAAAATTTAAGCCATTTAGATGTTAGGCGTTCTTCGGATGATGTGTAAATGTAACTAGTTTCTCGAGCAGTAGGAAAAATTGTGGAATGGCAACCTTTACCTATAAGGGTGCTGATGACAGTTGCACGCCATCCCTCATAGCCATTTCCACGGAAAACATTTGAGATCCTATCATTATTTTCAGTGTTCATAATTAATGAATTGACTGAACTAAAAAAAAATTTAAAAAAAATAAAAAAAAATAAAACAAACGGATGTCAATCCCCAGCAAATGCCGCAAGACTAGGATTGCCGTACCTGTGATAACCAAACAATTTGTAGATTTAACGATAGTATTTAAATTGTCCTTGTGTGTGTCTCGAGTAGGTCCACTGCGGGCAAGAGATCACACACGTTAAAGATGAGACTGGACGCTTCCCAATAAAAAAAATAAAAATAAAATAACAAGACTTTTTAACCCAAAATAATTCGTATTAGAATTCAATATTCAATAAAGTGATTAGTTAAAATCAATAAAAATGAAAAGGTGAGGGTGAAAATGAATTAGCTACCTTCAGATCGAGGGAATTGGAAAGGAATAAAATTATTGAAAACAGGGGAAAATTTTGTTTGAAATTATATACCCACAAAATAATTCGAAATGAATTTGTAGAAAATTAAAAAAAATGAAAGGTGATTTATAAAAAAAAAATATTTCACCAGATATTACAAAAATTATTTCTACTGGTAACTCGTAAAAAAAAATAAAACAAAATTCACAGTAGAAAAAATAAAATAAAATATTTAAAATATATTCAAATGAATGATTAATGGTGTTCGAGATAAAAAAAATATTTAATTTAGGTGTTCGTATAAGAAGAGAAATATTCAAAAAAAAAAATCGTTAATTATTTTCGACAAAATTGTGCAACTGCAAAAATTTTCAAGTTGCAACAAAATGGTGGTTTGAAATTGAAAAACCGCGCGAACGTATTTAATGAATGGGCGAAGATAAGCGTTCGTAGGTTCGTTGCACTTAACAAAAGTTTAATGTACAAGTTCGAACGAATGAACGAAACGAGCCGTGCATACGTCACGAGTTGTACACTCCAAGACAAAAGTGGCTGCAAAAATTTGCACACGACTTGCCAAAATTTGTACTTAGAAAAATTTTGAAAAGGCCAAAATTATTCGAAATTAACGGTATTTTCAAATATACAGGTTAAATTTTGAATCGAAAGAGTTAAGTTTCACGAAAAACACGAAAATGAACACGAAAATATACTAAAAAAAAATTACGAAAAAATTATGAAAATATGTTTTTTATTACCTTTTTCAGCAGAAAGTTTTTAAGTTATACCTTTTTTAACGGTCGATTTTTTTTGTTTTTAGGTTCGTTTTCTGGAATTGATTAAGGTGGTGCTCTGGAACTGCTGTTTGAATTGCGCTTCGGTTGTTTTGAACGTACTTCGATGAAGATGTGAGTTAAAAATTTTTTGAGTTTTAAAGATGATACCAAAATGAAGTTGAGTTGTGACGATGAATACCAATTTTGACTTTGTTGAATTGAAGCTTTTACGTTGGTTTCAGATCAATTTGTGAGGGCTCAAGGCGATTTACTTCCAATTGATGACTTCGACGAATTAGTTCATACACAAGCAGGGCAGATACTAATGAATTTACTAGTTTTCAGGCAACACAAGCAGGGTTCCTGAACAACTTAGCAATCGACGAGTCCTGGAATTTTCGATACACTTGGCTGGATTATACACAAGCAGGGCAAATCCTTTTCAGCAAACGACGAAACTCATTGAACGTTTACAGCATTCAAGGTGGAATTAAATTTTTCGAGAACAAAAATTTAAGACTCGAAAAAAAAAAAATGGTACGTTGGAACTAAGTTACCCAACACAAAATTAAATTACGAAAATATTAAAAACACAATTATTCACGAAAGATTTTTTCAAAAATTTGACTTAAAACACAAAGAAAATTCACAAAAGTATAAAAATTTTAAATTATTATTTTTTAAAATTTGTTACAGGTACAAGGATTGTTACCGAGCGATGCTACCATATAGAGGTTGAGGATCAGAGGTGTAACAAAAAGAGAGATTTGATTGAAGTTACGTCCAAGAAGCGAATGTTTATTTCATAAGTTACATTAATTTAAGCAAAGTACATTTTCAGAGTAATGAACGAACGGTAACAGAAATGAACGAGTGAGCGGCGGAAGTGGTATATCAGTGTAGCCGCGAGTAGATATAAATAAATGTATTTGATATATGTTCGTGTGTTCGTAGGAGTGAGAGGGGAGAAGGATTGGTGGTCTCAACAAATATCACTATATATCGATATATGAACATCGATAGCAATTCCTACCATATTCCTCACTTCTTCACACTCAAATCGATATATCATGTATATCCATTCATTTTATATCACCAAATTCGTTTTTAAACGAACCACCAAACAGAAGCTCTGTGTTTTCATTGGGCAATGCAGGCATCTTCTGGATTGCTATTGGTTAAAGCACCCACTTGTTTTTTTTTCTTCCAAATACACCATCATAAAGTGAAAATAGAAATGTGTACCACATTAAAAAATAAAAATAGTTTTTTTCCTGTCTTCAAAATTAAAACTGCGTGTATCTTAAGCTTGATGATTTTTTTCATTACTTATTAATTACATTATCTTCATGATTCCTTAAATTTGT